>CM026085.1:24522196-24939696 GCA_014839685.1 Anableps anableps
AATAAATCTTCTGGGTAATCTGAACCCAGAACCATTTGGATTTTCTTCAGCTCATTCTCCGCAAAAGTGAAAATGTTTTTTTTCAGATCCTAAAATAGAACAAAAGACAACTTAGATTGAAATCCTTAAAGGTGGGATATTATGTATTTCCTTTGATGCAGCAAAAAGCTTTTGATAACTTTTGATCTCCAGTGCCTAAAGACTGTTGAGTGATTCTGAATTCTAATTGTGAAAAACTGTAGCTGTTCCATCAGATACAACTTGCGTAAAACAGACAAAATGGCGGCTTTGATCCAAAATGGCCGACTTCCTGTGGAGTTTGGACCATGATTCCAAGAGACTTTTTCATCGGTCGTGATAAGTTACACAGGTGTACAAATTTCATGACTGTCAGTCAAAGCATGGCTTGGAGCTGATTTTTTTAAGGATTTCTAGGAGGCTCTGTGGAGGAGTTAGACTATACCCACCAAATGTTGGACTGCATTCCTGTTGGGGTGGATCAGGATTGATCATGGTGAGGTTGGTGCAGCTCAGCTTGAATATGTGGAATTTAAAGGCCAAACGTATGACAACGGTATGACGTCTGACTTTGCCACAGCCACGCCCTCCAGTGAAAACTTTGTGCTTTGAAGAAAGTGAAACTAACTTATCCGTCTTCTGACACAAGATCATCTTGATTAGGTCAAGGAGGTCAGAGATGGAGCTTTCTATGAAAAAAAGTGACTTCCTGTTCCAAGGGAGAGGAGCTTAGACGACCTCAGCATATGACTACATTCATACCAAGTTTGCCGCAGTTTGGTGTTTCTATGTGAAATTTATAGCGTTTCAAAATTAGGCCAACTTTGAGGCCCAACCCCTCCCGGTATTAAGGATTTTCCATTCGTAATGGTTATGCGGTACCGGGAAAACATGACATTAGAAGTCTGTCAGTCACTGATTGGCTAGGGGATGGAATCAGGGGTCACGTCACAAGAGTGACTCCCTTACAATAGAGCTGTTACTCAATGGTAATAGAAAACCACCCACACTTTGTAGAGCAAAGTTGGGACAATTCGAATTGCGCTGCTTGGTGCTTTTGAGCCATAAGTCACAGACTGACAATCCACTGGTTTACAATTTGCAGCATAGAGATGACTGTGAACACACCCAGACTGAAAACAGTAGATGTACAAATACAGACCATAAATATGGAGTCCAGGTCTCTTTGATGATGTTGGACCGACTGACCACTAGGGACCTCTGAGGTCTGCTTCACTCTGTGGAGGAATCATAAAGACTTTTCTCACATCACAGCTCTCCACACAAAAAAGGCAAAAAATTGTAGATCCCAAAGAAATGCATCCCCACATTATGACACCACCAAAACCTTTCATCTCATCATACGCCCTTTGATTGGCCTTCGCCAACTCTTCCTTCACCATACGCTGCATCTCCCTGTACACAGTCTACCACCACAACTTATCTCTTTGTACATCCTCCTGGACTTTTTCATTCCACCACCAGGTTTCCTTTTTTAATCTATTCCTTCCAGATGACACACCAAATACCCTCCTACCTGTCCCCTGAATCACATTAGCTGTAGCTGTCCAGTCATCTGGGAGGACATTCTGACCACAAAGAGCTGTCTCAACTCCATCCTATCAACCCAACAACACTTCTGTTTTCATTTTGCACCACATGTTCTTCTGCTCTGCCTTTGTTCTCCTCATCTTTCTCAGTTTCATCCAAAAGACCACCATCTGATGGTGGACATTAACAAAACCTGCTGAATGTAAAACATCTCAGCATCTAAATATACTTTCTAAGGAATGTAGGATCAGTCTTTACCAGAATACAAAACAAAAACATGTCAACAGTTGGGCGTGTCTGCAAACAGAAAATGAAAACAAATAGAGTGCTGTCACCATAGCAAATACTGCCTTTTGATGCAAATAAAGGACTAATGCAAAATCTTTTTGAAGTTACCCAGATGTCAACTAGAAAAAAAAAAGAAAGGCTGGTTGGATACTGGTGAAAATATAAAGTCAGTTGGGGTTCCTGTATTCAGCTGATACGTAGGTGAACAGGTCAACATGGTTAGAAACAAAAACAATACAATATTTACAAACAACTCACCTCTTTGCTGGTGGAGGTTGGTCCATTTCTGACAGTTGTCCAGGTGAACAGTGGGAATGTGAGTACTGACTTCTGTCATGTAAAAGAATCATACACAGTAAGAGAGATCTCTAAACACTACTTTAAAAATGCTCTGTTTGGCCTCAAGGTATTATGTCTCTCAAGCTTTTTTGCCCTCGCCGATATAGAAACACCTTATTAGGTTGGAAGTTCCAAACTGGAACCATTTAAGCTAAAGCAGAAGACCAACACGTCCTAATATATATATATATATATATATATATATATATATATATATATATATATATATATATATATATATATATATATATATATATATATATGGTTGTAGAAAACGTGTAACAAATACCACTTCACATGTGCATACAGAAAAACATGTGGGATTTTTTTTTCCTGCTTTTGCTTTTTGTCCAATTTAAATCTGTATCATCAAAATTTTAATATCTGACAAACATAAATATAAAAAGCACAAAATGCAAGTCAAACCAAATTTAACCTATGTAAGAATATAATCCACCAATTACTAAATCAAGAATCAACTGTGATTATCAAACTGGTTGTTTTACTAGCCACACCCACGTCTGATTATTGACTGACTTGCTGAATTAATAAATCACTAAAGCAGAATCAGAACCAATCTGACAAAAATACAATAAAAAAATTCCAAGTTTTTCTTCCAAAGGCAAATCCTTTTTCATAGCGCTGTATATGTTTGGATCACATTTTAGACGGTTACATTATTTAGATTTAGCTCACCTCTTCGTAGATGAAGGTTTCTTTGATTTAAAATCAACAATAAAATATCTCGACCCACTCTCACAGAGTTCTTGTTCCAGTTCATCTTCAGATTTTTTGCTGTAAATAAAGTTGCTTCAGTGATGTGGATGCCTTGCTCTGACAGTGAAGACACAACAGTAAAAGGTGTTTACTGTTCCTCACCTCTGAGCTTTGCTCTGGTTCTCAGTTTCAGATGGAGGTTCTCCTTTCCGCCGCCCACTCTGATCCATGATGCTGAGTTCAAATCCACATCAATCTGCACACAGTGTTTATATTAATCTGCAGAGGTGATGAAGATCACTCACCTACACTTAGCTCTAAAAATCTTTGCTCAATAAAACTATCAGCTAACACAGTATTACACAGCAATATCAGCCCACGAGGAAGCAGAAAGCAAGCTGGCAAAAAAGCAGGAACTAATTTGATACTTCCTACTAAATATTAAAAAACATCTCGTACACTTACCTGATTTTTAAACATGAAAGAAAGTTTTAACCTTCATATCTGTGGACATGCTCTTTAAACTATTAATAAGTGTTATTCATAACTTATCATTCAAATTATCAATAAAGCTGAAAGTTGTTTTCGTCAAAATAAGTCCGAGCACCACCTGATTATCAGGAATTACTAGTTGGACAACATTTAGTCAGTCGGGTACTTTTCTGTGAACGTCAACCTAATGCGGTGTTACAGAACAACAGGTGGAGTGACTTCCACAGTGCATACCGTACACCCACGCAGATTATAAGCCAAACAACTTCTCTCTAAAGCATAAGAATGTATTAACACAGTAGTTTAACCTTACTGTCAAAATATGAAGCCAGTGATTTCTATAGAGCACTATGCACCGAACCTACAAAGCAAAAGGAAAATAAACAAACTGATCAAAACCAGCTAACTGAAGGAAGCAAAGGAAATCATGAAGAATAACTGAAAAACTAATTGACCAATTATTGAAACATTGTAAAAACAACAACAATGCAGTAATATCATAGTTCAGCATGGATATGTGTGTTAAAACCAAAACATGTAATAATGGAGTGGATGTTCCTTGCTAACAACCAGTAGTACAGGTGTGTGTGTGTGTGTGTGTGTGTGTGTGTGAGTGTGTGTGTGTGTGTGTACTTGTATAAACGATATGTCGGGGACTATTACCACCATTTTCATCAACAAAAGGAGGTCATTTGTGGAAACTAAGGACATTTTTCAGATCCTCACTTTATTTTTCAACTGGAATGAAACTTTGTACTAGGTAGTTTTAAAGGTATGGTGTGGATTCAGTTCTGGTTAAGGTTAGGGTTAAGAATATAATAGTAATGGTTAGGCAACATGAAAAATCAGGGCCAAATTAGAACAAGCGAACAAATGGAAAAACTGTTTAATAAAAATAATTTCAATATTTTCTTGTGCTTATCAAAGTTACATGAGGTTTTTTTTTTTTTTTTTTATCAGGAAAACTTATTTTAGGGTTTTCTTGTCTGGTAAAAATGAAAAAATAAATAACATTTTTTTGACAACTTAGCATTTAAGCAGCTATAACAAGATGAAAATTAAACTTGCAACCAGATTGGATGGGCCTCTCAGCTCAGTACTTGTTTATATTAGCTTTATTTAAGCTTTGTAGTGGTGTAGTGCATTGATAAGTTGCCATATTTTGTGGCATAGTTGTAATATGTTGTTACACTATAGTAAATGTGTATTTTTGAGAAGTAGTTTGATGTTGTTGAATTATTCTTATAAAAACATTAAATAAAAACACTGACTTAAACACAGCATCCTCATTAGGACAAGGTAAAATGAACTTAAAAGAATATGAAAAACAATGTTAAAACTATTCTAAGTCGCATTTTGGAAACTTATGGCAACAGGAACAATAAAACTATCAGGTACACAGTATTACACACCAATACCATCCCACAGATAGAAGGAGCCTGAACTTGAGCCTGGCCTGTGTTTACTTTGATTTTTGGGAGGTACACCTTTATGGAAGTGGGGTCACATTCCCTGTGTCTCCCCCAGGATTTCCGCCTATGGTTTTTGTATATGTTTAGGCCTCAAAATAGCTAATTCATTTGCGGAAGGAATGAAAAACATTCAAAACACAGCAGGCCTTCGCAGTACTTTCGCTACTCGGCCCTAATTACCCTACTACAGAAGACCGGAATAAAATTATTTCTAACACTTTTATAACTGGGAAAATTATATAATTATGTTACAAATAAGACTAAAGAGATAGATTTGAAGAAACCTGGAAGAGATGGAAACTGTAAATCAAGTTGAGGCATGCTTTTGCTCTTTAAGTGCTCCAACTTGTTTTTCGTTCTCATTTTCAGGGACTCACTGCTCTGTCCAATTGTTTTTGTTCTGCATAAAGCAGCCTTTACAAAATCTGAACCGACTTTAACTCCCTGCTTGGCTTATACTTAATGTATGTAATACAAATAAAGATAATTATTAAAAAAAATGAACCTGTATAAGACAAGTTAGGCATCAAACAGGCTATTGTCTTACCTTAAATCTTGCTGCGCCACAACGGAATGAAATGTGAAACCTAAACACTTTGGTAAGGAAATATGGGGAAGTGCTGCACCTGTGGGGCGGTAACAGTCTGCCTGCCGTCACAGCTGATTTTCACCTGTGCCGGCGGAGTTTCATTTTAGTACTGTTCATTGTTTCTCACTGGATCGCCACCTGCAGAAAGAAAGGTCGGTGGAGGCTGATGTTTCATTTCATATAATGCAACAGATCAACAAATATCACAGCAGTTTCTGTGAAAACCTGGTTGAACAGACCAGGTACAGTCAGAACAGGAGTGACGTTTCAGAGGACCCAACTCCAGTCCTTGACAGCAACAATGTTTAGATGCATCCCTGCTCCAAAACACCTGAATCAGGTGGTTGAATCTCCTCATCAGCAGTCATTCAGCTCTGCCTGGTAATGAGCCATTAATTTGATTCAGGTGTGTTGGAGCAGGGATACACCTAAAACCTGTAGGCTATAACCTCTCCAAATCTGAAGTTGGAAGTTCCTACGAGATACACCTTAAATAAACTACTGTGCTGCAAGCCTGGTCTATGATTTTTTTTTTAAATTATTTTGCTGGCAGATGCAAGTTAGTATTTCCTTCTAGTTGGTATTTTAACCATCGTGTGTCTCTCCACTCCAAAGACATTGGAAAAAGTATTATTAAGGCTAAATTGTCTTTCCAGTCAAACATGTTGGTTGACATTATTTCATGCAAGACCACTGAACAGTCTGGAGCCGGGGTCTGCAACTCTGGTCCTCACTGTGCCACTGTTCATCTTTTGGATGCATCCCTGCTCCAACACACCTGAATCAAGTGAATGGCTAATGACCAGACCTTTGCAGAACCTGCTGACATGCCAAAGAGGTAATTCAGGCTTTTGATTCAGGTGTGTTGGAGCAGGGATGCAGCCAAACGTAGGACAGTGGCACTTGAGGACTGGTGCTGCAAACTCCTGATCTAGAGAAATTTGTGAGGTAGTTACAGAGACGGCCCAAAGCAGAAGTGAGTTAAGTCTCTGCTAAGTTCCCTAAAACCATCGGGGGGCCATAAATACTTAAATTTTAGTGGTAGTGATGTTCTTAAGAAGAGGGACCCCAAGTCAAATTCTGCTTTAGCCCCTATACAACCTTAGGGTAGTCATCTGTGTAACATTGAGCCAAAGTTGAACACGGTCAGACATCAACTCTGAGTGAGTGAACAGTTTTTATTGTTTTGTTTGTGTTTTTGTTTCTATGTTGATTTTGTTGTTTCAGTTTACACCATTTTGCAATGTACGTTTTTAACATAAATTAACATGTAATAAACTGATCTTACCTATTATGTAGGAGCAGGACTGATTCAAGTTTCCATTCATGCTTACAGTTATCTTTGGATTTGTTGTTGTAAATAAAGTTGCTTCAGTGATGTGGGTGCTGTTTTCAAGGACAGTTAAAGACGGTTTAGTTTTTATGCAGTCATAAGAAAGCAAGAAGCGTCTACCCTCCTTAGGCTGCTGTTAAGAGTTCAGTAGTTATGTGACACCCATGTTTTTTTTTTTTACTCTTCTAAGTTGATAGGACTAAAATGTAAACAAGTGAGCATAATACAAAAACTACATCCAGCACAAAGAAGTGGGGATAGGTGATACATATTTAAGTTTTTATTACAATATTTTGTTATTGCAATTACAGTAAAAGTGATATTTAAAGGCTCATTTCAGTCCTTTTAGCAATAGGATTTTAGGGCTGTTTGTTTATCACTGCATATAATCAACACCTCAGGAACGCCCAGTTATAAATGGGCTTCTTCAGTATGCAGTAACAGTTACATTAGGTACTGCCATTGTACCGCTGAACCGCACATTTAAAAGAGATTATTATTGTTGTCACGGAAACAACATTCCAGGAAGATGGATAAAGAAGTAAACCCATAACCTTAATTTTGGGGTTTTACAAACGTCATCATTTAGAGTTTATCATTATTATGAGTATAACAAAAACGATATTTGCCCACTCTTGAACAAAAGATAAAGCTGATTGATTTTTTTTTATTTTTTTATATTGTTTTTATGGAAACAATGGTCACTTTTTCTAGAGATTAAAGTTTTAAACATTTGTGTTTACAAATGTAACAACCGGTACAAAGCACACAACAACAAACGAAAGGAACTCATAAATAGAATAACACCTTCATAATACATTTTATTTGTACTTCACTTTACAATATAAAAATAACAAAGTGCTTACAGAATTAAAAAAAAATGGATAAAGGTTTAAATAGTAAGTGACAATAAAATATTAAGATACTTTAATAAAAATAAATGTTTTCTAAAGTTTTTAAAGCTAAAAGAATAAAACACGAAGATCAAGAAGAACCTAAAAGTGATTCTTTTCCCAATCCCTTAAAATCCTTTTGCAAACCAGCTACAGATCCTGTTGTAGCAACAAACTCCACGTGAAACAGCTGTGAGCTGTGCAGAAGCATGCACATCTCCAAATTGCTCGTATGATAGTTGAAGCTGCAATTTAAATCCAATATGTACTTGTGACACTATCAGAAAGAAAGCCAAGCATTTATTTAGCACTAAGAAAAAGAGTGTTGTAGATTTAAAAGAAAATAATAATCTTTATTCAACCAGATAAAAACTTCATTGAGAGTTAGTCTCTTTTTCAAGAGGGACCTGGCAAAACAGCAGCACCATTTACAAGTATCAACATTTACATTCACATAAATTAATTTAGTTTTAAAAGCATCAAAGCATAAAATAATCAAATCTGCTCATAAAAACATAGCTGACTGTCAAAAGCAATTGCAATTAACAACACTTTCTTCTTCACTGTCTTTCAGCAGTGCTTTTAGTTCACTGAGTGTCACTTGCTTTAAATTTAGGATAATCACAGCACAACTCTTAAAAAAAACTTCACTCCTCAGAACCACAGTGTTATTACCTGAGGGGGATCAGTGACAGATTGTACATACATAATTGACTGCAGTTGTCAAGGTAACAATAGTATTTCATTAGCTCTTAAACTAATAAAAATACTGACAGTGATTTCTCCTCCACAGCAAGACTGAAACTGGTGGTGGTGGTGCAGAAACCTGCCATATATGCGAGGGTGAATTCACACATTGTGAATGAATGGCAAAGACAGAAGGAGCAAAAAATATTCTCTAATTGCTAAGAGCAAAGTCCTGCCACGATACAATCACATTGGAGTTAGGCTGTCCAGATTTGTCACGATCCAGCAATTGTCAGCCCATCATTTAGGTCCTGGGGTTAATAGTATGGTCGTCTCTTAGTATGAAGGAACACATCATTTGGCCCCTCGTAACAGCATGGATGCACAAAGTGTGCATGATATGCACAACATTTGCAAGGGTACACCAAATTGTACACTGTAGATATTTGTTAAGCTATATATTTGGATAACCTGGAAGATATCTGAATATATGGAGTCCCCTTGGGGACATGGGGGAATTTTTTCCTTTCGCGTTACCTCACAAAAGTATTGCATTCCCATGCAATAAATATTGTGTTCCCTCACAATAAATTAGCAAATAAACCCTGGTCTATTTTGTATACAGTCACAGTGATAACAAATGTCAATTTAAAATTGTACATATGAACAGCTTTAAAGGTCCTCAGTGAAAACGTGTTTATACATTCTTAACTCTTTGGTGCAGAAAACTGGTTGGAAATCGATCTATGAACTGCATGTTCATATTTGTTTGTATAATATCTTTCGCTGGAGATGGGACTGCATACGAAAACGACACTTTATTAACTATTCAGACTACCAACACGAAAAAGACACAATCAAAACTGTCAAATGACTTTATTACCCTGTGAAAATAGCTTAAAAATAGTCCGGATAGTTTGGATGTATTTTTTCTTTCTTATGGAAAGTTTCTGTTTATGTCTTAAAGAGATGGAAAGCTCATGTTTGACCTGTTTTGCTTTAGCATTATGCACTTAAGTTTGTGGTCCATTTGTATCCTAAAGAAAAAGATATAAATCTTCAGATATCTCAAAATCCAGATGTTAACAAACATGTAAAAGTCTTACACAAACACTGTATTGTAGCAGAAAGACTTTCAGTATTCAAGCTGCCATATGAACTGACTGGTACATTATTGCGAGAGAACACAAAACCTATTGCGAGGTAACGCAAAAGAAAAAAATTCCCACATGTCCCCTATTTTGACTTATTGAGGTTCGAAGTGAGCGCAGATTTGTTGTGTTGTATAAACGGGAAAAAAAGACTAGCCTATTTTTTTAACAGCTGCCAGTTTATTTCATTATTTGTCAGTTTTCATTGTTTAGAAAATAAGTCAGAATCCTTGTTTGAAAGACAGCTACCCCCAAAAGATCAGTTTCCTTGTTATATTTCTTGTGACAGTTTAATCGAGATGAACAATGACAGTCACTAAAAGTGAGCGGCTTAAAGTGAACACAAGGACACCCAAGAATCGGCCCTGAACTCAAACCCAAATCCAGGATAAAGAGGTTCAGTGAATTTGGTGTTGAAGGTGTAGAGGTGGATCAGTGTGTCTGAGGAGACTCTGTAGAAGGACAGGGTCCCAGCAGGATGGTCCACATACACCGCTACTCTAGAGGAGACAGACGAGGAGGAGACCGGGATGAAGGCTTTTCTATGACTGTGCCAAACAGTGTAACCATCATCTGAGCAGATTAGACTCCAGGAATGATCATTAAATCCAAACCAGGAGTCATCATTGTCTCCTTTTCTTCTGATTCCTCTGTAACTAACAGATATGTCAACTCTCCCACTCCACTCAACCTCCCAGTAACAGCGACCAGTCAGACCATTAGTACAAAGCAGCTGATAGAGATCAAATCTGTCTGGATGATCAGGATACGGCTGCTCCTCTTCCACACGAATCACCTTCCTGTTTTTGTCAGAAAGTTTGAGGAATTTGTTTACAGTGTTTAGGTCGACTGTTAGTGGGCAGGAATCTGAAGGACAACAAACACAATGCAGTTACTGAAGTATAATTTTCTGAATTCTCTGACACAATGATGAACGTCCATAAATGAGACAGTCTGCTATGAATCAAAAACACACTTACACTTCCTCAGACCTGGTGTCAACCATTTGTCTCCTGCAGGCTCCATGCTGTTAGAAAGAAAGCATTTGGGATTTTTATTTTTTTATTATTCATTAACATTTTTAAAACAGAAAAAGATTATAGGTAATCTGTCCTGACTTAATACAAATGCTGTTTTTCAACAGGTTCCTGCTCTGCAGAACATGAAAACACAAATACGTCCCTGCCATCACATCAGCTAATACTAAACAATCACACAGATAAATTCAATAGAATGAAGCAGAATCAGGAAAAGGCACATCTTAGAGCCGACAGCAATAGCTGTCTATCAGATAGCGAGCATAGGACTTTTCAAAAAGTCTTATTGTTGGGATAGTCTATATGTGCTGTGGGATTTCATTCCAGGCTTTAGTTAGCACATAAAAGATCTCCGTCCATAACAGTTTTTGAAAAACTGGTAATGGCAAGAGTCCATTTGTGCCAGACAGTTTAATTCGATTCAAAAATACTTTATGGATCCCGAAGGGAAATTATTGTTTGGACTCTTTGTTTATGTTCTCTGTATTAAGTTCTTATTTTCCCTCATCCTAGTTTATTTCCTGTTCAGTTATTTCTCATTTTGAATGGGTTTTTTCCAGTTAGCATTTATTTTCCCCAATCTAGTTTATCCCTTCTGTTAGTCCAATTCTTAGTGTTTAGTATTTGAGTTGTTGGATTTATTGTTCAAGTTCTCATTTGGTTTTCATCTGTCTTGCTGGATCCTGTGTTGTTTCAGTTAGATTAATTTTCCTAGTTCTCCTGTCTGTTCTCTCCTTCACCCCCTGTTGCCATTCCCCCACTGAACAGATGCTTAGAACAAATCAATGCGTGGATGTGCCTTAACTTTCTCCAGCTGAACAGAAACAAAACTGAAGTTATGATCTTTGGATCTAAAGAGGAACAATCTAGAGTCAGCAAGCAGATTCAGTTATTACAACTAGAAACTAGTGATCAGGCCCTAAATCTGGGTGTAGTGATGGACTCAGACCTGAACCTTCTGAACCTTCAGAAACACATAAAGACAGTTCAAACGTCAGCCTTCTATCACCTGAAGAATACGTTTAAGATTAAAGGACTAATATCCCAGCAAGATCTAGAGAAACTCATCCATGTGTTGTATTGATTACTGCAACAATTACTTCACAGGTCTGCCTAAAATGTCAATCAGACAGCTGCAGCTGACCCAAAACGCTGCTGCTCCTGTTCTCACTAAAACCAGGAAAATAGAGCACATCACCCCAGTCCTTACACTGGCACCCTGTTGCTCAGAGAATACTTTGAAATACTTCTGTTAGTTTATAAATCACTGAACGGCTTAGCACCAAAATACATTAAAGACCTGTTATCATTGTATCAACCTTCCAGACCAGTCAGGTCTTCTGGTTCTAGTCTACTCTGCATCCCCAGAAACAGAACCAAACACGGAGAAGCAGCATTTAGTTTCTATGCTCCTCTAATCTGGAACAAACTTCCAGAAAACTGCAAAATTGCTGAAACACAGAGTTCCTTTGCATCAAGAATCAAAATCCTTTTGTTTAGAGTTGCTTTTGATTAATGACAACTGAAACATCATAAACTGTAGTCTGTTTTTAAACCTGTTTTCATTTTCCCTTAGTTTGTCACTGGAATGTAAGGGTTGTTTTTTTTTTTTTTTGCTTTTGTTTGATTTTTTTCTAATCATATAAAGTACTTTTTAAAATGTGCTACACAAATAAAACTGCATTTCCTTCTCTTGTGTCAATCCTGAGTCCAGTATCGAGGAACAGAGTAGTACTGTGTGGCTACAGACAACATTTCCCTACCTGATCTGGATTCTTGGATTCTTCAGGATCGCTGCTAAACTCTTCATTCCTGCCACTCCTGGATAATTAAAGCTGAGGTCCAGCTCCTTCAGGTGAGAGGGGTTCACAGCCAGAGCAGTGGCCAGAGCAGCACAGCCTTTGTCTGTAATCAGGCAGCCTGAAAGCCTGCAGACAGAACAATATATTGTGGAAAAAAACAGTGAGGCTGTCTTCCCTGCAACTGCCCACTACAGTCAAATTAGAGAAAACTCGGAGGTGCTTGAGTGCAGTTTTGTATTTAAAATATACGCAAAATAGTTCATAATGGCAAAAATGAAAACCTGTTTTATATTTTGCAGAATAAGGGTCAAAATTAAGACTATTAAAACTACCCAGTGGTAGCTACATCCTTGTCACAAGTTGCCATATCTATTTCCAAGCTAGCAACTGATCTGAATTATGTAAGCTGGCACCGGTAACTGAGAGGTCGGTGGTGGAAAAGGAGAAAGAAATTCCTCACTTGTTAGGTTTGGAGACGCTGGTTACTAGCATGCCCATGCTGGTAACCCATGGATTGCCTACTTACTCTGCTGTCCATTAGCACAAATAGCCTCTTCAGTGCGAATGGCAGCCTAATGATTAGCATGCCTAGGCTGGTCATCCGCTTTATTAGACATACTCTTTTCTTGTCTAAAGACAATGTTATCAAGAAAAATGGTTGATATAAAATATCTGTAAGTAACATGCATTAGATGTATTGATGTGTTCTTTTGATAGAATTTACTGTAATCCAATGTGACATCAAGCACAAACATATATACACAATATGATATTATAGGCTATGGTGCTGATGTTGGCTTTTGAATGCAGCTACTGAGTCGGAAAATGGCTTAAGGGCAATTCCACCTACTTTTTCACTACCTTAAACATCTTTAATCTGCTCTAGTTAAAACACTTCAATAGTGAGACTCTTCAAACATGGACTGGATTATTCTACAATAAAAGCAGAATATTTAAAACATTGTGATTTGTGGAATCGCCCTTTAAACATTTCACCAGTGAGTAATCTCTTCTTCTTTTGACAGTGCTGGCCACTCAGTCACCAGTGCCGGCTTCGGAATGGAAATATCCTCCTCTGACAAGGAAGTAGTCATCTCTCGGGGCGCAATAGTCTTAATTTTGGTCCTAATACCACACCATAGTTTTAGATATTTTTGTACATTTACTAAATATGGAAGCAACAGAAGAATTTAAATGGATCTAACCTGAGAATTTTGAGTTCACATTGAGGACTCATCAGTCCGTCACACAGCAGCTTTACTCCTGAATCTGTCAGGTTGTTGTTACTCAGGTCCAGATCTCTCAGACCAGAGGTTGTTGAGCTGAGCAATGAGGACAGAGCTTCACAGCTTTTCTCTGAGAGGTTACACCCACTCAGTCTGAATAGACAAAAATAATACAAAGTAATTGTCTTATTGTTATTATTTGATAGGTATTGTTATGAAACCAACAACAACTGTACTTACATAGCTTTGCTGGAGGCTTTGACTACTGGCAGCAGCCTCAGCAGAGCATCATCTGAAGCAGAGTACTTCTTCAGGTCAAACATCTCAAGGTCTTTGTCTGATGAAAGGAGGATGAAGAGCAGAGCTGACCACTGAGCAGGAGACAGCTGGTGTCCTGAAAGACTTCCTGTTCGTAGAGATTGTTGAATTTCCTCCACCATGGACTGATCATTTAGTTCATTCAGGCAGTGGAACAGATTGATGCTTTTCTCGACACATAGATGATTATTTATCTTCTCTTTGATGTACTGGACTGTGTCCTTATTAGCTGCTAAGCTTTTCTCTGTCTGTCTCACAAGGCCTCCTAAGCGACGCCTGTTGGTATCAAGTGAAAGACCGAGTAGAAAGCGGAGGAATAAGTCCAGGTGTCCATCTGGACTCTCTAGGGCCTTGTCCACAGCACTCTTGTACATGTCTGTCTCTGAAGATTCATGGTTTCTTTTTTCTAAATCCTTGGATTTCATTTCCTTCTTTGCCAGCAGATTGACTCCAGATTTGATGAAGGTCAGGTGAACATGAAGAGCAGCCAGAAACTCCTGAACACTCAGGTGAACGAAGCAGAACAAATTGTCCTGGTACAGCCCTCTCTCTTCTCTGAAGATCTGTGTGAAAACTCCTGAACACACTGAAGCTGCTCTGATATCGATGCCACACTCTGTCAGATCTGATTCATAGAAGATGAGGTTTCTTTTCAGGAGCTGCTCAAAAGCCAATTTTCCCAGAGACTCAGTCATCTCCCGGCTCTCTGGACTCCAGTGTGAATCTGTCTCAGCTCCTCCATCATATTTGACAGTCTTCAGTTTGGCCTGCACCACCAGGAAGTGTATGTACATCTCAGTCAGGGTCTTTGGCAGTTCTTCTCCATCTTTCTTGTTCAACATGTCTTCCACAACTGTAGCAGTGATCCAGCAGAAGATTGGGATGTGACACATGATGTGGAGGCTTCTTGATTTCTTTATGTGAGAGATTACCATTCTTGCCTGCTTCTTATATCTAAATCTTTTGGTGAAGTACTCGTCTTTCTGTGGGTCAGTGAATCCTCTAATCTCCGTCATCATGCCAACAAATTCAGAAGGGATCCGATTGGCTGCTGCAGGTCTTGTGGTTATCCAGAGTTGAGCAGAAGGAAGAAGTTTCCCTCTGATGAGGTTTGTCAGAAGAACATCCACTGAGGTGGACTTTGTTATATCTGTCAGGATCTCATTGCTGTGGAAGTCCAGTGGAAGTCGACTCTCATCCAACCCATCAAAGACGAACACAACCTTTAACTCTTCAAACCTGAAGATTCCTTTGGTTTCACTAAAAAAGTGGTGAACAAATTCCACCAAGCTGAACTGCTTCTCTTTCAACAGATTCAGCTCTCTGAACGTGAATGGAAATATGAAGTGGATGTCCTGGTTGGCTTGGTCTTCTGCCCAGTCCAGAGTGAACTTCTGTGTCAAGACTGTTTTCCCAATGCCAGCCACTCCCTTTGTCATCACTGTTCTGATTGATTCATTTCTTCCAGGACGGGGTTTAAATATGTTGCCATGTCTAATTGCCGTTTCTGGTCTGTCTGGTTTCCAGGACACTGCTTCGATCTGTCTGACCTCATGTTCATTATTGACCTCTCCAGAGCCTCCCTCTGTGATGTAGAGCTCCGTGTAGATCTGATTTAAAAATGTTTGATTTCCTGATTTAGCAATCCCTTCAAACACACGCTGGAACTTCTTCTTTAGGTCAGACTTTAGTGTTTGTCGGCAGGTGATGAGTGATTCTAAAAAACAAGAAAAAGAAAATAATGTCATCTAAAAGAGTAATTTACTGCTTTTCTTTAGTACATCACACTTGGAAAGCATGTGCACATCTACATGTACAAGCTCAAAATTTCACATGCACGAATGTCGGTCACTTGGCTGGAGAAAGGCAAGCGACTGTCATTCATCACGCAAGTTCCATAGAAAATGAATGGAGAGGGAGTGACGTTGTTTCCCGTGTGTCGAGGCCTTTAGAGTCTTGTCCCTGTGGAACTTGCCTGGAAAACTTCCATGAAGTGCGCTCACCCAGAATCTGAACAACTGAACCCTTTCAATACAGAAGAGAAGTGGCTCTACCCAGAGCTCCCACTAAGTGATAGAGTTTTGAAAAAGTTTTTACCCCTTACAGATATGTTTTGTTACTCTCTTACTGCTCTGCAGATGGTCAGCGAGGTCATCCAGCTTCATCATTCTCAAGAAGTCCACAGTGATCTTTAAAAAAGCCTCTCTGCTGCTGCCACTCCTCTGCTTTTCGTCCTCATTTCCCAACACCGCCTCATCCTCTTCCTGACCCTCTAAACAGTCAGGCCAATCTGAACTCAAGACCTTTTGGATCTCTTTCAGCTCGTCCTTCACAAACGTCACAATCTTTTTCTCCAGTTCCTAAAACAGAATAAGACATGGATAACCCTGCTGAAAAAAATCTGAATGATGATCAAGTGATCTAAAAAGTGCAGCAAAAAGATGAATTAACAGAACAGATGGAAAAAAAACTATCTACTGTATACAGACCATAAATATGGAGTCCAGCTGCATTTGATAATCATGGGGAGGTTGACCAACTTCTGAGCTCTGCTTGAATCTATGGAGAAATCACTAAGAATTAGCTTCCATCATGTCGGTGCAAACTCAGAGTAGAAGTCAGTGAAGTGATATGCTGTTGTGAACGCTCCATAAGACGACTGTCGTGTAGCAAACTGTATTCAGTAGTTTAGTCTACTGTTGTCTTTACATTTCCTTTTTTAAAATGATACATGAAAGAGACTACTATGTGATCAAACAATACACTGCTGTCTGCATGGTTTTACATCACAACATGCATCAGTCACATTCTAAGCTGTCTTTTGCTACATTAATGTTGCACACACAGCTTAGAAAGCAATAATTGTTGGCTAATATATTCCAGATCTTATGGGTGTGTGTTTTTCATGCTAATGTAATATTTCGCCGGTTAAAAAGAGTCTTCAGGCAGCAGATGATCACACTGGACATAAATGGATTAGCCTAAAATATTTAAGGTCACAGAGTGATGGAAGCACAGATGAGAAAGAGAAGAAAGAAGAAAACCGATAAACAGTGGACCCCCACATATTCGCAGATTTTTCAGTGGAACGTGTCACTCCAAATTATTCACCCATTCTTGAACTTTTTCAAGGAGCTTATCTTAAATTTTGGGGGGGAAAGCAGCTTGGAAGCTGAGATACCTAGGCTCAGTGCTACTTGACACCTTATTGGCTGGCGTTTACAAGCTGTCATTCATTTTTCATTAGACAAAGTCTCCCACCCCATGCATGAAGCTGTTGCTGAGCTGGAGAGCTCCTATAGTGACAAACTTCTGCATCCTCGGTGCACTAAGGAGTGTTAGAGGAGATCCTTCCTCTTAACAGCTATTAGACTCTACAACCATCATTGCGCCCAACAAAATCAATGTGTTGATATCCCTGCTAGTATCTGTACAACTCTACCGTTTCTATTGTCACTAACTGTGAGTGGTTTGTATTTCTAATGCACAAAGACATGCGCATGTTGTACATTTTTAATTAACTAATTCAGTTGCACTTTCCTCTGGACTGGAGTATTTTTTTTACAACTACACAGTATTTATGTTGAAATTTTGCTCTTACTGTACAGTATTTTTTGGTTTATTAGGAGAATACAACTGTATCATATTGCACCCCTCAGAACAAATAAAAGCAGTCATTTTGGAATGAAAACGTTTCAGTGGGATTCATATTAAAGAGTCAGAAAATTTCCATATAGCTCACATCTTTGCATCTGAAGGCTGGTCAAGGTTAAAATTTATATCATCCCGTTTTGAGTGGCTGGTCTTGATGGACAGACAGCTTGGTCCAGGTTCTTGCTTCTGTTGTTTCCTGTGGATGAGAATGTCAGTGCTTGTCAGACGCTTATCTCATTTCCTGTCAGAAACAAACTTCTTGGATTAATGAATATAATTTAAAAACAAAATCTCCAAGGGGTATGAATAATAATGACCATCCGATACACACCACTTCCCATATAAACAAAGTGTACTCACAGATTCAACTCATTAAATATTTTACAGTGATTCAGTTACATTTTACATGTGTGATTTAGCTCCAGATTATCTCTTTTTAGTTGGAAGCTAGTTCAGGACAGATTGGCCATATTAGGATCACATTCTCTTTCAACTTGATTTCTGCACGTAAAGTTGGCTTAGTGATGGGAGTGCTCAGCTCTGACAAGGTGAGGAGTCACAGACATGAAGAGATGGTCATTTCACCTTTTGCCCTTGTGTTCCTTGCATAAAGTGGTTTCAGAGCAAGGAACTCCCTCTTCTTTGTCCTCACACACCTCCATCATGCCAAATTCAGATCAATATCAGTTGAGACGCACGTTCTGTTTTGATCTACAGAAAAACACAGATCAGTCAACTGCATTTTGATTTTACTCAGTGCTATAAGAGATCAGCTACACCTCTGCTCATTAGTTTCATATCAGTGCTAGGCAAATAAATATACTTTGTTGATCTGTCACAAAAAATTGAAAGAAATTGTGTGGAAGTTTGTGGTTTTAAAGTTTAAGTTTGTGGAGATGTTCCAAGGTTACGAATACTCCTGCAGGACACTACACATTCATTCACTTTAGCTGCTCTCAAAGTCATAACACATTTCAGATGTTATTACCAGAACCGTAATCAACATAGACATACACCGCTCTCAACATAGAACCTCAGCAAGTCCTAAAAATGTATGACAGCTATAAATAAAAATAAATCCATCTATACATTTTCAGCATCTTATATTTTTCTTTCAGTGTTTTATGTATTTTTTATTACATTAATAGTAATAATTAAAGGTGGGTAGAGTACTCAAAAACTGTACTCATGTAAAAGTAGCACTACTTTGACATATTTTTACTCAAGTAAAAGTATTAAGTATTTCATAAGTAGCCTAACAGATCATACCAACTGATTTAATATTAAAATGTCATTAGCCTGACAAAAATATAAGGTAAGATGCAAATTTTAGTATTTAAAAGATTAAAATGAACAATTAGACAAATAAATAACTCAAGTTCAGGCGGAAGAAACGCTTCCTGAATTTCTGAAAAATGTATTTATGTCTCAAACAACCATTTGCTTTCATTTTATCACTTAAGCATCCGTTAGTGTCTTCATTCAGCCGCAATGTGCGACGTAAACGTGCAGATAACAATAATGAAATATAAAAGTGATTTTAATATTTAAAAAATTAAAAACAGACGTTTAATAAGGGTCTCATGTTTTCTTGTATCATCATCTCTAGCGGCCATTAGTAAATAGTGACGTCTTGAACGAGCAGCTCCATGTATCACTGCTCAGAGACAGGAATTTCAAAAATGGCTGGTTTTCATTTCCTCCGCAGGTCTATTCAAGCATAGAGCTCTGCCTTGGGTCATAAATAGTTAGCTAAATAATCATAAGTAAGCGGAGTTCAGCAAGAATATTGACTCGGCGTTTAACCGGCCATCAACTAACCTAAACACAGCTCTGAGACAAAATGGTTCCGGCTACTTCGGATCATTCTCTCTGACTTAACAGTTGCGGAGTCCCATAACGTCAAAGAAACTAGAAAGAGGAATCGTATTGATAGACTGATTAGGATTTCTGCTGTTTCGTCAGAAATCGAACAGATTGTTTTACCTTCAGTTGGAGGTTGATAGAAAATGATATGCGCCACGGGGAAAGAAAATCCGAAAGTGAAACTCCAATGTCAACCACATGGGCGGTTCGAGAAACCCCGGGTCCTGGCCACCGTTATGGCCCCTTGTACTGAAGAGATAGTACTAAATCAATTTCATATAATGATATGATATTATATGAAACCACAACTAACTGGTCCCTTGGAGCAATTTCATTTTTACCTTCACAATTTTACTTTAACAATGAATTACAAATGAAAGTATGCTCGTTTTAGCTTCAGCTTTTTTGAGATAGGATCAGAGTTTTCATCCGAGATCAGGGGTCCCCAATCCCCAGAGTCCGGTCCAAATCCGGACCCCGAGAGGGTTTTGTCCAGACCGCAAAGCATTTTCTAATTTACTATATAGTTGTATTTAGATATTTTGTTCCTGCCGGAAGCGGTGTCTGACTTTTGAACAGGCACAATGGGCATCTATGCGGGTAAGCAACATCCTGGGGGTCCTTTAAAGCAGGTTGCTAAGTTACAAGCTTGTTATCAAACAAGTTTGACCTCACAGTAAGGAAGATTCAGTCACAACATTTCTTCAACACTCAGTGTTTTTTCTTTAATATTTAACTCATAACATACAACACAACTGCAAAACAAATAGAAAACAGGTTAAAAAGGGTGAAACTCAGTAATGCTTTACATGCAATGTAAGTAATGTTTTACAAGTTATCAAAATTATTTTAACGATATTAATCTGAAAATTGCCTAGTGATTCCAGAGTGAAGACATATTTTGAAATTTTTTGAAGTGGGGTTCAACAAAGAAGTCATGAGAAGTAAATTTGTCAGTTTTGTGCAATCTGGACACAAACTGGAGCCTCTGGTTATAATGGAGCGCTGCAGAGACATCCCTCACTTCGCACCTACTTGTCATCTTAACTCTGTAACTGATATCGAGCTTCCACCTTATAGCATCTTCACCTCACCATTCTATCGCTCCAATCCTAAACTTTTCATAATGATTTGTTAAAACATTAATTTATAAACATTAAAACCACTGTGAGCCTTAAATTAGGTGGTTATTAATATAGAACTATATAGGTTGGTTACCTGTATCAAGGTATATCAAGGTTTTAAAAAGTTTTGTATAAACTGGAAAAATTGATTAAGGGGAAGCTAAATGCGTTAGACCGTTTAAAAGTTAGCAAAAACCCTAAAGCGCTAAATGAAAAATTAGCTCTGCTATTAGCGCATTAGTGGAAGTTTGCCCACCACTGCTGGGTAACCAAAGTAACACTTTTTTTTTTTTTTTTTTTTTTTTTTTTTTTTTTTTTTTTTTTTTTTTTTTTTTAGATTCGAGTAATTTCAAGATGACAGAGATCCACTTTGCTCTTGGCTCAAGGCTGACTAGCGGTTAGCTTTAGCCTCTAAACTCTTATCATACAAAATAAAGATGCAAAGAGAGTTATCGACTGTAAGTAAGCTGTTAACTGCTACTAACCTCACAACAGAACCCCACTTCAAAAACATCTAAACTCTCCTTTTAATCTAATAGAAAATGCCATTTAAACAAAAACTACTATACTGAGCATCATGAAAAATGTTCTGTACACAACAGTTTCTTCAGCAACCATACTGTGTTTTCCTCTACTGTAAATATTTAAAGGTGTATTACATAAATAAAGTACATTTTGTGTTCAGTAAAGTGGGAACATCTATTAAGACATTAATAGAAGGGGTAAAATATGGTACATGAGAGGAAAACTAAATCCAGTCAGAAATTATTGTCCTTTTTCACATTCTGAGCTTCTCAGGCGAGAGTAACTTGTTTCTTGTCGTTTTTTTGACCCGTCAACAAGAAAGCAGAACAATAATTGTCAATCAGGTTCAATCCTGAGATTGCAGCTCCAGGAAGACCTTCTGATCTTCAGTATTAAACGGTCACATTAGATTTGTTCTCACATAAAGATGGAAAATGATATAAAAAAGAAACAAAACACTCGGAAGTATCTGATGAACTTAAAGAACACGCTAGCTTTTAGTCCGTCACGTTTACTGGAGTGATGATCAGAGGCATTTCGTTTTTTCCTGATTTATTAGTGCAGGGGCTGAAGAAGGGGAAGAGGTTTTCAGTGAAGATGTCGTGGAACGTGTAGATGTGGACTTTGGCATCAACGTTGTAAAAAGACACCTGCAGGTAGAAGAAAAGAGGAAGGACATGCAGTTTAGTTACCGGGCTACCAGTGAGGCAGCATATCCAACCATTTATCATCACTGGTTTGATGAGAAAAAGGTTATGTATCATTTTCACCTCTCCTTTCTCATAGTCCACAAATATTCCAATCTTATGAGGTCGGAGTTTCATCTCCACGTCTGTGCACGGCTCAGAGCGAAAGGCATAATTGTGTCTGAGGGCGGAGAAGAGAACAATTACAAATCAGGATACATTTTGTTCTCCTTTGTCTGCCTGCAAACGCCTTACAGAAAGAGAGAGCACACAGTCGGTTACAGGGCGTTATCGTGCAAACGTCCCGGTTAATTTAAATCAAACCTTAAGAAAATAAAATCACTAACAGTGGATTCAACTATTTTATTTATTAAACAAAAAGGAGGAAATAGTATTGTGAAAATTAAACACTTAAACAAAATCCTTGATGCAAATAAAATATGTAACTTTATTTTATCAGTTAATCAATGTTTTCTAAACAGAGAATAGCAGCTAAAGGTTTAAGTTACTACAGGAATATAAGAGGATAAAACCCATTGGTAATGTTTATTATATTATGGTCCTACTATGTTCTTTAGGTATCAGAAGTTTGTTTTTATTTTATGTTTCTGTTTTGATCATTTCTTTATTATTTATTTGCTTAGATTTGCTTTTTTAGTTTATTCCTTGTCTTAGTTAATTTATTCTCACCGTTTGTGCTTTGGATTTGTTTCTTTCTGTTAATTGTTTCTCTTAATTAATTTTTTTTCCTTTCATCTATGGTTTCCCTGTGTCTTACCAGTATACTTCCCTTCCCAACTGGTTTGCATTTCCTAATTTCCCTCTGTTTACTCTCTTCCTCAGCTGCCTCCACTTACCTCTGATTAGTCCCTCTGGTTCCCATGATGCTCTCCTCTCTCCCTCAGTTTATTCAAGCTCTCTGATTTACATCTTTCTCCACTGGTTCCTCCATCTATCTTCCACGGTTCTCCGATTACTCGTGATCTTACCCCGAGTGTATTTGTAAGTTTTCTATTGTTAAAACCCTCTGCACCCAACCTGCTGCCTCCACTTGGCTCCTACCTCAAACCTCACTGTGACAGATTCACAGATGTTTGTGTTTTCTTCTGTGTTCTGTTTTTTTTTTTTTTCCTGAGTTTATTATTATCGTTAGCCTGGCCTTTGCCTCCCTGTGCTATTCCAACATGTTCTCACTCCCAACTCGTCACAGAGGGAGCCGGACCTCTGCGTCACATATTGACGCATCGGGTAGTCCCTTAATTTTTTGACAGGCATAAAAAAAATTTTTAAAAAAAGTGCCACAAGCCGTGCACAGCTGATGTATCTGCATGTTTTTAACCCTTTAGTTCATTTTACTTGAGTAAAAGACGTTGTCCTCCGGTTTTCCGCTACCTACTGTACATGAGTGTGTAACCTCAAAGCCTCCACTTACTGTATTCTTTGTTTTAATTTTGTATTATGTTAAAATAAGGCGTTTTTTACAACCATGATGTTACGGTGACATCAGTGACGCTGATTTAATTCTTCCATATTAAATTATGTATGTTTCTGTTAAAAAAAACAAAACAAAAAAATGAAAGAGCCATCCAAAGCGGAAGGTAAAATCACGGCACGTATTCGGAAAACCAGTTGGGTAAAATTTAAAACCACAAAAGACTCCACACCTCCAGGAAGCAATTGTTTCTCAGTAGCCAAGTAGCCAGATCCTCAGTACGAAGCAAAGCGTAGAACAAGAGGTTTTTACCAGGCTACTATTGTCAATAAGGTCTTGCCATATTCAGCCCATTTCTGATTGTTGCTAATTATTATTGTTAGGGTCTTACCATATTGGTTCCTTCCTTTTGTTTAGTTTCTTGCTTATTTCTTGCGTTTCTATGTTAGTGTGTTTGATTTATTCTGTTATATTAGTGTTAGGTTTTTTTTTTCCCCCTTTAGATTTGAAGATCGTTTTCTGCTTCAGTTCAGCTCCCTCTGTGTTTTGTGTTGATTAGTCTCTGGTCCACAGTCTCAGCGCTTCATGTTCTCCCACAGCTGTTCTCAATCCCTCTGATTAAGCTAACCTGGTTTCAGTATCGCTCTCCTTTCTTCAGTATTTAAGCTTCTTGGTTCCCATTTTTCTGTGCTGGATTCTTCTGTTCAGCTTCCTGTGGCATTTTTCTAAGCTTGTCTTGTGTTTCATTAAGTTGTTTCGTCACATTACCTCTCCGCCTGCTTTTGGGTCCTACCAGGAACGAACCATGACACACTATTGTGTTTAACTAGCATTTAGGAGTTAAGTTCATGTTTTCTGAGAATTGACTTTATGAATGCTTTAATACATAATTAAACTGAAAAATTAAGCGATGCTATTTAGTAATAAAAAGTTGCTAAAAAACAAACTACAAGCCTTTTCAGATAAACTCAAACTACTTCATGTAGATAATTAACAACATTCCCCATCAAGGAGAGCATCCTCCATGTACAGTGCCTTGCAAAAATATTCCACCCCCTTTAACTTTTTCCCATTTTATTAGATCATCAACCCTAATCATACTTTAATCGTGACCATGAATAAAAACATCTTTTTGCTTTCTGGCAATAAACAAATGTATACGATTGAGAGCATCTCTATCAGAAACAGCATTATCGTTGCAATATTTAATGACAATACAGTCATTTAGTGAATATACAGTCATATTCACTAAAATTAAAATATGCGTTCCGATTAGGCTTTTTCGTCAGATTACCTTTTGAAAATAGCAACCTTTAAACAGGTATATCTCATCTACCAACATTTACATCTTTAAGAAGATCTTATCAAATTAAACTCACCTGTCTCTTAAACTGAGAAACCAGAAACCATTGTTTGGGGTGTAATTGATTTTTCCTTTCCTGTTGACAGACTGTCTGGCCACGCCCAGATCCCAGTCCGTTTTTCCATTCACCTCCACCTGTCCACAGGAAGCACAAGATGTTTCCCATCAAATAGGTCAACTTCTGAAAGGCTGCAGTTCGGAACAAAACTATGCAACGATTAAGCTTGACAGTTTACAGCTTTTTCTAGTCAAATTTTATACATTTACAATATATATATATATATATATATATATATATATATATATATATATATATATATATATATATATATGTGTGTGTGTGTGTTACTTTCACAGAATATAAAAAAATAGTTTCTCAAAACCCACAGGCCACTGCTTGGATCTCACTCTCACAAGACTTAAAGGGTTTTTTTTCTCAAAGCTTACAAGTTACTTTCATAAACCTTTAGTTTTTCTGAAACATACAGGCTTACTTTATTTGCCCAGAAATTACAGCTTACGTTCTGTAACTTTCATAAATTGTACGTGTTTATGGAATCAAAAGGTTATTTTACTGAGAGCTATTGATAACTCTCTCAGCATCTGAAGGGTTACTTTCTAAAATCTCTCATGTTACTTTCCAGAACTTACAGGTTATTTTTTCAGACTTTACTTTCACAAAGAATATATTATCTCAAAATTTTCAGGTTACTTCTTGTAAGGGAACTCAGAGGTTAGTTTGTGGAATTTATTCAGAGCTTACAAGTTACTTTCACAGAATATCAGGTGTTACTTTCCCAACATTTGCAGGTTAGTTCTTACTCAGAACGTACTTTTTAAAATGTATATATTAGGTAAGATGTTAGGCTGCGTTCGAGGTGTCCTCGGAACTTGGTAATTCCGACTTTGCAGTTGTAAAACTCAACTGGAACGCCCTCCGAAGTGGGATTTCCCACCGGGAACTGGGAGCTACTCTGACGACCACCAATGACGATTTGTATGGCCGCTCCTTGCATCAACAGTAGTAATGAGGTAGGAAATATGCTTATTTTACATGATACACATGTAAGAGTGCGTCTAAAATCAATGTCACATGTAGCGCCTGCAACTCTAAACGGAAAAAAAATAAAAGTGGTTTTTGTTTATGAACAGCAAAGCTTAAAATGATGTTTGTAAGCGGTACAGCAAACGACGTCTATGGGCGTCGCCATATTGAAATTCTAACTTTTTAACTAGAACGCCGATACCTCGGGTCTGACATTAAACCCCGACTTCACAGGTAAATTGAACGCAGCATAAGTACCAGTTAGGTTATGGAAAGTAACCCCTAAAGTCAGTACGTAGAGAAAATTCTGGAAACACATAACCTGTAAAGTCTGTTTAAGTAACCTTTATTTTCCAGATACGTTCTGGAAAGCAGCCGGTAACTTTGGGGATTGTACAGGCTTTATTTTTATGTGTTGTTTCTTAAATTCATACACCATGGTAATTTTTTTGTTTTGGCTGCCAAAACTGCTGATATGAACAGTCTATTACCTCCCAGTAATGTTTCCCAGAGGAGATTGCTTCTCTTCCCAGGACACAGACAACTCTGTCGAACCTCTCTGGAGTATCTGGCACATGGTGGTGTCGTTCTGCACACCACACCTGCACAAAAACTGTTTATCAGCCAGAATTTCTAAAACCTAAAAATAAAACATCTCTTACTGATTAAATGGTGAAATCATTGAATAGGTAACTCACACTTTTCAAGTCTTCTGACAGGATCAGTCTGGGATGGGCAGTACTGGAATCCAGAGTCACATCGACTGTGTTGAAAAAAAAAAAAAAAAACATTAAATGAAAATTAATCTTCTGTTATTTAATCTGCCAGCTGTGTATTTTGATAAACAAAGTGCTGCTAACAATCTTGGTCTAATCTTACTTAACCATGCTAATTCATGTCATCGCTTTGCCAATAAAGATTAATATCAAAAGTTATTTCAGTTTTAAATTACTTTGGTAAAGTCTACATTTCCATTTTGGCTCCTAAGAAAGGATGCATTTATTTGAAATGATTCTATGATGCACAAATCCCTTAGCCTACTTGTCATTAGAGTAGAGTAAACTTGGTCGTAATTTGTTTAAGTAATAGCTCTTAACTAAAAAGTTGTTGCTGTTTTAAAGTCAAAACATATTTCTATTGAATTCATTTTTACTTGAGAAAACTAAACGTCTTCAGAAAATATAGATTTTGTTTTCTAGTTAGCTAACTGTGTTCCTCCTTCCTGCTAGTTCTCAGGCTAAGCTATGCTAATTTTTTAAAATAAATTATCTTAAAAGTAAGCCTAGTATAAACTCTTCAATTAAAATGAAATAATGCAGAAAGGGAAAAGAAAATTTTATCTTTGTTAAAAACATGTTTTGGCATAGTCTACATGTTTTTAATATGCCAAGACACCCAGGCTAACTGCTTTAGTCCTAATGCTATTTTTGAGCTAAGCTAAACTAACCAACTTCCCTGAAAGAACTGAAAGGTTGTTGTTCTCTACACCTAAAAAAGAAAGCATTGAGAAAAAGTAAAATGTTATTTCTGTTATAGCCAGAAAAAATGTTTAATTTTGGCAAAGCAACCAAGCTAACTGCTTTCCTCTCAACACTTTTTGTAAGCTAAGCTAACGAGTTTGTTCCAATGATTGAAATCATGTAATTTACGCTGGAGAAAGAATTTAAAAAACATAACAAGAAAAGTAACTTCTCCAGTTGTTGCCAGGCAGATTCTCGCACTTTTTAAGATGAGGCAAACAATATTCCCACATTTTCTTGACTTCATGTTAAGGTAACTTGCTTTCAAAAAAGAAACTTTTAGCATGTGTGGTAGACTTGCTAATAAGATTTGAGCAGAAAACTCTTTTATGATTGTGCTAAAGTGAAAAGTTGACATTTTTAAGTGGATATGTACAACAGTAAATAAAACAAAGCAGTGACTCACAATTTGTTCTAAACATTCATAGTTTTTAAGCACCTGTTCCTAACTAAACAGTTGACAAACTATTTGTTGTTCTAAAACATTTAGCTGGGTAAAGTGTTTTGTTTTTTGTTGTTTTTTTTTAACTGAGTTTTTTAAGAGGCAAAAACATTACATTTTACTAAATCCTGGGAATTTCCTAAAACTATTCAGCTATTTTTTAAAAATAAAATTTATAACAAAAAAAAGGTTTACTGTCATGAAATGAATGTAACATACATGCATAATCCTGCATCTTCTTTTCCCCTGCAGGAAAAAACACAAATTATATATTTATGTGTTACAAATAGCTACAGAGTGTGTACATTCATGTGAGGAAAACATTTCTCTGATTAAATGAAGTGTTACAATTTTGTTTGTTTACAATTACTGTAAATTCAGAGCAAAAACTCACTGGGCTTTGTTTGAACCAAACTGGCTTCCGATACTGGAGAGCGAAAACCTGAACAGAAACAACAAAGTTCATCAGGAGTTGCGAATAATGAAGCTATGAAGGAGTTAAACTGAATCCATGCAACTAATTTTACAACCTCACAATTTAAACTGTGTGCAACAAGAATATATTGTGTTTTAATTAAAAAGAAAACGGCAATAAACCCCAGAAACCACTTCATGTTAAGAATCTTAACTTTGAAAAAAAATTTCAGGCCTTCAAGGTTGAACAGAATAAAAAGTAGTAGTAGGCTTCACCACTAGAGGGCAGTGTTTAATGCTTAATGACAGTAGCTGAAATCTCCAGCCTCAACACCTTAACAAGGCCTGCTCTTTTATTTCCAGAAACTGGGTTCATCTGTTTTGGGTTGTCTCTTTAAAAAAAAAAAAAAAAAAAAAAAAAAAAGTGTTGTGTTCATATTTTAACTAACAGTGATTAAATCATCAAATGATTGCTTTGACTTTAAAATACTTCTGTGTCGGCATCAAGCCACATGTTTTGCATTTTACTAACCAGTTTCGAGAATATTCTTTAGATCTTGCTGGAACTTTTCAACCCTAGCTGCCAAAGACCTGTAGATGGTGGCTGTTCCCAGGTCGGTATTCAGTGACACTCCGGACCAGTCTTTGGTGACTGGAGGTGTGGACAGGCACGGGAAAGTCTGAGGAACATTTATGAATAAATAAAGAACTGCCCAGAGTTTTCTTCTTAAATTAACCTTAAGTCCTGACCAACCTTGATACAGTGTACATGGTCCTCTGACTCAGCAAGCTCAGCGAGGGCGGTTTCTCTCTTCTGGAGTTCTTCTATCTCCCTCTCCAGCTGTTGAATCATGGCGTCGGCCTGATTCTCCGCGGCCCTGCGGCTGTTGTCCATCACCTCTATCAGCTCCGCCTGGGACCGTTCGATGGCAGAGGCCAGCATTGAGAAGAGACAAACACTGCCCGACGTCTCCCTCTCTACCGCCATCTGAGGAGGTTTTAAAGGTAATTTAGACTTATAAAAAAAGGAAGATTACAAAAAAAACAGACTTTAGTAAAACTTTTCTTTTAAAAAGCAGAAGCCTGAAGAATGGGAAGTAGTAGGATTTAATAAACGGGTAAATGAAAATTAAATTTAACATCATTATGTCCTAGAAATAGATTATAATTTCTGTCAAAATATCTCCAAAACTGAAAAAAAATATAAACATCTCCTTTAATTGTTTTAACTAGTTCGTAAAATGTTAATAGCAAATCTCAGGAAAAGGCAAATTACAATAAACCTCACAAAAAGAGATGAAACCAGTCAATTTGAGGGTGTTTTTAAGGGTGGGGTGGGGCAAAGGTATAGAAACATTTACAAAACTGATGAGAAAATATTTTTTTTAAAGTTAACGTAAAAGTTACCGTATAATAAAAAAAAATTGGAATAAAACCTTATATAGCAGAAAGAATGCATTGTGAAAGAAGCTGAAATCATTTAAAAAGATGTTATTTTAACCTTAATTTGTGCCGGTTGTGTAAGCTTGTTTTACCTCCAGTGCCGTCATGGACTCTTTGATCTCCTCAACCTTTCTCCTCCTCTCGCTGATCATGTCCTGGATATCCTGCTCAGAGTCCCTCAGCAACGCCTATAAACACACCCACACATAAGTTGGACTTACTGAAATTTCCACTGACTTTATGACATTGATTTTTCTTATATAGGTTGTTTTTAAAGTTAATTTCTTCATTTGTAGACTTTGTATCTCGTGTGGTTGTTTAAAGGGGAACCATTGGTCTGCTGGTTGGTTTGTTGCTTTATTTAAACAGACGTATGTCAGCAGCTACAGTATGGCCACTCAAAGTCCTTTTAGTCAGCTACAGTAAGGATTAAGTTTTGGAGCTCTCTTGCCCAAGTAACTGAGGCTTTTCATTATTACTTAAAACTTAGTTTGAAATACTCCAGCGTCATAAAATACATTCTACATTATCCAGCTTGGTGTGTTTTAATAAATTACATTCCTACAAGCTCCCACTAGCTCAGATGATAACAATAAAATTAGCTACCATAACTATGCAAATGATACACAGCTCTACATTACGATGTCACCAGGTGTCTCCGAATCCATTTAGGCACTGAGTAGAACAAATCAATGCGTGGATGTGCCATAACTTTCTCCAGCTAAACAGAAATAAAACTGAAATTATTATCTTTGGACCCAAAGAGGAACAATCTAGAGTCAGCATGCAGCTTCAGTTATTACAGCTAGAAACTAGTGATCAGGCCTGAAATCTGGGTGCAGTGATGGACTCAGACCTGAACCTTCAGAGACACATAAAGACAGTTACAAAGTCAGCCTTCTATCACCTGAAGAACATTTCCAGGATTAAAGGACTAATGTCTCAACAAGATCTAGAGAAACTCATCCATGCATTTAGTCACATTAATTACTGCAACAGTGTCTTCACAGGTCTGCCTAAAAAAACAACCCAGTTAGACAACTGCAGCTGATCCAGAACGCTGCTGCTCCTGTTCTCACTGAGATAAGGAAGATAGAGCAAATTACCCCAGTTCTAAAGTTCTTCCACTGGCTCCCTGTGGCTCAGAGAATAGACTTTAAAATACTTCTGTTAGTTTATAAATCACTGAACGGCTTAGCACCAAAATATATTAAAGACCTATTGTCATTGTATCAACCTTCCAGACCACTCAGGTCTTCTGGTTCTGGTCTACTCTGCATCCCCAGAACCAGAACCAAACATGGAGAAGCAGCTTTATGTTTTTATGCTGGAACAAACTTCCAGAAAACTGTAAAACAGCCAAAACACTGAGTTTCTTTAAATCAAGGCTAAAAACCCACCTGTTTGGAGCTCTCTTTGATTAATAATAACTGGATCATAGATTAATTCTAGGCTTCATTTCAATATTCGATGATTATTCTTGATTACTTTGATGATGGCATTTGAGATTTGACAAAATATGTTTGTTGCTTGTTTGCTGTTCCCAATATAATATAATATCATTTAAAGCACTTTGAACTTCCTTGTTGCTAAAATGTGTTATACAAACTTGACTTAACATATCAGGTTTATTTAGAAATTAGCAAGTCTTAATAGCATCATACCTGAATCTCTGCAAGGTAGCATTACATGGCAACTTGTAATGTTGCCAGTAACTTTTTGCATCCGTTTACATAAAAGGAACTGATGACAAATGACATAAGCAGTTTTTGGAGGTGTGTCCCATTTCTTATGAGAATATTTTAATACTCCTTGTGATTTTTCTGTTCTTAAACTATATGGGTAGCAGTAACCAAACAAAATTGATCTTATTTAGTAATTTGAAATATTGGGGTTTAGAAAAGTTACATTATTTACAAGTTTTTATCTAAACAAGCATCAGTGGACAAGGAAAAAAAAGAAACTGGTTGAAATGCTTCTTGTCCATTACGGCACAACAGATTGGACTGTAAGGCAGAAGAACAGGGTGTTAAAGGGACAAGTCTGTTTAGAGGTTATGATCAGTTAATGCCTTACCCATAGTAGCTACCTCTCTTGTGTAAATGAGGAGTAGCTGTTCCTGAATGCTGATGCTAACAATCCAACACCAAGATTCTGTACCGTTATAAAAACAGAAACCACCTTTACTCACTCTGTGATTGTTAATCCTGAAAACCAATGCAGAGCTATACGCTACTTTTTGTTCATCTCTCATGTAAAATCCCAACTAAATTCATTGAAGTTTCTCGTTGTAACATCACAGAATGTGAAGAAGCTCAAGGGGTACAAGGACTTTTGCGTGGCACTGTATAAAAAGTATGTACATATATAACACCTGTTTCTGCTTTTGTTGATAGACTTAATAGAGAATATTTTTGCTGTCAAATTTCATTATTGTGGACATGTTTGCAGTCACAAAGAGGTGTTCCTAGATCTGTTCGTAACCTCTTAACAGAACCTTGAAAATCTCCCAAATTTCACTGGAGAGATTGTGGTTAATTTTGACAGGCACCCATTTTTCTGAAAGTTTTGTGGTTGTTAGTGCAAGCTAACAATGTCTGTGATATCATAAAGCTAATTTAAGCTGAGCACAAGTGTGTCCCTCCACCCCGTAAAACTGGTTACTATTATCAGTGATCAAAAGATGTTTTTAAATGGAAATTTCTAACCTGAGCATAAGGAAACTGCTGGTATTAGCTGGTGGAACTTGCACTGTAGTGGTTTGTTTCCTTGAACACCAACTGTTCATTGTTTCCAAAAGTTTAAATCAGTCTAAACAATAGCAGAACCTTTTATTTTCCTACCTTAGTTGTTATCCACTCTGTCTCAACAGTCACGGTGTCATGATCATTGTGGTCTTCAATCTCACATTCAGGACAGATGCACACTTGGTCGGATTTACAATAAAGCTGAAAACAGAGAGAGGAAGTATTACATTGCTGTGAAAATCTTCTGGGTTTTTTTTGTTTTTTTTTTTTGTGACTGATTACTGCAAGACCAGTAGAATCACAAAATCCCTGAAATAGAACCTGTCTAACAACATTAAGCAGGCTGAGTGATCTCAAAACACAACACATCATGCCGTCATTATCTAAACAAATTCAAGAACTGATGAGTAACAAAGTCACTGACATCAGTTAGCCTGGAAAGGATAAGAAAAGCTATTTTAACTGGCCATTATCTACAATCGGAGAAAACAATGAATAGTGGTGAACCTTCCCAGGAGCGGGAGGTCAACCAAAATTACTCCAAGAGGTCATCAGTGACTCATCCAGGAGGTAACAAAGGAACACAAAACATCTAAAACGCTGCGGGCCTCACTGCCTCAGCTAAATTCAGTGTTCAAGATCTAAAAATAAGAAAGGGAGACTTGGCAAACATGGCCAAGATTTGTTCCAGATTTTAGTAACTGAGGGCCAAACTGTAGGTTTTTATTCTGTTTTTAATAAAAATGCAGTATTTTTATTTTTTTTTTGCAAAACATTTCCGTTTCACGAGGAGAACTATAAACAAAACACCATTTTCTAATAAAATAAAGAAGTCTAATTTCTGTAGAAAGGAGAACTGCAAATCATTGTACAACTGAAACATAAGAACAACGTTTTAAATGCCTGTTGTTTTCTACCAAAGTTTGTCTGGATTTTTTTACATGCGCGTTTTTAGCAAGAAGAACAGGATCTTGGTCACTCATTCTTTGAAAAACATCTTGCTTTATTTGGCCAAGTTTAGCAAATAAGTGCACCAAATTCTGCCCTTGAGTAAAACAGGATGTTTGTAACTCTATGTACTAAAAACATGGTTGATAAAAGATGAGTATTTTGTGTTGCACCTTCCACTTTTAGATTTTGAATTGTCTGTATCTCTTTTGAAAGCAGTGAACATTTCTTTGTAAGAATTATTTTCTTTAAAACTCCAACGTGGCATTGGAAAACCAAGTTTGTGCACTTTTTTTTTTTTTTTTTTTGTGGTCAAGGGCCGCACAAAGTCTCTTTGAGGGCCACCAATGGCCCCCGGGCCACACTTTGTACACCCTTGATCTAGATGATCCCCAAAACCTTTGGGAAAATATTCTGTAGATAAATTTTTGGATCCACTTCTGAGTGGCTAAAAATAAAAAAAATTAAGTGGCCTAGTCAAATTCCCAAATTACATCTGAATGAGATGCTCTGAAGAGAGCACGTATGCTAAAAAAAACACTGACTGAATTAAAACACTTCTACAAAGAAGAATAGGCCACATCATAAATGTTTGATAGTATCTGATATTTACATTTGTTTTATGATTTCAACCATTTAAATTAAATAAAAAGCAAAAACGAAAGATATCTATAAGGAAACAACTGGTATTTAAAACAAACTACATGTTTCTCCAGTAATATCTAATATAATACAGAGAACAGGTGAATAAAATATAAAGTTAGTTTTTATTTTTACCAATATTCCCCTATTATGGATTTCACACAGAGGGACATTGTTGCTACTCTCCGCCCCACTCAGAGTGAACCTTCTGCGGCTGTTGAAGTGAGATATCATTTGAGAGGAATGATGAAGATGGTTAAAACGATGACTGTCCGGACTGTGGCTCCTACTGGAAGATCCCCGGTGGTTTGGCACCGATAAAGCCATCGGGGTTGTGACCGGTGGGTGCAAAGACGACATGGACACACCTGGGCAAGAATACGCTAAGAAAAAGAAGAAGAAAGATGTCAGGTTACGAATTACTCCTCCTCTTTAAGATGCAATATCTGTTTCTTTTTATTATTTAAGAACACAGAATCTGCCTATCAACATCTTCATCTTTTTGAAAACATTCCTGCAGAGCTCCATCACTGCTGGATTACACAACCCAGACAGGAAATCAGTACATCTCCAACAGAATGTGAAATGTCCTGAACTTGGCAGGACAAGTTCAGGACATTTGTCCTGAATGGCATTCCAGCCATTTATAGATGTGCTGGTTGTGAAACCAACCAGAATAACAAGAATATTGTACAAATGGATAAAAATGAATGGTGCTGTTTTATCTTTTTTTGTGACAGTCTACTTCCTGCTCTCCTCATACATCTGCTCCTAGCTTTTTCAGTCCCAGGATTTAATTTGCTCCAATTTACATCATTATCTTTGCTCAGTTGTGTGTTCATTTCACATTTGTTGGGGTGTGGATTGGACTTCCACTTTGGATTCAATTAATTTCAGTTCAATTCAAAAATACGTTTCTTCTTCCAAAGGGAAAATAAATGCCATAACTCATATCATCCAAGTATCTTCAGAGTCGTTGTAGATGGTGATGCTGTGGGCAGGAAGGATCTCCGATAGCAGACAGTCTAAAGTTCACACTAACATGTCCAGGATGATGCAGTCAGTTACTGCTAATCCACCTCATTTGCTTTTGCCGCACCTCCTTAATAAATCTCCGTCAGGCTGTACGGTTAGATACTGGGTAGAGAGATGTTGGAGTCAGGGTTATTAACAACTCCTCTGGGATTTGTTCAGAACTATGGTTCAGGTATTATTTGAGCTTTTGAGATTCTAATCAGTTTCTCCCGGTTGTTGAAGAAGAAAAGTCTATAGCAAGAACAAATCAGAACTGAGGTAATAGAGCTACCACAGCATGATGCCACCATGAGCGGCGCAATTCTAGAAAACGCATAATGATCAGTTGACACTAGGAAAATGTATCGTCTCTCTTTGGCTTCTCAATCACTAGCTGTGTTTCTGTCAGTGTTTTTTATTTGCATTTTGAAGTATTGTATTAAAAAAGGCTGATGGAAACGACAAAATTCAAAATAACTGCCTCAATTCTGCAAAAAAAGGTTTTACGCTCGCTTAAAGGGGTTTTCGGCTTTTCCAAAAAGAGCTAAGGTGGAGATGGAAACACATTTACAGAATGAGTTCTGATGTAGCAAGCTTTCCCGTCCACTGGTGGGTCTGTGCCTTACCAGAGGCACGAAACTTGGAAAAATTTCAAAGTCCGAATTTCCAACTTGAATTTCCAACTCTCCATTTTCCTGAGATGTGTGGTCCACGCTAGTTTACAACCTCTACATCTTGTTTACACCATGTGTAACATCAACATCTGACGAAATTACACTTTGCCAGTTTTGATAGCTACTGTATCAAAGAATAGATTTTAAAAGTCTGCTATTGGTCTATGAAGCACTACATAGTCTCGGGGCATAATGGCATTGCTTTGTTGATTGTCAAGTATGAATCATTTAGATCCCTGGACTCTTCAGGGACCTGCTTACTCAGTGTTCCCAGGACCAGAACTAAACAAGCAGAGGCAGGATTTCGTCTCCATGCTCCTCAGCTCTGGAACAAACTCCCTGAAAACCTGAGATTTGCAGAAACTGTTGGCAACTCTAAACCAGGACTGAAAACATTGTTTATTGCAGCTTCTGATTAAGGAGCCGCAGTAATGAACTGCTTTCCCCATCACTGACGAATGACTGAAGCATTAGATTGAAGACTGCATTTGCATTATAACATTTGCTTCTTTTTATGCAATGATTTTCAAGCATAAGAATGTTTGTTGTTCAGTTTTGTGTAAAACACTTTGAAAATGGTGTTTATAAATAACCTTGCTTCACTTTTCTTTATTAACAACAAGTTCCAAGGGAAACCTTGTGAAATATATGCTTTCCAATCAGAAACGAGCTACTAATGGATAATAAAAACATTTTTTAAATTGCCTTTTGAAGGCAATTTTAAGGCAAAAATAAGCCAACTTCACATCAAATTCTAAGAAACATTTGATAACAAAGGCAAAGACTTTTCTGCAGAAACTCTATCATGTATGCCACACTGCATGCTCTACTCTGCTTGCCGAAACCCTTTCGATTACTTACCCTGGGATTGAGCTGTGCCGGTCAGATGTACAGCATTCTGGGGCAGAGGTTTTGGCAGCTTCATTTTTAGTTCCGCCATGAAGTTATGATGTTTGTGTCCTCCGTTTTTATTCTTCTTGTGCTTCACTGACCCTCCACCTTTCATAGATTTGAACTGATCAGTTATCTCTCGTAGAGTCCTATTGATCTGGAGGTCCGGTCGCTTCTGGAAGGTCTTCTTACACAAAGGACACTGGCAAATCTGGAAGAGGATGGTGGCATGAGTGAAGGGATGTCCAAGAGAAATAGATCAATTCAGAAAGGGCAGCAGACAAATGAAAAGGTAACGAAGGTGGAAGAATGACCATATGATACATAGGTTGAAAGACTGACAGCAGGAGGCTGGTATAAGTATTTGATTCAACAATGTCTTAAAGCTGCAGTGTGTAACTTTTACAAAAATATGTTTTTTGCATATTTGTTAAAACTGTCACCATGTCGTGACCGTTTGGTATGAGACAGATAATCTGTGAAAAGATAGAGCTCATCAATCTACTCCCTGAGCTGCTATTGCCATCTAAAGAAATCCGCCGCTCCCTAAAACAACCAATCAGAGCCAGGAGGAGGGGCTTAGCGCTGACAATCACCCTCGTGTATGCGCTGCTAAATATGCTAATGGTGGAGAAACAACTCACTGTTCCAGGAAAACTGTTTATCTGCCGTCATTGGTGGCCATGCTAACTAGCCTTAGCATTAGCATTAGGCTATATTGTGGTGAACCAGCTGTAGCGTAGCAGAGAGCAGGGGGAGTGTGTGAGCAGCGCGTACATGAGGGTGATTGACAGCGCTAACTCCTCCTGGCTCTGATTGGTTGTTTCTGACTGAGTGGTGTATTTCTGCAGTTAGTGCTGGGAGCACTGGGAGAAAGCAGAGGAGCTTGATTTTTTTTTTCACAGATTGTCTTATATCCTACTGTCACGACATGATCATTTCAACAAATATGTAAAAACATGTTTTTCATAAAAGCTACATACTTCAGCTTTAACCCACTCTGGTTCCAGCAGCAGGAAGAGAAGGAGTTTCAGGAATGAAGTGATGTCTTGGGTAACTTATAAACCCATGACTAGGAGAAACTTGTTCTCTTTTGCACCAGTCGTTCGTGACTGCAACATCGGGGAGGACACAGGTCTGCTCCTTGCTCAGGAGCTCTGGATCCAAAAATATATACAGGTGACTGTATTGTACAGTATTTTCTGGCCAAAGGAATAAACCTTGACCCCGGTTTTATTCAGAATTCTGCAGAAGGAACCTTGTAATTACAGGTTGCCCAAGATTGCTGACGTTTACAACAGGACTTATGCCTTCATCTATTATTTTAAAAACCTAAGCTTTATCAGTCAGGTATTTATAGACAATAACTGAGACTGAACTATTTGGCTATTATTTTTTTAATAATCAAGTGGTTCCCTGACTTGGTAATTTTGATCTAAATTACTATTTTTGTTAATAATTGCCCAAAACAATTATTGTAGTTATTCATAGACAAACTAGACTCCTATTGTGGCACAACATGACCCACAAATAAAAAAACCAAAAAAAACAAAAAATGGGTAAATCAACCAAAAGTATTTTATCAATGCATCTTGAAAAAGCTTTACTGTCATTTTTTTTTCTGTCTTAATCTTTGGTTTAAAAACATGGTACTTGTGTAAGCAAAACCACACTAGGAATAAAATAACTAACAAAAAACAGGAAAAAGCGGTTAAAATATTTTGAATTTGAAGTTTTTTTTATATGACTGCTCATTGTAGCTTTGATTAAGAAGTAGATAAAATATTTTTAACTGAGTATGCTAACATTTAACAAGCTAACATTGTTAGCATGCTACCTAAACTGTCCCTGAAAAGTCAGAGCAGCCTAACAGAGCAGCCTGACAAAATATTTAATGACCAGTTAAGCTGTCCACAAAAACACAACAAAACACATAACTATCTACTGTTGTGCAATCAAAATAGAGTCGTTTTTTTTTTTGTTGTTTTTTTTCTCTTATGCTAACTATACAAAGCTGGCCTGTGTGAAGGGGCTAAATAAAAATCAAGGTAAAAGTCTGTCGCCTCAATCTGCAAAACCACTTGCATAGATTTGCAACATGAATTTTTTAAAAGAGCCCCATTTTGTTATGCTCAAGCTAAGGAATAAAAATCAATTGAAGGAAGCTTCAGCAATCACACACCTCAGATCCATCCCAGTATCTGGTGATGCAGGACATGCAGAAGCTGTGGCCACAAGGTATGGATGAAGGATTGTTGAACACATCCAGGCATATAGAGCATGTGAACTGGTCCTCAGTCAGAAAACTACCATATAAAGACATCCTGAAACAAAACTAAAGGACAAACATGAATTAGACAATATCTCTCTAGAAATCAGAAGCTCCATGAAGATTCAGTTTTCTTGTTGTTTACATGAAAATACTGAGTGGAAAGATTTACCACATGTACATTCAATGTGACAATAAAGTAAATGTATTTTAACAGTCTGGGGTATTGGCATGAGATGGAAAAAAGTAAAGGGCATGAATCAAAAGCATTAAACAGCAAACTGGCATCAATGTTATGTAAAATCCTACAGTTTTAGGGGTTTCTGATTATTTGGACTACAGCTGTTACTGATCATTTTGCAACTTCACCATTTTGTACTCTTGCAGTTTTGGTCAGTTCGTACCCAATTTTCAGCTATGAAAAGGTGTCATATGCCATGGGATGTTTGGCACTCACTTTATCAACTCATGACTTAAAGTAATTGCCTATAACCTACTTGCAATGTACTGTAAGAAAATTACAGTGCTTTGCACAATTATTAAAACCCCTTGAAACTTTTCTTTACAATACATTTTGTCACATTACAGTCACGAAACCAAAACATTTTTGCCCTACATGCAAAACACCACTGTAGTGGAAAAAGTCACATCACCCTGAACACACCATTAACATGATGAAGCATGGTGGTGGCACCATAATGCTGTGGGGGTGATTTCCTTCTCCAACGACAGGGAAACTGGACAGAGTTGATGGAAGATGGATGGAGCTCTGTATTAGGCCAATACTGAAAGAAAACTTGTTGGAGGCTGCAGAAGCCCGACGACCGGGATGGAGGTTCACCTTCCAACCAGCCTGGCCTACACAACTCCACTCGATTCTCATCTCCCTTCAGTCTAAGCTTTCTCCCATTGAGCTCGATTCCTCTGGTTGAATTTCAACCATGCCAGTCAGTGAACAGGAGGAGGAGTTGTGAACGATGATGTCGATTTTCTGTGCTGTTTTAGAATTGTAGTCAGCCTATATAGGGTCGTAGTAGTTTGGCAATGGCAGTGGAGGAAGTGAACAAAGCTATTCAGTCTGTGTTGGCCATGCTTCCAAATATTGAGCAATTAAAGTCAGAGCAAGAGGAATGTGTAAGACATTTTAGAGATGTCACTCTCTTCGCAGTGGGGGATGATTGTTTACAATGCAATTTACGGTAAGCTTTAGCTTTCTTCATGGTCAAGTTGGTGCATTACATTAGCGCATTGTCGCGGCCAAATGTTAGCAACTGGGGCAAATCAGATCCGACCATTTAAAACTTCAAGAGTCCACATCTCCAGCAAGTAATTGCTTTTCAACAGCCGAGGGTCCAGACCCTCTGTTTGAAGCAAAGCGTAGAACAAGGGGATGGTTTTTACCAGGCTACCTTCCAGAAGAACAGTGACCCTAAACATACAATATGAGCCACAATGAAGCAGTTCATGTGTTAGAATCGCCTAAATCGTTAGAGTGAGCGTCTCATATACTGAGGTTATATTTCCACTAGTGCCAGAAAACCTTTTAAAAAGTCTACTAGTTCCACAAAAAGAATGACCCAGATCTAAATCAAATGAGAATCTGTAGCAATAATTGAAAACTGATGTTTGCAGGCACTCTCCAGTCAATCTGACTGAGCCTGAGCTATTTTTCAAAGACTGGGGAGAAGTTTCAGTGCCTGGATGTGCAAAACTGGTAGAGACAAACTCCTAAATATCTGCAGCAGCAACAGCAAAGTAAGGTGGTTCTACAAAGTATTAATGCATGTCACACTTTTCAAGTTTCCCTCACAATGTTGCTCTACCTCGAAATACATTGAATTCTGTGGTTGTGGAAAAAGTCTGAGGAGTATTAATACCTCTGCAAGGCACTGTATCACTTTGATTCATCAAAATACTCAACTAATAAGAGGAATAACCTGATACACAACAGTAACATATATGGATATGAAATGGATTTGTTTATAAGTAGGAAATAGATCAGTATAAAACAGGGTTATGAAATAAGCTATCCAACCTTGTAAAAAAATGCTACTATTACAAGATGAAACTTGGTGTGCTGTACAGGGGAAAAAATCTGAACAGGGAAAATGAAAGATTAATAAAAAAAAAATCTAAATAGCATAAAGGATGGCGTACTGGAGTTACGTTCCACACACTTATCTCTCTTTGATGGCAAAAACAATCAGATTAGGATGTTCAAAAACCTTCAGGTATGAAGTAAGTTGAGATTCTTTCCTGCATTATCACGTACAGCATGTTTAAGCACATACTTATGTTCATTTGACTATTGCATAAGGTACTACACTATGAGAACTCCAGCCTGCTAATATTAAATTCATTAAGTACAATATTATGGGCATTTCCTAACTTTTCATATGCAAGCTACATTCAATTGCTTTTAGGATTTGGTGTTTTGGGGCAAAATGTATAGCCGCTGTTTGGGGGGGAAACACTGAGATCTCTTGACAGCTACCAACTAATCGGTTCAGGTCTTAGTTTTGGACAAACGACGTTGCTTCCTTTCTGAAAATCTTTTGAAAGCCAAATCTCTATTGACTTTCAAAACCAACCCTAACATCCTTGCTCTTGCAAGAGATTTTATTAGTGTTCAATATTTGACTATGTCCAGTGAAACTGGTCTTTTCTTGTAAAGTACGTTCTTTCTTTGTTAAGGAAGGTGTTATACAAGTCATATATTACTATTATTGGTATTATTGTGAAAGGAATACATGAATTTCTGATTATTAGAGGTAATCCTGTGTCTTTATCACCAGTAGGAATTAAGAAAATGGCTAAAAGCTGGTCAAGATCAATGAGCTTCCAAAAACCACAATAAGCACAGTTGTGGGTTTCATTATGATACACCATATCACTGCTGCACCTCAGACTTTAGTAATGAAATCAATAATAATAGCAAAGACAGCGCCCTTCTGTGTTGCATATGCTCTGGAAAACAACTGGACAAGCTCATCAGCTTGAGCAGAGTCTCTATCAGAAGAAATATGACTCCTGTTACAGCTCAGACCTTAAAGGATGATACAAAATGCTAACTTCCATGGAGGGCATTCAAAACTAAGACATATTCTTTGCCCTGTATGTGAATTTTTAAACTTGTAGATCTGATGGAAGGACATTCTTTTGCCAGATGAGGGGGAGATACATTTGTTTGGCCCTGATGGTGTTCAATAGATAGGGTGTGAACCTGGCCTCAAATACCACAGTTAAGTAAAGGTAATAGCAGGGGAATACCTGAATGAACTGCTTCACCTTGCCAACTGACAAGACTCAAAGGTATTTTCAAGGCAAGTGTACAAATCAGGCATAACATTATGACCACCAGCCTTCTCAAGATATGGACTCTACTACACACCTGAAGGTATACTGTAGTATTTGTTTCAAAAGTCCAGTAAGTTGTGAGGCAGAGCCTCCATGAATTGGGTTTGTTAATCCAACTCATCCCTGAAATGTTCAACTGGATTCAAATCTGTGGGATTTGGAGGCAAAGCCCTCAAACCATTGCTGAACAATTTTTGCTTTGTGATAGGTCACCGTCAACTTTGCTGAAAAAGGGAGAGTACCTCTTTATTGACAGGATGTACATTTTCTGCAACAATGGTTAGCTAGGTGGCACATGTGACGGTCCAATCCACATGGATGGCAGGACCCAAATGTTTCCCAAACCGTTACACTTCCTACACTAGCTTGGCTTGTTCCTCTGGTCCATCCTGATGACATGTGCTTCCATTGCAAGTGAAACCATCACCACGATGTAAAAGAGACTAATTGTTGTACCCATTGTTGGTGGACAGGGTTCAACATAGGCACCTTGACTAGTCTCCAGTTATAAATCCCTAATAAAAAACAGACTAGGTCGAACTATTCATTCAAACCCCTTTTTATCAGAACCAGAATAAACTTCTTCAGCAACTTGAACAAATTTAGCTCTCGTCTGTTAGACCGGACCACACAGACCAGACTTTGTGCCATACATGAATCAATGATCCTTGGTCACCATGATCCTGACCAAAGATCCCCGTTTTTGACAGATGCTAACCAATGCAGACCGGGAACTCCCCCCAAAAATCTGCAGTTTTGGTGTTGCTCTTTGTTTTTAAATGTTTCTCAAATTGTGTTTGGTTACGTTAGTAAGTAGTGTGTTTTACTAAAGGAAATTATTATTAAAGGTGTGGGGACCCCAGCTCTTTTGATAGAGAAACATTAGAGAGACACATATGGGTTTCTTCTTTTTAAATGAAGGGTTTTTACAGGCATAGAAACCAGCAGACAGACAAAAAAACCTAAAAGAGCTTCAAAAGAAGGTAACTGGTTAAGTTTAACTGGATTTAACTGGATTTGTTTAAAGCAAACTGGATTTAACCCCCCCCCCAAAAAAAAAAAAAGAATCAAGAGAACAAAACCTAAAATAACACATACGCTTATTTCTCATGTTTTCTCTAAAGCAAATGTTAACTCTCAATCTCTGTCACTGTGCAACTAAAACCACTTTGCAAAAGGTCAGGAAATTATGACACATAAGCACAAGTTACAAAATAAAACTTGATAAATGTCACAAATTTCCCTAATCAGAGCCATGCAGGTACATCAGAGAAGAGGAGCCTTTCAGAAAGCATAATACAGGCAAACAGAGCTGAACACTGAACACTGTTTATCTCATATGTAATACATCAATTAACATTATACATAATAATAAAAAGGAAATGATTAAAAAATACCGTTTAAAAAAATAAAATGTTAGAAAATAAACATAAGCTTTGCTCTGGATGCCCTTTCCTCAGCTGAGGGTATAAACATTGTATAATGTGAAGAGTTTAATCCCCATCAAGTAACACATTGCAGTGCAGCTCAATACAATGAGATGCTTTACTTCTACTTTGTCTAAATAGGTTAATTTGTGCTAGTTCAGAGTAACAAGCTTATACCTCAACAGAGTCGAAGCTGTAAGTCCAAAACCCTCCAGAGATGCTTGAGGCCGTTCTACCTTTTCACGTTCTCAGCTATTAAACATGTCTGGGATTTAAACCTGCTAAAATCTTGTGTGTGGGTGTGTCCGCTTACACGTAAGGGCAGTGGTTTTTCTTCCCAAAGTCACTCCCACTCACCCGTCTTTCCCTTTACCGGGTAAAAGTGGCAGGACTGGTTGACACACTCAGATATGTTGCAGAGTGGGCCAAAAGTCAGCAGAGCCAATCCTGAAGCTGTTATTTAATGAGATGTTCAGCAGCATTTGTTCTGATGTTTATGGCAGTTACAGGTAAAGCATTTCCTGGAACTGAGGATAAACATAGACATGGCTAACATTAGTACATCACAGTTATGATTGATACTCGGTGTTTTTAGTTTCTAGTACAAATATCTTGAATTCACTTGAAATAAGACTAAACTAACTTACAAGTAACTTTTCAGCAGATATAGGAGCTTGTTTTAAATCATTAATTCCTTAATATTGATGAAAAAGTTCTAGTTATATGTGAGATAATCTGCCAGTGGAACAAAACATTTTAACTTATAATATGGGAAAGATATCTTGTCCCACTGGCAGATTATTTCACTGACTAGAACTTTTTCATCAATATTAAGGAATTATTAACTTAAAACCAGCTCCTACATCATGCTGAAAAGTTACTTCAAAGTTAGTTTTGTCTTATTTCAAGAGCATTCACGGTATTTGCACTAAAAATAGACCAAAAATACTTGGGAAGATTTTGTTTTGCAGTGAGATCTGTTTGTTTGTTGAGTATCGTCAAGGATAATTATCTAATGAGCCAAACTCTGACATCTGATTTGCCTTTAGTTGAGTTTATTCATATAATGGCAGTTATTTTATCATCTGGTTTAATGGTTATCCTATTTGCTTTTTAGCAAGCTTATCTTTACAATTATTGAAAACATCTTCACTAAACACATAGAAATTACACAGATGACATAGAAATTCATCTGTCAGACCTATATCTAACAAATGCAACAAAAAGAAAAGTCTAATGAGTTATAATACTGACTATATGCTCCATATAATTGGGTTATTTCATTTGAAAGAACTGGAAAATCTGACCACATCAGTCTGTGATCACATCCTGATAGAATGACTTCATCTCTAAGTTGACTTGTGTTTAATTAAACCAAGTTGCTGACCAAAGCTCAGTGTTTTCATAAAGACCAGGATTTTCATGGTTTCACCTGTCTGTTCCACAGCTCTCAAAGATCACGACGAGTGGAAAATCCTCCTCCAGAGATCAACATGTGCTTGCATGAATTCCTCTCCACTGCTCTTTGTCTTGTTGTGTTTGTTTCAGTTGTTTGTCTAACTGCACGTGGATTTGTAATGTTTCCCACAGTTGGCACTGCTTTTAGCTGATGACGTCACATCTTCACGCATCATGGCAAGACTCTCAGAAAAGCTGTACCAATGTTTTCCTGATTCGGTTTCTGAGTAGTCGCTCAGTTTTTCCGCGTAATAGTTTTCTTTTCTTCAGAATCGTCCTTTCTTCTTTCTAATATGACTCCAGTCCAGTCAGACTGGATGGAGAATGCATTTAAACTCTGCTTTCCAACTCTTGCCACAGATTCTCAGTTGGATTTATGTCTTGACTATTCTAACACATAAATATTTCTTGATTTAAATCATTTTATTCAAACTCTGGCTGTATGTTTACTGTTGTCCCTCTAAATAACCTGTTATCCTTTTACAGGTTTTTCCTCCAGGATTGTCTTGTATTTAGCTCCATCTTATAAAAAACTCTGACCAAATTCCCTTTTCTTGGTGAAGAATAGCATCTCCAGAGCATACCACCATGTTTTAGTGTTGGATGGTGTGGTCAGGGTGATGTACAGTTATTGTACATTATTGGGTGTTTTAGTGCGTTAGATTTGGTTCAATTGGGGACCAAAGTTGCAACATTTGTTTAATTTTCAGCTGCTATGGTTCTCTTTCATGCTGCACTGAGTCAAACAAACGAAACACTTTCAAGAACCAGTTCCCCTCCACACCTGAGGTGGCGCTGCACCAAGAACCGCTGAAGGAAACAACACGAAAACATCTGATTTTTGTTTACTTTTCTTCATGAAAAGTAAACAAAAATGGAGTAGCATCAGATTTTAGTGGTTGAAGGATTTCTCTTTTGTCTTTGGTAAAAGACCACGAGCCATTTCTCCTGCTAGTGCTAGACTCGTGCATTTGTTTTGGCTGTATTTACCCACAATGCCCTGTGCTGTAGTCCATTTCCTGCTTTTGGAGCGGTCTGCGGTCCACTTAGCGTTCACATATGCTGTCGAACCGCACCAGAGTTCACTTCAACTGAACTGAGACCAAGGTTTTTAGGTGGACCAGAGTTCGTTTTTTCGGTCAGCATCAGAATTCGATTATGAGTCTAGACAGAGATAATAGAAAACATCGGCTGAAAAATCAAGGACACTGAATGATGCAATGATTTATGGGCCGCTTTTAAACATAAATATTTTTTTTTTTTTTTTTTTTTTTTTTTTAAATCCTGGGTTTTGTTTATTGTTAAGCCTTTTTTTCCTTAACAATATAATTAAAATTGCTTGTGTATTTTTAATTTATCAAACAAAAAAACTTAATTTTGAGGGTGTTGTGGTTGGTGTTTTGTTGGACCCAAATGGAGGCAGATCAGAGGCACAGAGGTGAAGTGATGTTTTAATTTATGAAAATAAAAACTTAAAATGTATAACATGAAGAGAGCTGATCATGGAAGCAGAGTGAGCTAAAGGAATCTAACTATGAATAGCGAAAAATGAGGAGATGTGATCAGTAAAATGGGAACCAGGTGAGTCTAATCAGGGGAATGTTGAACAGCTGTAGAGGAGTTCAAGCAGGGAGACTGAAGCAGCGATTCCGTTACAAAGGTGCATAAATCTGTTGATTTTCTGCCAATGTCGAAAAAACACAATTTCGCAATTGTGGTGTTTCCATTAAATAGGAAATAAAATTAAAATCGCATGTGTATAAGCTTGTTCACACGGTAAGTCATTAAAAACATATCGCGCCATGATCCTCCAACCACTTCCTGTTGTCTTCATCTTTGTGGTTTGCGCCAGCAGCAACATCCGGTTGTTGATCATGTGACTTGAGAGATGCGGAAAAAAAGTGTTTCCATTGCAGTTTTGTGAAATAAACCAATTTCAATACGACCAAAAAAAACCACCTCATCCTAGCGCCAAAGCTTTTTCTCGAAAAAGGAGGATTTTTTTGAAAATGCATGCGTGAGTCCTGTAAGCAAATTTATTTTCATAATTTCAATTTGCACAATTTCAAGGTTAATGGAAACACAGCTTGAGGGAAAGCGATTAATAAACAGAGGACACAGAGGGAGATGAACCAAAACAATGGAAATACAAGAGGTTAGCATAAGCGAGTAATCTAAACACACAAACAGAACATCAGGAATAAGTAAGAAGCTAAACATAAAGGAATGAACTACAATGACAAAACCTAAACTACGTAAAATTACAGTGGCCTGCAGCTACTTTCAGCTTGTTAGTTTGGGCCCTTGTATTCAAACAAACTGGACAACTATGGTTAAGAATGACTCCCACAGTACTACACTAAATGAACGTACTGAGTGTAAATACACTGAGGTGAATTGTTTTACAGTGACTCACTGAGAAAAGCCAGATCTCAGGTAAATTTCCGCCACTGTAAGATATGTAATTATCTTCAGATCAGCTGTACTAGCAGGTCTGCTTTCCCAGGTTGCTCCGCAGGACAAGCTATTGCCCAACACCAGCAATCTGATAAGTGAGCCTCTGCCCTGGCAGACCGGCTGTTTTCAACCAGAACCGGTCTGCTCAGCTCATCTGCTAGCACTGCATCATGATGACAATCAACGCATTGAGCATTCAAAAAAAAAAGATGAGGTCAGAGCTTTTTCTTCTGTTAAACATGGTGTTTCTACTTATCAGCTGATTAATTTCACATACAGTTGCAATCTTCAGACTTAAGATAAGTCTGAGTCGTAGCTTACTTGGTCTATGTGATGTTGTTTGCCTAAATTATCAGACCGAAGTGAGCTAAGAAGGAATAAAGTAGGAGAAGATTTGACATTCCTGCTACTGTTAAAAAATTAAATACATGTCTACCAAAATAAAATGTTTTGAGTTGTAAAATGTTTTTCAAGTGGTGTGTATATTACTGTTTTTAAAATAAGCTGTTTAAATGCATTAGAACATGGTGATTGAAATGCCCAAATTCCTCGAGGTTAGCTTTGTATGTTGTTTTTTTTTGTTTTTTTTTTTTTAGGGTTGTTTCATCTAATAAAGCTCAGTGTTGATGAATATAAAAGACTGTAAGAAAATAAAGTAAGGGAACCATAACGTCAACATAAATGTATATTTTTTAAATCTGGACTACAGTACTTTTACACTGATCAAACTTTTATGCTTCATAGCCTTCTTGTAGTACACAGTAAACTTAATCACAGTTACTGATGATGGGTTTTAGACAATTTTTAAAATCCCCCTTTTTTTTTAAGCTAAACCTTGTTGAAAAACCCACTAATGGATATTATTATGTTTTTATTATTATTTTATTTTATTTTATTTTATTATGTTTTTTCCAGGCACATAGCACAATCAAGTAACTATGCTACCTTCAGTTATAAAAATGCTGTATACATCAAACATGACTTAAAAGAAATTTGACACCTTGAAATTGGCCTCTGTCTCTTTAAGAAGCTCCTGCTCTTTCCGACATTCCGCCTTAAACACGTCATCACAACGTTTCTCCATTATGCCGTTTGCAACCTTTCATAGGAGCTTGGGACTAATTGGTAGCCTGTATGATAACCTCAGCAGACTCACAGTTCCACCAGGTATTTATTAATTCCTGCTTCCGCTCGTCGGGTGGAGCTGAGTGGGGAAGGTGTGCTCTGTGAGGCGGAAGCTCGGCTGGCGACCGCAGCTCCGAGGTGGAGCTCTGTGGAAAGCGTTTAGGCACCCCGGAAAGGTTGCCACGGGAGCTTCAAGGATTCCTCAAGCATGCATGAAAGAATCAAGGCAACACTCCAGGTATGTTTGACGGAATAACATTATAACATCATATAATGCTCAAAAAAGTCGATTTTACATAATAACCCCCTTAAAATGATTTTATTATTATTATTTTTTTTTTTTGAAATTGTAACATAAGTCAGTTTCTGATACATATATTATGCTTGTTGCAAAAGTAAAGTGTGCAATTCATTAGAAAAAATAGACATTTAAAACGTCACTGAAATGGATATGATTCGGTTTAAGAAAATTTCAAGGCCTTGTTTTCAGTTGAGCTAGAGCTACTTGATTCAAGCTAACAGGTACTTAGATTCAAGCTAACAGGTACTTAGATTCAAGCTAACGGGTACTTAGATTTAAGCTAACAGGTACTTAGATTCAAGCTAACAGCTCCTTAGATTCAAGCTAACAGCTCCTTAGATTCAAGCTAACAGCTCCTTAGATTCAAGCTAACAGGTACTTAGAGACAAGCTAACAGGTACTTAGAGACAAGCTAACAGGTACTTAGAGACAAGCTAACAGGTACTTAGAGACAAGCTAACAGGTACTTAGAGACAAGCTAACAGGTACTTAGAGACAAGCTAACAGGTACTTAAAGTTGAGTTGACAGTTACTTAGTCAAGCTAACGGCTAGTTAGACTAGAGATAAAGACTACCCAGAGTCAAGGCAGAAGCTGATTTGAGCTAAAGGTTTCTCTCTCAAGATAATGGGTACTTAGCAAATCTTTATATCAGGGCCTTGCCAAAATACTCTGATCGATATTTTTTTCTCAGTTTAAAAAAAGAAAAGAAAAAGTGTCCCAAATTAATTCTAGCTTGGATTTCTTTGACACTGTTTACTCTTCTTCAGCATACATTTGAAGTTCAACAGAAACAGAGGGAGGACAAAGTGGGCAGATGTGGACAAAAAAGTTGATTAAAATCTGCTTTGCTTTTGTGGTTTCTAGCATCGAAAGCAAGACTGGGCATGTGCAGAGTACATTATTTTGATGATTTTTCGTACAGCCTACATGTACAAACCACAAACTCAATTTTTTTTTTTTTTTATATAAATCTTCACTTTCGTCACCATTTAAAAAATTCTTTTCACTAATTCTTGTGAAGCTAACTGAGCAGAAAATCTGTTTTTGTAAAATATTCAGAATAATTGGGGACAGGGCCTTAAATCAAATAAGGTCATTGGTTAGTCCAAATAGGAAAAATAAGAAGAAATTGAAGAAGAGATTATTTTGTTTTACAATAAAACATAAAAATCTTTGACTTGAAACATAGAGAAGTGATATAAGAGCTTTCTTTAAAACAGAAATATAATACTTGGTTTAATGTCTCTGCTGTGATGTATTCACAGAACATGGTCCATTTTGGGCTACTGCGCTCAACCCAAATTTCCCATCTAAAAACATCATTCTACCTCTTCAGTATTAAACTACAAAAATAAAAACCCCAAAATAGTCTTGGCTGTATGTTAAAAGGGCAGCTAAAACGTGTAATAATAGACAAATCATACTAAACCGTTCATAAATTGAAATTGTATGTTTCTCTCTCTGTAAAAGACGGACAGAATCGGCTTTCACTTTTTTTTTTTTTTTTTTTTTTTTTTTTTTTACACTGCTTCCATGACTTTTTTCCTCACTAAAGTCTTTTTCTGGACGCCTGCTGTGTTGTTGCTGGTGATGCTGCTGGCTCTCTTCATCTGGTACACCACCTCAGCTGCTTCGTCCGACAGAAACTGCTCCAAGATAAGGGAACAAATGTGCATTAATAGGATATTCAGTCTGACTAAAACTGTGTATAGTGCAAGATTGTAAAACAGTACACACATTTGTCTTTTGTTACAAGGAATTGATGGTTTTTGTAATAAACTAGCCACTACAGTTTATTATAGTACTACTTTCTAATGCAGTAGTACTCATTAGAAAGTACTACTGCCTTAAATTCCACATTTAATATCTTAATTAGTCTGATTTCACATTTGTTAATTTTGCACTGTAAATAGATTGTTTTCACATCAGACTTCAACTTTATTTTCTTAGTCTGGCTTGAACTAAAAGTCTGCTGGCTGGAATTATGTTAAATGCGCAGGTACCTGAGAATCTGTTTTTATGTCAGCACATATTGTCGTCATGGTTTCCATCCAGTTACCATAGATATTCTCTTCCTTTTGGACTGGCCTCAACCTACTACAGTGCAGATAGAAACAGAAAATAATCAGTGCACAAAAACACACACTTAAACCCAACAATTGAAAACAAATATTTAACTTTAACCAGATCTTGCCACCTAACTTCAGCCCTTGCCTACTGTATGAAGACTAGCCAAAAATACTGCAGCTAGATACCCTATGCCCCTTTAAGCTGAACTAATATCTTCCCACACAAGTCTCTAAGCATCCTCATGGGATCCGACGTGTTTTTGTTCCTCTTCTCTGTTTTCTTGAAGATGTTTCATCTCTCATTCAAAAGGCCTCTTCAGTTCTGAACATGGTTGGAAGTAAAAGGCTTTTAAGTTGTAACCAGAGCGATCACAGTAACAGGGTCACTAACAGGGTAATTAGGACATGAGAGTTGCTGGTTGTTGTTGCTAGACAATCCAGTCATGTCCCAAAAGCTGTCATTTTGTTTTAGTCACATTTCCCAAGGTGTGAATTGCTGTAAAACTACCACAGGGCAACGAGTTAGGGCTGCAGAGTAGGTGTTAGAAAGATGAAATCTTAGACCACCTCCTTGGTTTAGAGTTTTTTTTTATGTTTGACATAAGCTATGTTTCCATCCAATTGTCAAGTAAATTTTGAGTGAACTTTTAAAATGTTGCAAAAAAGAAAAAACAAAGAAAACGTGAATTAGGCTTATTTCCGTCTACTGGTTTGGAGTGAATCAACGAGGCTACGTGAAACGTAATTTCGTCAGATGTTGACATTACGCATGGTTGCAACAAACAGGAAGTAGAGGTTGCAAACTAGCATGGACCACAAATCTCAGAAAAATGGAGAGAAGTTTTCGGGAATGTGTTGCTGGAAAGTTGTGATTGTTCTGTCATATCAACTAATATCGGCAATGTTACATGCTGTCTGGAGACGTAGAGAAAGAAATGGGTCGTGGTCTTTTACCAAAGACAAAAGAGAAGTCCTACAACCGCTAAAATCTGATGCTACTCCATTTTTGTTTACATTTCATGAAGAAGGAAGCTGCACTCAGTGTCTTCAGAGGTTTTCGTGTCATTTTCTTCAGTGGTTCTTGGTGAAGTGCCACCACAGGCAAGGAAGTAAACGGGTTGCTCAAAGGGTTTGGTTCATTTGACACAATGCGAGCCGCGAAAGCAAACCGCATCAGCTGAAAAATCTTGCAATTTTGGTCCCAAATCGAACCAAGTCTACCAGACTATCAGGTGTGAAAACACCCTGCAAAGGTTTTGATGGGAACTGACTACTTTATTAGGAGGAAGATCCACTGCTCTTCTCGACCGAAAGAAGTCAGTTGATGTGGTTCAGGTATTTGATCAGGATGACTCCTGGACCCTTCTTTATGGAGGTTTTCCAGTCATGTTCAATTGGGAGAAAACAACTGGGGGAGACCCAGATTACTCTGGAGGGATGATATATATCCCTGCTGCCCTGGGATTGCCCTGGGTTCTCCCTGATCTCTGATAAATGGAGTACAATGAATGGGTAGACGTATATAGCTAGTGTGCAAAAAAAGGCAAGCTCAGAGAGGAAGTTGGGACCTCCAGACTTCCTGTCTATCAGTGTTTGTAATACCCAATGTGCTTCAGCAGGTTTTGTTGAGCTTCAAGCTGCTTCTGTGCTTCTTTCACTCGGCCCTCCATGGTTAAATTGGCGCAGAGCTGAGCGCAGTGAACGGCGAGCACCATCGTGTTGAGTCTTCCCAGAAGAATCTGACTTTAGACAAAACCGACCAAGTGAAGTCAGTACCAAAGAATCTAAAAGATAAAACAGTTTCTGACATGCTGCACTGGGTGATACTGGAAATAGGTGGCGTTTATTTTACCTGCTGGTGGTTACTGGCCGTTGCTCGGTAATGATGCGAGTGACTTTTTGCTGGTCTCTGGTCTTGAAGCTGAGCTGCAGCTGGAATGGAAGTGTGTTCCTCTGGAGACAAACTTGTAAGCAAACATTTCTTAGCGTAACACAACTTGGAGCTATTTTTATTGTTTCTGTCCTAAAAAAAAAAGTTGTTTCTGACAAATATCTGCCGAAACCATCAGCGTCAGATCATGGTGGAAACTCACATTCCATATAATCAGGTTTCACAGCAAACTCGAAGGTGATCTCCATTCCCCTTGTTACGTTTCCGATCTCTCTCACCAGCTTGTGATTGTTCTCATCCTCATATGGGAAGTATCTAAACAGAGACAGGAGATGTTTTGGTTGTGAGAACTATTTCATATATGCAATGTATACCAATCAGGCATAACATCATGACCAACTATCTAGAATAAGAGGTGGACAGATTGATCCAAAATATTGATAATATCGATATTTTCTTTTGAAGTCGGTATCAGTATCAGATCGATACCAAACTGGTAAGATTGGTACTTTAGCTTCAGATTCCCTTTTGAATTTTTTTTTTAATCTCGTATTGTAGTTACTCATCTCTGCCTCACAAAGATTTTATTTGCTCTCAAATTATTTTTTTTTTTTGTATTTTGTTTATTTAGAAAAAATGCACAGATTTGTTTCCGTTTATCATGTTAATATGTTATTTGCAGTGGCTGACAGGTGCAAATGTGCAGCAAACACATGAATGATGCAAACTCCAAAACACAGTATACAAAAAAAGCAAATGCAACAGAAAAACGCTGCAAACAAAAAATGCTGCAATCATAGAAAATGGAAGCAAAAATATGCTATCAACAACAAATGCAAATGGTAAATGCTGAAACCATAAACAAAATGTTGCAGCCACAGGAAATAGGAGCAAGGAGGAAGAATCTGCAAATAGTAAAAACAACAGCAAGTATGAAATGCTGCAAACTCGCTCCAGAAAATGGAAGTCCTCCAGGCCACTAGGGGGAGTCGAACAACAAATCGTATGGGAAAAGCAAACCTTCCTGCCTCAATAGGATTCAAATCTTGTTGTTTACAAAAACTGAAATTACTTCATTCTAGATAGAGGCGTGCGATTCTGCAATTTTTGGCATCGATCCGATACCAAGTAAAAACAGGACCAGTATCGCCAGTACTGATATGATACTGATACTTTTATTATTTAAGCTTGATATATCATCAGACTGCTGACCTTTTAGTTTTTTTGTTTTGTTTTGTTTTTTTTTCCTTTGAATTATTTTGTTAAAACAAAGGACAGAATGTGGACAATGTTTATAGGTGTCAACACAATACTTCAACAACTATGGTCGCTAACAGGTGCAAACGCACAGCGAAATGCGGCATTGTTGAAATCAGCAGTGGGTCCTTTAACACTGATACTGTCCTTTGCATACATAGTCTGACTTTTTTTATTTTCTCACATTACTACTACAAATTTCAATGTATTTTTTTGAAGGGATTTTTCATGAGACACCAACACCAAGTACTTTCCTATTTCCTCTAACACCACTAATAATGTCCCGTGCCACAAATTGCCTCAATTATCAGGTTTTCCTTCCACTTCTTCTTCCAAATTATGTTTTTGGTTGAGATAAAATGTAAAAAAGTTCAAAGTTATGAATACTTTTGCAAAGCACTGTAGATGTGAAGTTTTACCTTTCCAGACTTGATTTATTTATCCTGCAAAGATCACAGATACTCAAATGTGTATTGAACTGGGGAGTTCTGGAGCCAAATGGACCTCACAGACTTACAAACTCTCAAACTGTACCCATGCCATTATTGTGGCACTGCAGGCCACATTAGACCACTGAAATGTTCTGCACAGTTGAGAAAACAAAGTTCTCTTGAGGTTATAATAGCAGGATGGTGGAATGAGCATCCAGATGAATCGCAGGACGCAAAGTTTTCATCCTAAAGTACATTTTGGTGTCTCCTCTTCCCTTGCTTTGGGACCCGTTCATTAACAGAAAACAAGTGATCCACCAGACCGTTACACCTTTTTTGTATCAGCATGAGGTCCAGTTCCTATTTTAATATGCCTTAATCAGTGGAGAGAGGTCAGAACGGGCCACTCATTGGGACATTAGGAACAAAAAGCCCATTTGTTTCCAAATGTATACTGCTCACTGTAATCACTCCTCAGTCAGTCATCATTTTGCTACATGATTGGTGTATTTTTGATTCACTCACACTCCATCAGGAGCAAGCAGGGTTGCAGTGACACTTGTTGCTAAGACGTTGTCTTCAGAGATGGACTGGATCTCCGTCGCCATGGTACCGATGCTAACAATGTTCACCTGTGGAGAACAAATAAAAAAACTTTAAAAGTTTTAGAAATGTATTTTTAATTTAGTCTTCAACTGGCTGACCTGGAATTTTGACCCATTTACAGTTTTACACAACGGCAATTTAGGCTTCAAGGTTTTTGGACGCGTTGTGATTGGTGATGGGACTCGATTAAAAGTTTAAATCGAGTTAATTGCACGGTCTGTAATTAATAGCAATTAATCGCATTTTAATCAAAAACTATATAGCAACAAAATAAGCAATATTTTCAATTCAAAAACCCTTTTTACTGCTAAATTATTGAATAAATAGACATATGAGCTCAACGTCAAAGATATTTATTATTTTTAATCTGTTAGATTAGTAGTGCTTAGGACCAAATTATTAAAGCCATAGTTAAAGCTTGAATACTAAAATTATCCTCCTCAGATGTCCTGCTGTTGTGACTGCTTTATGATATATTTCGTATTCAGCTGTTCCCAGCTCACACACAAACACCAACACGTTCACAAACAAAAAATCAGATATTATCGTTAATGATACTAAACTGCAATCATATGGAGGACCAAAACTGACATAATTAAAAATTAAAGCAGAAATGTAAATATTTTGTTTTTTTTCTTTTCCTTATACAAGCGTTTGTTCTTTTTACGTTTCCTCGTCTCCTCGTTTTACTTCACCGTCTGCGTTTCTGCCTCATTATGCAAATGAGGAGGGCTGCCATCTTGGTCCAGCTCCTCTGCTACTGGTCATCTGAAAACGTACCGCCTTCCAACTCGTCCAGTCTATATACAGCTTCTCTTCACAACTCCGACACAGACTGTCTTTCTGCTCCCTCCATAACTATACTTTGGTTGCTACACTGAAGCCGAAGGCGCAAGCATGCACAATCGATCTACACATGGATCCTAATCCTTCCTGTTTATTGACCAATAATCGAGGAGCTGGATCAAGAAGGCAGCCCTCCTCATTTGCATAACGAGGCAGAAATGCAGACGGTAAAGTAAAAAGATGAGATGAGGTAAAAGTAAACAGAACAAAAGCTTATATAAGGAAAAGTGAAAAACAAAATATATACATTTCTTGATGAAAACCGCATGTATAAGGAAAAAGAAACAGAAAAATATATATTTCTGCTTTTATTTTTAATTCTGTCAGTTTCGGTCCTCCATACCTTTGTGCCAAAATAACCAATTAAATCTGTTTAATCTTGTATCTCACCCTTCCTCCAGTCACATCAGCCAGTCTCCCAATGTCGGCCAAGCGACAATCTGTCCCTTTAAAGGACATTACTGAGATTATGACTCTGAAAAAAGAAGAAATTGTTTATTTATCCTTAAGAATTCAACAAAAAACATTTAAACGTGGTGTTCATGGAGTAGTGTTTGTGTGTTTCCTCACCCTTTCTCTACCGCCTGCAGAGCCAGCTCTCTGTAGAAATATGGAGTCTCTCCAGAAGAAGCTTGGTCCAGGTCACCGAGTCCGATGTTGGCTCTGCCGTCGGTGCACAAAACGACCTGCAACACACATTTAAGTAAAGTTGTCACACGACTGGTCAGGGCTGCAAAATAACAAGTCGTCCCACAAGCTGCGTCTTGTGAATCACTAGAGGGAGACAGACTCACAAAAACCTAACCTGATTCCAATAGGTGTCAGAAACTTGGGTTCTTACCTTTAACTACATTAATAACTGACAGATAAAATTGAGATTTAGACATTGCAGTCATGACGGCACTCGGCATTCATTTAAATCAGTTTACTTTCATGTCATTCTATAACTCAGGAGTAATTTTTCAGCTGTGTTTCTGCTTCAACACAGCTGGAACAAATAAACAGGTCACAAGCAGGACTTTGGAGAACCTGACTGCTCAATGAGAAGGCAATTCATCTGTTTGAATCAGGTGTGTTGGACCAGGCATGCACTGAAAAGACGTGAGACACTGACCCTCAAACAGAAGTTTAACGTTTCTGGTTAAGCTTACCGCAAACTCAGACGTGGCTCAAGAGGTAGAGGTTTGTCCTGAAAAGCCCTGCTCTGTTTGTCTTAGTCACTTTGCCATTGTGTTCTTGGAAAAGACACTTCACGCGTCATGCTGGTGGTGGTCAGCAGGCAAGATGAAAATTGGTGTTTTAGCTGATTTTTATGGCAGCCTCAAGGCAGCTGTGGCTACAAGATAGCTTACTACCTTGTCTACCGTCAGTGTAGATCTAATGTTCTGGACCTACCCTTAAGATAGGATTGGATCAAGCTAACAGTCTGCATTCAACATCTTCCAACATAATTTGGCTACTTTAAAATTGGTTCTAAACTTAAAAAAAAAAAAACAAAAAAAAACTAAATTGATGTCCTTCGTATTGTAAAATCCCAACTATTTGTACTTTCTCTGTTACAGAAATGGAAAAAGTGTCACATTACAAATACTTGGGCATTATCATTGACCAGTCACAATCTTTTATATTGCATGTCCAAGATTTGGTTAAAAAAAACTAAATTGAAGTTTGTTTGTTTTGGGGGGGGGGGGGGGGGGGGGGGGGGTTTTTTTTTTTTTTTTTTTTTTTTTTTTTTTTTTTTTTTTTTTTTTTTTGCAACATTCCTGTCTGTCTTAGACTATGGTGATATTTTATACACGTATCCTACCTCCCAGTGTCTTCATGCTTTGGAGACTGTGTTTCATGGAGCCTTGAGATTCAGCACAAACTTAAAATTTTTCACTCATCACTGTCTACTGTATTCTCGGGTCGGTTGGTTCTCCCTCTCCGTTCGTCGTTGGATTCACTGGCATCTTTGTATTTATAAGGCAGTATTGGGACTCATTCCTCCTTATTTGAACACTTATAGCCACCAGAGGCATCCCGGGTCGTATCTGACTGTTCTGAGAGCCTGCACTGATTTTGGCAAAAAGGCTTTCAGTTTTGCAGCACCGTCCACATGGAATCGGCTTCAGAACAAACTGCAGTTGTAGGAACTGGTCTCATTTTATTCTTTTAAGGGGATTTTAAAAGATCTAGTAGAAACGCAGCCTCGTTGTTTTTAAACTGATTATAGGATCAAGGTTTTCAATTGTTAATGATGATATTGTTGTTGATGAGTGAAAGTGTCTAACTGTAAGTAACTACTTGTAATTTTTCTGCGGCCACTTGCCAGGACACTCTTGTAAAAGAGATTTCTAATCTCAATGAGTTGTTTGTTTTTTAAAATCCTGGTTAAATAAAGATTTATGAGTATATGAATTACTGATTTTAGTGTAAAGTGCTTTCCAAATGCAGGGTGTTTACCATTCACATAACAGTAAAGATGAGATTGCTGAGCTAGAAATACATCCTGAACACTGCGCAGTAAAAGAAAATGAACTGGACAAACACAACTATATATGCAGACTGTACATCTAAAATAAATATTCTAAGACATGAGGAAACACATTTTCACATGGAGGCGTAAGACAAGAACAACTGATCGTCCCATCAAGTAAGCGATGTTAAAGTTCCCCCAACTCGGAAAAAATTGTGGCTAATTACAAAGTTTATTGCAGCTTTTACCACAAAAGATTTGCAGCTGCATTTAGTTGATCACAGCTTTTCCTCTATGGTGGGTCGTTAGATACAACTTCCTGTCTTTTCCACAGAGCCAGTGATCCCCGAACACTACGAACCAAACAAGAGACCCGAGGAAGGCAGGTGGGATCGTTGTAACATGTCATGCATGGTCATCAATTGCCACAGAGTCTTATGTCACCATTTCTATATGTTTTCTGAATCAATGGCTAGCATGTTGGGAGCTCAGCTGTTACTTTATGTATCCTTTTGTTTTATTTTTTTTTGGGTAAAGAAATTACTCTCCACTTTTTGTTGAACTAAATGGTCTTGGGCTCACCATTTACAAACTAGTTGCAAATTTAAAATAATGCTCATATATAAACCTGACTACAACAGTAAAGTATCCTATATGCAGTGGTGTACACACTTCCACTATTCCGTTAATGCTCTAATAGTGGAACAAATTTTTCATTTAGCACTTTAGCATTTTTGCTAACTTTGAAAACATGTAGCACACTTAGCTTCCCCTAAATTAATTTTTCAGGATAAATTCTAAAGCACTAATCTACTTGGCTGTTTTGTAAACTTTCAGCTGAATAAAGTTCGACATCTGTGTTGAAGTTTTGGTTATTGACTGTTAAGATTTCTTCATGTAGTTAGACGTTTATATTCATGCTATTATTTTGAAGTGGGTGAAGACTGTTTATGCAGCAGTTCAATTTCCTCTCCTCACCTTCATTTTTTCCAAGAAACTTTGAGTAAATGGCAAGTATACAACAAACGAATGAAGTATACAGAAGAACACGTGACTCATGATGAGTATCAACATGGTTGAAGTATTAGCATTAGCTTCCGTTAAATACCATGTTGAATTCATTCTTTTATGTGTTGGGCTGACTTTTGATGAGAGGAACAAAAGCTTCAGGAAACTCTGTTTTTGGAAATATCAATGTTGGTGTGGGTTATTCCTCACTCACCTTTGAGCCAGGGTATTTTGATGCCAAAGCTACAGAAGCCAACGCTGCCGGACCAAGAGCTGTAGCTCCGTGCTCTCTGAGCCTGGAAGATGTGGAAATATAAAACACCACAGTGTTTCTGCCTTCATACACCATTTTAATTTATAGTGTGCAAGAAGTTGTACTGAACCAAAATAAAACATGTTTAACTGGATCTCTTTACTTTCTTAACAGAATTTCTTACTCTTTGACTCTCTGGGTGAGATGTTGGTATGTCTCAGCGATGCAGTGAGGGACTGTGTAATCCACGGCTTGTTTCCAGATGTGTTCATAGTCAACCAATGCCCAATCCTTGATAGAGAGCGGAGTGCGAGTGCCATCCCCATAGATAACAACCTGAAGGATAAATCACATGAAACTTAACCAAACAAAATCACATTTTATCTTTAAATGCTTCATTTTCAAAGGTTTTGTTAAAAGGTGAACCACTGCAGCCTGTGCTTCTGGATTTATTCTTCAATGGTTGGTTAGTGCCGGCATCGTTTCTGGATACTGACATACGATATGAGGTCGTGAAGAGAAATTTCAAGAATCTTGTGGAGACATTGCATTTTTAAAAAAAAATCCAGATAACTGGGTTTCTGACTGCGTCTCTAGGACAGAGCTGCTTGTGTGTAGGATTTTGTTCTTTCAGTCATGATTGATGTCTCATGACCATAGTTGAAGGTTGGAACATAGACAGACCAGTCATTTAAGGGGACTGCGTTTTGGCTTAGCGCCTTCTTCACAATGGCAGCCTGGAGCAATGCTCACTTTACTCCAGATGAAGAATTGCCATCATTTCTGAACAAGACATCAACATACTTGAACTTTTTCACCTGAGGAAAAATAAGGCACAAGAGAGTATGCTCCAACTTTTGGGGGTTAAACCTCCTCGTGAAACTTGACTCTATGGTTAGGGCCATTCACGAGGAGCAGTGTTACTTTCATCCATGTCATGAAACAGTTGAACACATCTTTACCCTCATGAAGTTGCTAAGAGGCTGTTTTGTGGCTTTGGAAAAAGCTTACTGTGGTGGCCCCAGTACATTCTGTAGGGGTTACTACTTGTGTAAAGAGTGCCTGAACTCAATTGTATGGAATTGGATTGTATGGTACTTGTATAACCAAAGCAAGAGTTCTATCTGCATCCTCAACACAAGTTCAGGTGCGGACTGGACTATAAAACTACCACTTAACAGATCCTGTTTGCAATGTTCATGGACAGGATCTCAAGGTGTGGTTGTGGAGAGAAAAGTGTCTGGTTTGGGAACCTTAGGGTCTCGCCTTGCAGATGATTTGGTTGTGTTTTGTCTTTAAATCTTCCACGCATACCAGAATGGTGCACAGTCATTTGTAACTCATTCAGGATGAGAACCAGTTCCTCTAAGTTCAAGGCCATAGTTCTCAACCAGAAGATGGTTTGGTCCTTCTAGGTCGATAGTCTCTCCCTTCAGGAGGAGTGCAAATATCGTGGTATTCTGTTCATGAGTGATGGTACGATGCGGTGGGAGGTGGATACATGATTGGGACTTTGTCTGCAGAAATGAGACGGTTGTTTCCAGTTTTGATGAAGAATATGCTGAACCAAAGAGCAAAGCTTTCTATTTCCTGGTCCGTCCTCAGTTCAACCCAAAAGAAAACCCAACTGTAGGTGGCTGACATGAGTTTCTTTAATAGGTCGGCCTGGCAGACCAGTAGAGGGGTTTAGTCATTTGGGAGGAACTTGGTGAGGTGGTCCAGGGCAAATGTTTAGGATCTGCTCTGTGTGACTCCCATTTGGATGTTTTCTAGGCACGCCCATCTACGGGGGCAGGCCTAGGACTCACTGGACAGAGGGATGGAAGGATGGAAGCAGACTCCCATCAGTCATATGAATGATATGGCTCAAACACGACCAGCACATCAGTACTACCTCATCATTAAAGGTGACGAGGGCCACCCTCCTGTGAGGCGTCTTCTGCAGCGTGAAGTTTAGCGTTCTTTGCAGAGCATCCTGGATTCCCTGTTGGACAGCAACAAATCACCAGTTAATCCACAATGAATAGATTTCACATGGAGTTTACTGCATATATTAACTTCATCCTGCAACAACTAATTAACATCTCACCTCTAATCTGGATACGTGCACTTTAGAGCCATTGTCTGATGTCACCTAAAGAGCAATCACAAAAATGATTTTACGTGTCTGTGACATTTTGTGGTTTAATGGGGTCAAACGTATGTAGGTGTTTCTGCTTGCGACTCTTTCTTTTTACTTAAAACAACAAAGTAGCTTGAATGTGTCCATCTTGCAAATGCATGAAACACCTGCTTACAATGCCCCTTTCAAGTTACAATTTATTCAACAAAACTAACAAAACAGGAAGACTTCAGAGGAGAGCAATGAAAAGATAAATGGGGCATTCTGATTGAATCTATTGGAAGATGTCTTTGTGAAACTAAGAGCTGAGAGATCTTATCTGTTGTGTTAGCTGAATCTTTGTTGTGGGAGTGACATTTGTACTTTAAGTGCTTCTCATCAGTGTCACGTACTGCTGTTTAGTCTGTTATCAGATCCAGAGCTGAAACACTATTATCACTTGAAGAATGTGGTTTGTATTCTTGGTATCTTTACAGTGGTATTATTTATTTTTTATTGGAGATGCTGAACATGCAGATCTTTTTACTGTTTGCTCTCATTGTTTTTGTTAAATCCAGCTGCAGGTCCCTGAGGTTCACCTAGTAAGTAGACTTCACACTGCAAGATACAACAGAAAGGTAGGTTGCAATTTAAAGTGCAACTAACCCCCCTGTGGAAGCATAACTTCACCCTTAGAAAATGTTGAAAAATTCTATTAACGTGGGCGTGGCCAAGAGACAGTGAGGGGCGTGGCCAAGTGTGACGATGAGCAGAGGAGGTAAGTGGGGCTGTGATCAGGACGAAAGAGGCGTTGTTGTTAACTTATCCACTTTATCATTATATTTATCGACTTTCAGATCCCAAAAAACCAACTAGTGATAAACCCAGCGACTTTTTTCTGTTGTTGGAGACTTTTTTTAGCGACAACGCATTGTCCTGAGCAAGCAGCGAGTGCTGCCATGAGCCTCTCCTGCTTTCCAAGCACTGCAGTCAGTCTGAGCGTCATCAGTCCAGCGGTAACCTGTCGCCAATAGTCAGAGCAGAGGAGACCATTCCACTCCGTGTCCTCATTGCAAATAAATCACACCTTTGCTAAGCAGAGTAACGCTATCGACCAATGCTAACCGTGGTCATGTTGGCTCGCTATTCCAACTCCTGACTTGCCAGTTGGTGGGGCTGGGTGCAGAGTGAGATGGTTTTATACCTGAACGAAGGACTGTGACGATGTATCAAGCTGTACTGCTGTAACCAGTAGGAAAATTCAACTGCTTAGGCACCAGTGGACCACAGGAGGCCATCACTGAGACGTGCTTAGGTAAAATATTGCAGAACTAAACAAATTTACACGAAAATGTCAAAATTTGCACCGAAACTTAAGGATAGAACCCCAAATAACCTATTTAGACAGTTTATCAGCAAAAATAAGTTGATTTGGGGATTAGTTATGCTTTAAAGGTTTTTGTTTTTTTTTTTAATTTACACACACCTCTGTTGTGACAGTCATGCTGCCAGAAATGTCCACACAGAAGACAACCATCGTGTCCTCCAGGTTCTGGTAGTCATCTTCGCTTTTCCTCGGCAGATAAAGGTCATCGGTGCGCACACCTGCACGCTGACCGATGCACACTTGGGCCAAACTTTCGTCTACACCGTTTTCATATCCACAGAACTCACATATCCACAACTGCAAAACAGAGGAGCAATTTAAAATGCTTATTAGTTTTCTTACTGGGATGAAACAGTTTAGCAGGAAAACAAAACCAAAACCAGGGTGTAGGCATGAAATATTTACCTTCTTCCATACTGAGCTTAGACATGACAACGCAGCACTACATTTCCCACAAATCACTGGGCTCTGGAAGGTCTCCAAGCCTGCATCTGCTAAACAGAAATAGGATAAAGTAAAGGACAATTAACCTAAATTTGACTTGTGTCTGTGTGTTTCCTGACCTTGTCTCATGTCAACTATTTTTCCAACACTGAGGGAGACCACGTTGATGTTGACTTTAAAGTTGTTTTCTCTCTCCAGCAAATCAACTGAAAGAAGCAAAAGAAATTGGGTGGGAAAAAAAAATTACATCTCGTACAGATTTATCTTTTGTGAGTTTGAATGAGGGTGAAATGGCACTTACGTCTGGGAGGAACAGGAGGAGGGAGGGAGAGAGGAGTGGCAGGAAGCTGAGAGGGGAGAAAAGGTGGATTAGGAAGGGAAGTGGGTCGAGGTTTCCTCAAGCGACGAGGAGGCAGCGGTGGAGGTGGTGGATCTGATGAAACAAGAAGTGTCAGGGGTTAGATATGCATCAAAAACAGATTAAATAGCTTATTTTTCTCCAATTACTATGTAAAAAAAAAAAAAAAAAAAACTTGTCACTAGAGTAGCCATAGGAACCATGATATGAGCAGGTTTCCATAGATTTTTCTCCTCAGGATAGTAAAATTTATCTCACGTGAAAGCCTGTTAAATCACAACTTACAAGTTACCAGAAGCAGTTGTGTACTGCAAGCATGAGGAAAAACTAGGCTGTCAACGTTGACACATGAATGCATGCAGTTGACCTGAAAAGTTGAACATATTAAAGCTGCAGTATATAACTTCTTTAAGAAAAATACGGTTTTTACATATTTGTTAAAATTATCATGTCGTGACAGTATAATATAGGACAGCTATTCTGTGAAAAATCAAGCTGCTCTGCCTTCTCCCAGTGCTCCCAGTACTAACTGCAGAAATACACCACTCAGTCAGAAACAACCAATCAGAGCCAGGAGGAGGGTCTTAGCGCTGCCAATCACCCTCATGTACGCGCTGCTCACTCACTCCCCCCGCTCTCTGCTACGCTACAGCTGGTTCACCACAACATAGCCTGCTGCTAATGCTAAGGCTAGTTAGCATGGCCACTGTTGACGGCGGATAAACAGATTTCCTGGAACGGTGAGTTGTTTCTCCCCCATTAGCAAATTTTGCAGCACGTACACGAGAGTGATTGGCAGCGCTAAGCCCCTCCCCCTGGCTCTGATTGGTTGTTTTAGGTCGGGAGCGGAGCATTTCTTTAGACGGCGATAGCAGCTCAGGGAGGAGCTCGATCTTTTCACAGATTATCTGACTCATACCAAACTGTCATGACATGGTGACAGTTTTAAAAAATACGGAAAAAAACAACTTTTTGTAAAAGTTACATCCTGCAGCTTTAGTATTGCATAATGTAGATGAATCGTTTTACCTATTTTGACCTAAAAGCCTCTCTCCTGCTGATGGTTACTTAGTTCAAAGCAGCACGTTTCACGGTCTTGTACTGTTTAATAATGCAGAGTCACAAACGTGAGAGAAAAATGAGTCAGGAGAGTCAGACTGGTGAGCTCAGCGGCAAATTTCGATTTAGAAAAAAAAAAGTAATAAAATCTTAATTAAAATATGTTGGGTTTACTTTGGGCTCGGGTCTATAATTGATGTTGGTCGGATCGGGCTCGGACACAATGTCTTTGGGCTCGGGACAGGTTGGGTTAGATTTTTTTTTTTTTTTTTTTTTTTTTTTGAAGCCGATCTAAACTTTATAACTCTTTATCTCTTTATTGGTTGTTTCTTACATTGTTAGCTTACTTCTGATTTATGTTTTCAGCATTTTCTGGTTTCTTTCTTAATTTCCTTCTTGTTTAAGCCCATTTGCCTGATTTTATAAATGTTTCTCAGTTTGACTTTTTCCATCTGCATTAAAATTACTCTGACATCACGGGCTTTCCCTTTGTTGAGGCACAGTCTGTACATCTACACTCTTTCTCTTCTCTTGCTTTTGCAGGCATGCCCACACACACACACACACACACACACACAACACGTACACACACAGGCATGGGGGTTGCCTCTTTAATATGCTTTCCTGTTATTTTGCTGCAATACTCTGGAGAATATAAAATGTACAGAGAGAAAAACAGCTGTTGAGAACAAACAGATCATTCTCCAAGTCCATTGCTTCTTAAGTGTGTGAGAAAGTTACCTGTTTGATGTTGTAGAATCATACTGTTCTCATAGTCAGGTCCAAACTCAGAAATATCTGTGATTAGAAGGAAAATGACCCAATATCACATGTGAGAATTTTAAAAAATGGAAAAATATTTCATGAATTCAACAGAACAAGCAGTTTTTATCAGGTTTACAGTGTTTGGTCATTTTTGAGCAGCCAGTTTACTCTAAATGTTTGCTAAATGTTTGCACTGCAAAAACACAAAATCTTCCCAAGTATTTTTGGTCTATTTTTAGTGCAAATATCTTGAATACACTTGAAATAAGACAAAACTAACATACAAGTAACTTTTCGGCAGATATAGGAGCTTGTTTTAAGTCAATAATTCCTTAATATTGATGAAAAAGTTCTAGTTATAAGTGAAATAATCTGCCAGTGGAACAAGATATTTTCACTTATGGGAAAAATATCTTGTATATTCAGGAATTATGGACTCAAAACAAGATCTATATCTGCTGAAAAGTGACTTGTAAGTTAGTTTTGTCTTTTTTTTTCAACTGTATTCAAGATATTTGCACTAGAAACTAGACTAGAAGTACTTGGTGGGATTTTGTGTTTTTGCAGTGTGCCTACATGAACAAACTTTTGTTTGTCTAGTTCAGGATGCCAGTTAGATCAAAACAAAGCCTGTCAAGATTTTATTCAGCAGCCGTATCAGGAGGTAAAATGTTCCTCACAGACTTGGCTGGACTCACCTGCTCCATCTGGCCCCCAGTTACATACAACATGGCTGCACGCAAACTCCATCTGGGAACCACAAAGACGGACAAAAATCTTTATCTACGGTTTGGAGGCATTTTGCAAAGTAAAAAAAAAAAAATTTAAATGGCAACAAGTGAGAGGGAGCTACGCATGTCTGTGGGAGACAACAATCAGCCAGAACAGCAATATGAAAAATGATAGACCAGTTTCCTGGAGTTAACCTCATGCTGTCACCACAGCATCTGGGGTGTCGATCCAGTTATTTTTCAAGTTAACAGGTGGCTGAGTAAAACAATGAACGCAATCATTTCCTGTGTGAACAACTGTGTGGGTAGAGAGAATAACCCGCTGGCCTAACGAGTGTTTCAATCACCATTAATGAGTAGAAAAGTGCAGCAGAAGCTCTGGTGGTCTTGCCAAAAAACAAGAACACAGAGATTTAAACCCAGAACATGACACAGATACAGACGGGCTGTCAGTGGGATTTAACCAACCGCGTGTCTCTCACCACAGCATAAACACAATGACCAACAGCCACATCGCTGAGGTGCTCAAGCATGTGACATAAAGGATGTGAGATTCAAAAACTATTTACTTCAACACTTTTTTTTTTTTTACTCTGGTTTTTTGGTTACAGCAGGTGGACCTACAGTTAAAGCCGTAACTTCTATGAAGCATGGATTTTTTTTTTTGTTTTTTACATATTTGTTGAAATTATCATGTTATGACTGTATAATATGACAGATATTCTGTGAAAAATCAAGCTGCTCTGCCTTCTCCCAGTGCTCCCAGTTCTAACTGCAGAAATACGCCACTCAGTCAGAAACAACCAATCAGAGCCAGGAGGAGGGGCTTAGCGCTGTCAATCACCTTCATGCAGGCGCCGCTCACACACTCCCCCTGCTCTCTGCTACGCTACAGCTGGATCATAACAACACAGCCTGATGCTAATGCTAAGGCTAGTTAGCATGGCTACTGATGATGGCAGATAAACTGTTTTCCTGGAACGGTGAGTTGATTCTCCGCCATTAGAACGTCACGAGGGTGATTGACAGCACTAAGCCCCTCCTCCTGGCTCTGATTGGTTGTTTTAGGTCAGGAACGGTGCAGAGTTACATACCGCAGCTGTAATTTGACAATTTAAATGATGAAAGATTAAAACATTGTAAATATCTGCAACTTGTCATATCACCAAAAATTTTCATTCTGGGTTTTTCCTGTATTAGTCAAGTTTATATGTATAGCACATTTCAGCAGCAAGGCAGTTCAAAGTGCTTTAAATTGTAAAAAAAAATCAAGCAAGTATACATCAAAATCACCAAAATTACACTGCAGCTATGCTTTGGTAGATTAAACAAGAACACCTTCCAAAAATATTCATATCCTTTAAACTTTTTTCTTTTCTTTTCTTTTTTTTTTTTTTTTTTTTTAGATTTTGCCACTTTACACCCCTGATTTCAAAATATTTTGTCATCTTTTTATGTAACAGAGATGGATAATTGAGTTTTGTTGTTTGTTTTAGCTCTGAATAGCGTAGCTTGCATTTCCTTACATGTTGTCAAACCACCTTTAGCTTCAACTCCCACAGTAAGTCTTTTGGGGTTTGTCACTACTAGCTTTGCACATTTACAGACTGAAATGTTTGCACATTCTTCTTCAGACTGGATGGAGCGCATACACGAATATCAGTTTTAACTCTTGCGACCAATTCTGAACTGGATTTAGGTCTTGACTTTGACTTGGCCATTTTAGCAGATGTACATGCTTTAATCTAAACCTGGGGTCAGCAACCTTTTCCATTCAAAGAGCCACTTCTGGCCCCACTGCTACAAAATAAAACTGCATAAAAGCCGCATAAAAACCATTTTCTAAATATGTACTACATAAAATGCTTATTTTTATTATGAAACTAACAAAATTTAACTAATATTTATATCCACTTTCAGATTTTTAGAACTGAATCCTCTGTTAAAAGAAAACTATTTTGGAAAATGAAGAAGGATATGTAGCATGGCTTGAAGCGAGAACTTATGGAAAGACCCCTAAAATGACCATTTCTTGTTGCATCTGTAATCAGAAACATTTCTTTTTTGGTTTTGTAAGAGCCACACTGGAGGGGCCAAAGAGCCACACATGGGTCTGGAGCCGCAGGTTGAAAACCCCTGTCCTCGGCCATTCTGTTGCACATCTGTCTGTACGTTTGGGCTTGTTGACCCGCTGGAAGGTGAACCTCTGCCTCAGTCTCAAGTCTTTTGCAGCTACAAACAGGTTTTCTTCACTTTTGCTGTCCCTGCTGAAGAAACGTATCCCCACAGGGTGATGCTGCCACCACCATGTTCCATGGAGAAGAAAGTGTGTTCACAGTGATGAGTGTTTGCTTTCCATCACACATAGTCAACCAGAAAGTCCCTTAAACTCAGACCAACCCTCGTTTCTCCATTAACAATAGGGTCTTCACACCATGATGCTGCCGCCACCAGGTTTTACCAGCAAAAAAGTGTGTTCAGAGTGATGTGTGGTGTTAGTTTTACACTGCCGACTTCAGCAGTAAATGGCAAGAGTCGCTTGCTAATCCAACATGCGTGTTTTTTGGATGCTAGGAGTACGTCTTTGTACCTGGACAGGCACTCCAACTGTGAATATGTGGGGAGTTTTTTTTTTTTTTTGGTGTTCATCTGAAAACATATAACATCTCTGTTCCATAAGATGAACACTGTTATTTCCTCTAAATGTTACTGCGGGAACTGTCGTGTCAACGGTTCTGAGGGGAAAATGAGAAAGGCTGGAAACCACAACGTATCTACTTTAGTATTTGTCATCAAGAAGCATCTTCACATTGTTAAAGTTTGTAAAAGTTTCACAGAGAGAAGTTCTACACTTCACAATTCACTTCCTGAACCAGGAAACTGGCCTAAAGTCATCAAGTAATTCAATCGTTTGCAAATCTACCTGTATTGTACAAAATGCTAAATACTAAATGGATTAAAATATACTCCCAAACGCCACATTATGACAAATAAAACATTACTCAGCCTGTATGTGTTCGGGAGGAAAATCACCGACTTATTAAGAGATCGACAAGTTTCATTTTTAGTCGTCAAAAACGGCATCATCAACCGCAACAGCTGCACGTTAGCATAAAAAACTGAAAACACTTAAATAGGTCTGGCTCTGTTTTTTGGGTTTTTTTTTTTTTTTTTTTTAGGATACCTTATAACATGTAGATAACAAACAAACATTAATTCTCAATCATCATGTGTTTTATTTCTTTTAATTGTTCTGTCTTAAAGTGAAAATATGCCGTGCATTTTGTTCTTGGTGCTGCAGCTAAGCGAAAGCAGGTTAGCATGGCTTAGTATGACTCATATGGTGTTGTTTACCAAAAATAGGTTCCTTTTATTCCAGTGACCACTTTCAACTTTGATTGTATGGATTCTCCAGGTTTGGGGGCAGAGAATATAGACACTTAGCCTTAATTTAATTTATTTAAAGAATCTAACATGAAAGCTAAATTAGGCTAAATGTAGGTAACCTAGCGTTAGCTACAAAAATCCAACTATTTTAGAGCCAAAGCTCTTTATCATGATCATGGTGCAGAATTTTTGGAGTTAATGTTTTCCCCAAAAGACATTCAGTTAAAATGGTTTTAAAAAACATATGTTTTATTTTAACTTTTTAAATTTTCTTTAACCATTCACACCCCCTTGGAGTTTTTATTTTTTTTTTTTTCACACAATAATAAAATCTTTGTGTTTTATTGGGATTATATGTGATAAACCAACACAAAGGGCTGAATAATTGTGAAGCAGAAGAAAAATTCAGTTGGGTTTTTTTTTTTTTTTTTTTTTTACATTTTATTAATAAAAGTCTGAAAAATGTGCTGTCATCAGAGTTCATAATTTAATCCCACTATAATCCAGCTATTCTTCGAAGGCCTCAGACGAGTTTTGGAGGACAACAGAGTAGAGGTGGGCAAATCGATCCAAAATATCGATAATATTGACACCAAGTCAGTATCGGTATTGGATCAATACTTTAGTTTCAGATTCCCATATGAAATTTTATTTTATTTTTTTGTTGTAGTTTCTCAACTCTACTTCAAAAAAGATTTTTTATTTTTTCTCAAAAGATCATTTTTTTGCTCTGTTTTTTTTTTTTTTTTTAAAGAAAAATACAAATTGATTTTGTTGTATTGTTCTGTTTATCTTGTTAATATGTTATTAAAGTCATTTGTAGACACCTACAAACTTTGTTAAAATTCTTTCTAAGGTTTTAATAATATAATCAAAGGAAAAACCTCAAAAACACCTACATGTAAGAAGTTTGATATATCAAACTTAAATAATAAAATGTATCGTTGTTGGTATCTGCAATACTCGCCCTATATTTAATTGGCATTGGAACAGAGCAGATATCTCACAGTCTAACTGTCCAATCGTCCTAAAATAGGAGCATGATGCAACTGAAACCCTCCCGAAACATCTAAACTGAAACTCAGGGGAAGGACGGCTTTCGTCAGCTAAGTGGCCCATGGTAAAAAAATTAGAAATTAACTCTGCATCACCCTGAACACACCATCCCCACTGTGAAACATGGTGGTGGCAAAATCATGGTGTGGGATCCTTTTCCCTGAACGTACAGCCAGAGCTACAGTGGGGTGGTTTGGATGCAATATTCATGTGTTAGAATGGTCTAGTCAAAGTCCAATCCAAAATCCAATCATAAACCTGCAACATTCCATGAAAATTGTTGTTCACTGATGCTCTCCATCTAATCTGTCTGAGCCCGAACGCATGCCACACTTTTCAGATTTTATTACTACAAAAATTCTAATAATTTCAAGATTTTCCTTCTGCATCATAGCTCTGCTCTTATTTTTTTCATTGTATAACATAAAATCCCAGTTGCGTTTCTGTGTAAAAGTCCTCTAACTGGTTCTGGTGGGTTGAATTTATGCCTCAAACGAGCCAAAATATCTCAGTTTACAGATCAACTCCTCGATTTCATGTGTTCGAGCTGCTATCCAAGCAGCAGAAGACTGGAGCTATGTCACCTTATAACATGAAAACTTTGTTCTCACAATGTATTTTCCATGTTGTTGCGATATAATTTTCACATTTGATATTCATCAGCTTTATAACAAAAAACATTTCATGTTTTTACAATATATTGTATGAATGTTGTCATTTTTTGTGCAAATGTCAAAAAGATATTGAACAATAAAGTTTCCCCGTTGTAAAGTGAAATATCTCTATTTTCTTATGCCTGAGTGGCAACTCTACGCTAATTTCAGGCATGTTCCCAAGAAAAATCTCATCTTCATATTTAATATGATTTTTGCAAGACGGTTAATTAGCAAAGATTTAAACATTTGGCACATTGTTGGTTATTTAAAGTCACAAACTATTGCTGACTTTTAGAGCGTGACTCAGTTTTCCGGCCTTCTTTTAAATCGTGCACTGTGGATTGTTTCCTAAAGCAATTCGCACGTCATCCTCCTTTAGGTCACGGAGATTTAAACAGCTTACTCAAGCGATTCTTCTGAGGTTTAAGACGAGAAAATACAAATTTTGAGGCTTTTTTTTTCACCATTTATGTAAATATTTCTGCGATTAAATGAAGGTTGTTTGGTTTTTTTGTTGATTAGAGGAGCCACTTTATGTCAGTTACATACAGTATTTATCAAATATCGTGGCGATTTCAGTTTCCTTAAAAGATCTTCAGTAACGTCGACTCAGATGAACATTACGGTGCAGAAATCGCAAAAAAAAGTTAAACGTGAAGATGCCAGCAGTGATGTTCTGCGACAGCTTCCCCAGTGCACAGTAGAGCAAGGAACAACTCACCTTTGTCGTGGTCTGTGTGCAGCGAGCGGAGCTTCTTAAACTGAAAGCTTGTCTTTCATGCAGCAGGTTGGTGGTGAACATGAGTGTGGGAGTGCTCGCAGCGTTTGGAGCAGCGTTTTGTGTGTCAGGAAGTCGGTGCACGCCTGTAGGTTGACAGAAACACCAAGAAATGAAAGTTAAAGGAAGAGGAGGAGAGCAAAGAAAGAAAAAGATGAGTTTTATCACTAGTTTCTTTTGACTAAAGAGAGAATTTGGGATTTATTTCAGTTTTTTTAGTGAAAGGTTTCTGCTGAACTGTTTGGTCTGCTGTTGATTCATTTAACACCTTTGATTTCCTTTTAAAAAAAAAAAAAACAGCATCACTGCATCTAGTTCAAACCTCTGTGAACTTTTCACATATTTGCACATCACAACCAAAAACCTCAATGTGTATCGTTGGCTTTACAAGATAAACAAACACAAAGTAGCACAGATGGTTGTGAATTAATCCCTGTTTGAAGTTTGCCAGAAGCTTGGGGGGGCACACAGCTACAGAAGAAGGTGGTCAGATGAGACTAAAATCAAAACTTTTTGGTCTTACCAAGTATTTCTGGTCCAGTTTCCAGTGCAAATATCTTAAATACACTTGAAATGAGACAAAACTAACTTACAAGTAACTTTCCAGCAGATATAGGAGCTGGTTTTAAGTCAGTGATTCCTGAATATTGATGAAAAAGTTCTCGTTATAAGTGAAATAATCTGCCAGTGGAGCAAGATATTTTCCCGTATTATAAGTTAAAATATCTTGACCCCCTGGCAGATTATTTCACTTATTACTAGAACTTTTTCATCAGTATTATTGACTTAAAACAAGCTCCTATATCTGCTGAAAAGTTACTTGTAAGTTAGTTTTGTCTCATTTCAAGTGTGTTCAAGATATTTGCACTAGAAACTAGACCAGAAATATTTGGTGAGGTTTTGTGTTTTTGCAGTGCACATGTCATTTGACACGTGTAGCAGAAAACCAGTCCTGCACTTTAGCGTGAGCATTTTATCCCAAGCGTGAAACATGGTGGTGCGGGCATCATGCTGTGGGACTGCTGTCCTTCAACACGGTCAGGAAAGCTGATCAGAGCTGATGGGGGAAAAGGATGAAAACAGGAGAGAGAACTTGTTCGCGGCTGCAGGAGACTAGAATCTGTGGAGGAGATTCAGCTCCCAGCAAGATAACCCTGAACATACAACCTGAGCCACAGTGGGTTGGGTTTGTTTAAAGCATATGCATGTGTTAAAATGTCCTAGTCAAAGGCCAAACATACATCTAGTTGAGAAACTGTGGCAAGACTTGAAAAATCAGTGTTTACAGACACTTCCTGTCCAATCTGACTTGGATTGAAAAGATTTCAGCCTCTAGACGTGGAAACCAAGTAGACAAACACTACAGCTGTAATCACAGCAGAAAGTGGATTTCTATTTGTGTTAGTGAACATTTTTCAAAAACAATGCATCCTTTCCCTTCCACTTCACTTTGTGATGGTCTTTCACATAAAATCTGGATAAAACATACTAAAGGGGCAGTATTATGTGTTTTCCAGCCACATAGTTACTGGATTGTTGCTAGAAAATGATTCTATGTTGCCTTCAGTTGTTAAAAAAAAAAATGCTGTAAATATCAAATATGACTTAAAGGAAATTTGACTTCATAATTTAACGCCTTGAAATTGGGCCTCTGTCTCTTTAAAAACTGCTCTTTCTGAAACTCTGCCTTCAGGAAGTCGTCACCACAGCTTCCTCTATTAACCCTTGAACATTTTATCGGCGTTTCACTGAGAAGCAGCTCGTATAATGAGCTCAACAGATGTGCAGTTCCACCAGGAGTTTGCTCATTTCTGCTGGCTGGTCTGAAGGAACTGAGTGGGGAAGTCGGGAAAGCTCAGAAGCTTGGAAACTGCAGCTCAGAGGAGGAGCTGCATCCACCCAGGTGTTTTGCACAGCTGAATGGTTGCCACGGGAGATTAAAGGATTCCTCAAACATGCATGAAAGAATCAAAGCAAAACTCCAGCTGTGTTTTTGATGAGGGAACAACATCATAACATGATGTAAAGTTTGTAACATGGCAAAGTTCAACAGGTATGAATACTCTTGCAAGGGGCTTTACAGAAGCTCAACTGTTGTAAAAACACACTAAACGACACATTTACAGCAAATCTTTTTATTTTATTAGTGCAATCAACATCATCACAGCGTTTGACAGAAGAAATAATTACAGTGAATTTCAAGGGAAGACGGAGAGTCAGTATTTCAGATTGAACCTGGATGGCGTATTTAAACTTGTCAGGAGAATAACAGACTCTGCAGGGAGTTGATTGCAGTCCGTTTGATGCTAAACTGTGTAAAATAAACTTGGAAACGTGACTATGGAAAGAATCTTACTCTAATTCTGAGTGAAATTAAATACCATTTCTCTAAGACTTAAAAATCGGGAAGAAAAAAACCCTTTTTTTACAGTGAAGCTCTGTGAGCTCAAATAATATCAGAACTTGTTTACTATTGGTCCAAATTTTACATCAACACCACAAAATACAAAGATGGAAAGCAACTGGAACACGAACAATCAGATTTCAAATAGAAAAATTAAGGAAACGGAGGAATTTCAGAAAGTCATTGTTATGTTTTCCAACATGCAGGTGGGAATGTTGAGCCGTTTGTGTGGGGAAAAAAAAAATCCAAACAGTTTTTGTTTTCTAAAAAAGGAAAACAAAATAACATCACAAACCCTTTAAGCATCCCAACTTTCAGTCGATTTGAATCCTAGCAAATAAAAAAAACAAACAAACCAGGAATGGTTCCTTGGTGAACTTTGTCTAAAAGGTCCTCAAATCAGATAAAACTCTAAATTATTTTCATATTTTCTTGATGCATATTTCCAAAAATGAGAATCTAGTTTATAATCTCGTAGTCAGATGGAATGTCTCATAATCTGTGCCGTTATACGTCCTTGGATGCAGGAAAAAAAAGTTACCTGCAGAGCAAAACCTAATAACTGGTAGCATCAGAACAACATTTGTGCGCATAAAATAAAATCTATGAAACTTGTAGTTTATTAGGTACATTTGTGTCTTTAGGACGTATTTAAGGCAACACTTAACAGTAGTTGATCATTTTCAAAGCTTTCTATTAAAAATATATTTTTTTATTTTTCCTCATTTTGAAAATTAGCCCATCGGGAATGCAGAAAAATATTTATGTAAAAATACCACTGAGTGATGAGTTTATTGTATTTTAAGGCACAACTGAGATATTTTTCCGTATTTTCTTCAGTAAGACAGGATCCAGTTTAGAGAGCCGAACTACCCATTAATGTAAGCAAATATCAAAACAAACTTTTCACTGCAATAAAACTGGTGATTTTTTTCATTAAATCATCGACGCTTGTGACAAATCTCTCCGAATATCCTGGGTTTTGCCTCACTTCTGCTCCCCCAGCGCCTCTACGACGGCTCTCAGCATGGCGGCTACGGCCACGGCGCCGGGGTCGGGCAGGGTGACCCGCTCGGCGGCGATGTAGCTGGCCCGCCCGGCCCTGGCCGTGAGGTCGCGGGTCGCCTCAGCGCCGGCAGCTGCTTTCTGTGGAGCCAGAGGAGGAGATGACGATTGAGACGGAGAGAAGGGATGAGGTGAAACTGCTGTCTGTAGTGTCTGTACCTGCACAGCAGCATGCAGTACAGCCATCTGACCAGCAGGTGGCGCTTTACTCAGCTTCATGAGCTCATCCGCGGCAGGACACAAAGCGTCCAGCTGCAGATTGAGGACAGCAGAGAGGTTAAAGTTCAAACAACGCCAGGCTTAACAGTAGATTACATATCATAACCCAACTGATGAATATAAATCCTCATTTCTCACCATTGTTCTGTCTCCAGGATCAGCACCTCCATACCTGAAAGTAGACACATTATTTTTACACTTTCCAGTTTTTTAGACTAATGGAGTATATTTTGTGAAAAGTGAAAAAAAAAAAAAATTTTGTAGAAGCTAAAATATATTCCATTCAGAAAAAAATAAATAAATTTCAAGCCTCAAAATCTACAAAAAGAGACAAAACCATTTATATACTAAAATGGTTCCACAGCTAATATTAAAACAAATAATTTAACTCGTTCTGAGTTTCACCACTCAGTCTGCAGTTTCATGAAATGGAAAAAAAAATTAAGCAAATCAGTCTTTTTGACCTAAAGCCTCATAAAGTCATAAACAAGTTGGAAGACGTTGAAAACATCATTCAGTCGCGATAAGTGGTGCATTTTGCATCATTCTGGATAATCCGGCCGCATTCGGGCCCTTGGATGAACTCTGGTGGCACAAGGCTGTCGCACTCGCGGCGTAAAACCAAGTGGAAATGTTATTAAAGCTTTTCTGTGATGAATATTTTGTTTTCTGCCTGGTTCAGCCCCAGTTTGGTCAGATTTGAGACTTGATTTATGCCTCGCAGGGAAGCTGAGCCTCTCGTATGAGTCATTTCTGCCTCTAAATCGTGATGACTTCCTGTTTAATAAGCGGTAACTCATAACTTCACCCAGTAGTTCTCATTTTTACAGTCAACAGCACTTGAACCTGGTGAAGAAGGTCAAAAGAAAAAAAAAAAAAAAAAAAGAAAAGATCCAAATATAAATCAAACAGAAGGTGATATCAGCTGTTTGGGCACCTTCTCATGGCTTGTGTCCCAGCATGCACTGCAGCGGCCCAGGCGGCACCACTGCTCCGCCCCTCGGTCACATGACCAGCAGCGGCGGTGAGGAACAGACTGTACAGCTGAAAAACACGGAAGACAAGTGTTGAGCTCGTTTGACGAAATATGAAGAAAATACAACACAATAAATGCACCTCTCTATGGCAGGCCATTTTGGCACATAAATTAAATTAGTTTTTTAATTTTAGAAGCGCTAAATCTCCTCACCTCAACAGATTATGGTTTTTTCCCCCCCTTTTCTTTTCTGTTTTTCCCCTCCCTACCAGCGTTCAACAATGAAATCATGCTTTCCTTCGGCACAGTATCATAGTGTGACAGTCAGCTCCACAGTGGCTGGGAACCATTCAGAAAAATATGTCTAAAATGTAAATTTGTATATAGCCTTAGGTTATATCTTAGGTCTATCAAGGAAGGGTTTTATGTTCTATACTTACTGTAAGAAAAAGAGCTTAATGTAAGATCTGTATTTGTATTTTATATACTCATTTTATTCTTCTAACTCAAAAAGAACCTTTATTTTCATTGGCAATAAAAATTTGAGATATCTTGAACGTCACTGTTTCACTGTTCGTGTGTTTTGAGCTTACAGCTCCAGGTATCAAGTTCATTCTTTCTTTCTAGAATTAACAATTTTGTTACCTGGGGAAAAAAAAAAAGTTTTGACCAAAAAATACTCAGATAAACCTCAGATATCCACGGTAGTGTTTACATAGCTTAAGTTAAGGACTAAATACACTAAATAGGAAAAGTGAGGTTGAAATATCTGAAAATAACTGGATAAAATGTTCATTTTTGTTCTTTTTGGCTTGAAATAACTAACAGAGGTCTCTTTTAATCGGCTGGTCTAATGACTATATGATAGATCGGCTTGCCGTACAGCTCCAGAAGATCCGCCCATCTTCTCCTCCACCAATCCAGCGAGGACAGAAAGCAGTCGCCCTGGGCAACCAGGAACCACGTGATCCTGGAGCCACTCTTGAACGGCTGCAGGAGGACATTTCAACGGTCTGTTAACCGGTTTTGCTTTCCTGCGATGGAAACGTGGTCGTTTCCTACCTCTGGCGGCCTGAGCGTGGGTGTTGCCGCAGTCTCCGTCCCCGGCAGCCCGGTCCAGTGAGTTGAGTTCCTCCTGCTTTTCCAGCAAGGTGGAGCAAATCCTGTCCAAAACTTTGCGCATCACAGGACTCAGGGGCCCTGGCAGAAAGAAGAAACAGAGATGGGTTCAAAGTGCGTATAAATTAGGGCTGGGCGATAAATCCATTTATCGAATTTTTGGTTTTTGTAGATTTAATTTTTGGAAAATCTAAATTTTTTTTATTTATTTATTTTTTTTCACCAAAGCTCTCCTCATGTTTCTATAGTTCAGAGTGATGTCAGCGCTCCTGGGGCGGCCATCTTGTTTGACAAGCGTCTTTTACAGTTTCTGTTTATTTGGATGCAAACGACGGTCTGTTTGGAAGAAAGAACCACACGGACTGAGCTTTTCACGTCAGCTCTCGAAAACTCTGGAAGCTTTTTTTTTTATTAAAACGACTTTTTTTCCTCGCAATTTTAAGACATTCTTCTTGGAAAATTGCATCTTTATTCTGCTAATATTATGACTATATTCTTGTAATTAAACAAAAATTCTCCTCGTAGCCTGGCTCTAATACTCCATTGTATAACTCACAGAAGGGATGATTAAAATAAGCAATACTTTTTGAAAATATTTTCTGTCATTTGCAATTTCTTTTTTTAGAAAAGAAAGTGAGATAAAAAAAAAAAAAAACTGATTAAAACTGGAAATCGGATCAGGTATGAAAAATCAGGAGATTTAATTTTTCTTATCACCCAGCCCCATTATAAATATCACATTAATTTAGGGAAATACTTTAGATCAAAAAAGAAAAACAAACGCCTCGAATAAATAAAGCCCGCCACACACGCTTTGTCTAGTTTTCATTTCCTTTAGATGCAGCAGAGTTATATACAACATTATACATTCTTAAATAAAATAAAGAAAGAAGACACAGATTGTAAGTAAACCGACTGACCTTCGGAGTGTTTGTCGTCTTGTGGCCGCGTTCTCATGACGGGAGCTTCTGTGATGTAGCTGCGTCCGCTCACACCTGCAGTGCTGAGGTTCGGCCATGCAGGGGCGCTGGTCTTCATATCTGAGGTGAGATTTAGAAGATCGTTACTGAACCAAACTCCTACCCACTCCTTTGACAAAGCCAACACTGCAAAAACAGTTTTTAATTATGAAACTTAGTAAATGAACTAAATTCAATAATCACATAAATTTAAGAAATATGTAACTCTCAAATTAAATTAGAAAAAAAAAATTCTAATTTGTTTCGAATACTCAATTCAGCTAGATAAATATTACATCCAAAATAAGTAGTTTTTTGGAGTCCTCCTGGCGCCCCCCAACCCCATGCCGCCCTGGGCAGTGAGGAAATTGCCCACAACAAAATCCACCACTGCTAGTGGGTGCATAGTTCTTGGAAGTGAAATCCTTCACGGCAAAAGTATTTGTGCCTCTTGAACTTTTTTACATTTTCTCATATTACAACCACAAACTTTACAGATTCAGATTGCTCATGTAATTTCTATCCAAATCACAACTTGCATTTAATGTTTTACACAAAATTGTGAAAATGTGCACCACATTAAGCTCTTTTTCTTATTTTATAGGTGACAATGGACATACAGGAAGACATAATTCTCTTTTCTGTTGAGGTTCAGTGTTACATAGATATTAAAATATGCATTTTTGTCTCTTAGCTTGTAATAAAGTCTAAAAAAAACACTTTCAGGAAGGGTTAATTTAGAAGGGTTTTATGCAGTTCCCCCCTGAAATTAACAAGATATTTTTAAATTGAGCTGCCCTCTGATTTATTAAGACTAGCTAAAAAAAATTAATTTTTCAACATAACTAGAACTTGAAGTCTGAGGATTTTCGAAAACATTTAAGAAAAAACACATGAAATATCAAACTAAAAGTTATAATTCAAATGTGCATCTCAACCTAAAACTCTTCCTTCAATGCTGTTTTTATAATAATGTGAAAGAAAAGGGTGTTTTGTGCGTCAGTGTTTACCAAACAGTCTCAGTATTTCCCTGTCAGCTCTCATCAGGGTCAGCGACACTCCCGCCATCTCCAGTGATGTCATGAACGACCCCGACATCACCCTGGCAACCACCACCCCACGGCTCTCTGTAACCATAGAAACCAGCCATGAGTTCCAGACAACATCTTCATATTTTTCCCACCAAAAGTTCACCAAGAATGTTAAAATAAAAGAGGATAAAATATTGTTGCTTCTATATTTAGTGTTTCCAAAACTGTCAACTATTTTGGGTAAGTGCTACACAGAATAATTAAAAATAAGAAAGTTAATTTTACAAACATTATTTCAGATGGTCTTAATCGGCGTGATCACTAAACTTTAACAGTTAGCTTTTAAAGAACATACAAAAAATTTTTTTTAAAAAAATCAAACGCACCAATCAGGACCTTCCACATGAATATACTGACCAATCACCAGTTAAGCAGCTGGCTGTAAAAACTATTTTTTAAGGTTTTAAACCGAAACAATCTACCTCAACCATTTGAGGTCCATACTATGCCTTGCTTGTGTCCCTTGTATGCAAAAAAGCACGTTTAACTGCATTCTAAAGCCAACGCACGTTTCCGAATCTTTTTCACGAATGCCGTTATTAACATTACCCCAAATTCACCAAATAAACATACATTCTGCAGAATTTTTAATTGATTAAATGTTTTAGCGGTAAAAGTCAACATCCTTTTGTTTTCAAACCTATTTATGCAGATTTTGGGGGGTATGCAGTGTGAGAATGATACATTTGTGACTTACTCTGCAGCCCTAGTTAAACTGATGCTAAATTACTCTGTTATTGTTCTAACAGCGTATACTACTACTAAAACACTGCTAGTAAAAAAAACAAAAAACCTTCAAATATCAGTTAGATTAAATAACTCCGGGTGGAAACCGGTCTCTGCTCACCCAGGCAGGTGATGGCAGCTTGGGTAACAACAGCCATCTCCAGGCAGGACAGAGCTCCCAGGTTGTTCACACACAAAACTACACTGTCACCTGTAATAAAAAGACAAAAACCGGGTTCTATTAAAGAGTTCACGCTGTGACGAGAGGCAGTAAGGTATAAAACACCTGTTCTTGCTGCTGTGAGGTTGGTCACCATATTTTATATTGGGTTAGATAGACTAATAAATGTGTGGGATGTTTTGTGTGCAGATACTTGTGTGAAGTAAGAAACTCAATGTGTACATGGCTTATGTTGGTGGACCACTAGGGGGCTCCAATCACACCCAGATTAGAGGATGTAAAGATTTACAGATGTGTCTTTTTTGGTGCTTTTCACAGTAAACATAACTACATACCTAGACTATTTCGATAAATACCTAACAACATAACCATAATTCTATAGCTACCAGAAAATTTAGCTAAGCTAAAAAAACAAGCTTATTAAAACACCCAACCGAATAAGAAAGTCATAAACCCACCTGATTTCAAAGGCAGATGTGATTGGCTGTCTGGGTTGGTCATGTGATCCATCATGGTCTTCACCACCTCATCTGCGGATGCCACCTGAGGGACAAGAATGCAAATAAACAACACTGGCCAGTATGTTAAAATAAAAACAACTGCAGGTGATCACTGTTAGTACTTTTTACTCACATTTGATCTCCTAATTCCAGGCTCTCCATGGATTCCTGATGGACAACAGATTTATACATGGTACAGGTTAAAACCGCTTTCTCTCAGCAGATGAAACTGATGAAATCATACAGCTCTGCACCCAGTTACAAATATGCAACAAGTCACAGAGTACTCTAACTGCAGTCTAGGAATGACATTAGGTTTTATACTTCTGGTCATGTGGAATACTTGTGAGCTTTCAGTATTTTACTTGCAGCATTTAATTTAAAAGTAAATGTAAAGCCATTCCGTCATACATTATTGCATCAACACATTATTTGTACTTGATGTCGATTTTGTCTGTTGTATTTTTCTGTCTGCACCAGACAGCAAAACAAATTCCTGTATGTGAAAACACACATGTGGCAATAAATGTCTCTCTGATTCTAATTTCTGATTCATAAAGCCGTCATAGGGATCTCAGTTTTGACAAACAAAGGGAGACATTCTCATCCAGAAGTCAAGCAAGAAGCTATTTACTGACAGTAACACCTTGTTCGAGTCTAGCAAACAGCTATGTATGATCAAGGTAACGGCAAGATACAGTAAAGCTCGCTGTTGATCAGAGCTACTCAGAGTCAAGCAATAGCTATTCGTCAGATGCAAGCTAACAACTAGTTAGAGTGAAGCTAACAGTCATTTATATTTACTAATCAAAACTATGTAGAACCAATCCACCATTAACTCAGCACAAAGCTAAGAGCTCTTAATCAGAGTGAAGTAAATACCTCCACAAAGACAAGCTAAAAGCTAGCATCATGCTATCAGCTAATGAATGTTAAGCTAACAGTCAAGAAAAGATAAGTTAATACCATCTAAACAGAGTCAAACTAACACCTAATTAGATATAAGTTAACAACTAGTTAAAGTCAAGCTACTTGCTATTCATAGCCAAGCTCACGCTACCTAGTGTCAAGCTAAAGCGATCAGTTTGAATCCAAGTTGTACTCAGCATCAAGCTAAAAGTTATTTAGAGTCAAGCTAATATCTACTATTAAGTCAACCTAATCAAAAGGCAGGCTACTGATTACTCAGAGTCAAGCTAACAGCTAAAGTCAAGCTAACAGCTAGTTGAGGTTAAGCTAATGGTTAACTTGGTGTTTAGCTAATAAAATCTGTGTTAATGTTTACTCAGCTACTCTGAGTCATGCATGCTAATGGTTAATCAAAGTCAAGGTACAAACAAACTCAAGTTTTTCCTTGCAGTTTAAAAAAATAAAAGTAATTTTACATCTTGATAGTGTTAAATGAGACATCTGTTGAAACGAGGACAAATTAATTGGTAGTGATTCAGTTATACTGATTTTATTCAGACACTGAACAACTCTTAGAAATCTTAACTCTTCTGTGTTTTATTTATTTTTTATTATAGTTTTATTTAATTTGCTGTTTTATTATTGTTGGTGTAATTGTGAAGCACTTTGATCAACTGTTTTTAAATGTGCTACTTTATATAAATAAATTTGCCATTCATATTCAATAATGATTACAAAGGTGAAAACAAATGAGATGTTTAGTGGAAGATATGAGTATATTTGCCTCAACCAGATCATATAGATGAAGAACTGTTGGTTAGCATCACGAAACTCAGTTAAACAGTATTCTATTACCTCAAACTGCTATGAAACTTTTGAGTTTGTGATGTTTTTGGGGGAGAAAATTCTCTTTTGAATTGTCTGTACTTCAATTCACTGTTAGCTTGAGTCCTAACATATATGACTTTATTCTCCAGTGTGACTTGTCACTGTTAAAGCTGCAGAATGTAACATTTACAAAAATACATTTTTTGCATATTTGTTAAAACTGTCACCATATCGTGACAGTTTGGTGTGAGACAGATAATCTGTGAAAAGATGGAGCTCCTCCACCTCCTCCCTGAGATACTATTGCCGTCTAAAGAAATCCACTGCTCCCTAAAACAACCAATCAGAGCCAGGAGGAGGGGCTTAGCGTTGTCAATCACCCTCATGTACGTGCTGCTAAATGTGCTGATGGTGGAGAAACAACTCACTGTTCCAGGAAAACTGTTTATCTCTCGTCATCGGTGGTCATGCGTAGCGTAGCAGAGAGCAGGGGGAGGGTGACTGACAGTGCTAAGACCCGCCTCCTGGCTCTGATTGGTTGTTTCTGACTGAGTGGCGTATTTCTGCAGTAAGCACTGGGAGCACTGGGAGAAAGCAGAGGAGCTTGATTTTTAACAGATTATTAGTCTTATACTGTCATGACATAATGATAATTTTAACAAACATGTTAAAAAAAACAAAAAAAACAAAACATTTTTCATACAAGTTACAAACTGCAGCTTTAAGATACTGACTGCTGGTAAGTGCTCCACATAAACTTCCTTTCAAAAGACCCGGACTATTCCTTTAATCTGAGAAACTTTCTGACCTCATCTTTTAGGGATATAGAGAAGATTAACAGAGTTTAGACTTAAATATAAAGTAATTCTTATTAAACCTAATGTGGATGTGGACAGTTTTTAATTGTCTACTGTGAGGTCATAAACTTCAGAATACAAATACACTTAATATGGCCAATTAAAGCCAACCAACGCTAAAAATAAAACAAAATACAGCTTTTAAGTTTAACCATTATTGTAGGCAAGTTTAACCAGTCATACAGGACGCCACTAGATGGCACTGTTTCACAACAATCCCTAAAATATTTATATCCAAACCATCTGGTCAAAAACATTAAAATTGTAGCCTGATTTTTAAGACATAGAGTAAAGTTATCCCTCCCGCCATCAGACCTACAACCTCAAACCTTTCTCCACTTTTTAACCAAACTCTGTCCAGCTTAATCCCCGCCCCTCCCGTCATCGACCCTCACCCAATCCCAGCTCCATGGCTCCTGGCGGCAGCTCAAAAGAGGGAAGGCATCCAGGAACGCTGCACGGAGACAGGCTCACTCCCAGCGTGCCTGTGATGCAAGAGACCACAAATAATTATGAGACGAACTCAAGCAACTCTGGAGGGGATCTAAAGCAGTGCTGTCCAAACGTTTGGGCCAAAATTGTCAATTCAAAAGTATTCGAGGGCCAAAAAAGCTATAATTTTTAAAAGCACAAACACCACCAAGCAAATATTGTAGTTTTGTACTGCTCAGCAATAAAATAACCATACAATAATATTAATTAAACAAATAAAGAAGTCAGTTTTTTTTTTTTTAGGTTTTTTTGGCAGGAAAGAGAAGTTTAAATCCTTGTAGATCCAAAACTTAAGAAGGGTTTTGACCATTATTAAAAGAAAAGCATCCAGTTTGAAAATTCTTTTGGGCCTGGATGAAAAAAAAAAAAAAAGACAAATATTCAGATTATTCTCAGCAATAAGAACAGGATTTTGGTCACTCTCTCTTTAAAAATGCTTGCGATATTAAGCCAGGTTTAATCAGTGAATTAAACCCAGATTTGGGTTATCTAAAGTCTGTTTCGAAGTAGAAGTCAGATGATAAATAGTTAATCGTATTAACTATGGAATCAAAGAGAAGGCAAAAAGCGTGGTTTGTAAAAGACAAATACTTTGTGTTGTTCTTAATATTTTCCATTAATTAGTAATAATTTCACTCTAATTAAAGAGAAAAAGTCTCCATCTGCATTAGAAAAGGCACTCACCAATCCCTTTCAAAACGTCCTTCATCTTGGAAACGATCTGGCCCAACGAACAGCCTTCTTCTGCCAACGCCCCAGCAAGCTGAGCATAGTTTGACAGCAACATATTTATTCACTTTGTCTAGAAAATTAAAACAAAAAGACATTTCTAACTAAATTCATCACTGCTAAAGCATTAAAATTAGGGCTGTAACTAACAATGATCTTAGTTGTCGATTATTCTGACGATTAATCGGATTTTAAAAATTGCTACATTTTGCAGATTTTTCATTTAAGCCTTTTTTATACAGTATTAGAAATATATTAAAAGGTGCAAATAAACAATCAAACAAACAAACAAACAATTTTTAAAGTAAACAATAAACCTTTTCTTGGCTAAAATGCAATAACACAACATTCCTTTGATGAACGCTTGATCAGTTGTAGCAAAGGATGCATCAGCAGCTAAAAAATGCTTCTATCATCAACATGTGAAAAGCTCAGGCCTTTCTGCTTGACTTACCATCAGTACAGTGAAGGGCTGATCTATTGATTATTTTTGGACTAACTGATTAATAATTGATAGCAAAAGGTGCTTAATAGGAGATTTTTTTTTTTTTTTTTACAGAATTAGAACCAAGTGAAACTAAAACTTTGCCATTGAGTTTTGGGTAGAACAGATTTACAGACAAAGGGTTTTTTTTTTTTTTATCTTAAATGTAAAATGTACGTATTTTTTTTGTACAATTTTGGCTTAATTGCTGCTCTAAATGTGTTATTCTTTCAGCAATTGGCCTTTTTAACAGACTATATACTCCAGTTAACAATTAATCGATTACTAAACTAGTTGACGATTATTTCAATAATCGATTCATCATGATTAATCGTTTCAGTCCTCCTTAAAAGGGATCTTCTTACTGTGGTTTCATTCCAAACCAAGAGGTTTCAGGAGTTTTTGTCACCTTGTGTATGAAGATGGTTCCACACAGGCCTCTCCTGCCGGCTTTACTGGGTTGGAGGAAGGCGCAGTCCTCTGCGACGATCAGCATGTCAACCTCAACCCCTTGGTTACGGGCCTGCTCTGCCGCAAGGCCAAAGTTCAGGCGGTCCCCGGTGTAGTTCTTCACAATGAGAAGAACTCCCGAAGCTCCTGAAGAGGCGACGATTGGCGTCATTCTCCAAAATTTTGAACAATAAGCAGCTTCTCCTAATCCCACCATCGGACCACCTGTGTTTTGCCATCAGTTGCTGGGTTTCAGGCGACATAGTGTCGATGTCACGGTATGCAGGAAGTAAATGCAGTAACACACAATCCCGTTTCATTTTGTTGACTCGGTGTCAAAATGCCTAATTTCTGTGCCGTGTACGGTCGTTGCAACCACTCTAATCTGGAGAAAGATCAACGTTTTTCTCGTGTTCTGAAAGTAGCGTGTCACAAGGGAGTTAATTTTAAGAAACTTACAGAAAAAAAGACGACAAAAGTGGATCAACAATCTACGGCTAAAAACAGGAGGTGCAGAGACGGACAAGGCAAGAGTTTGCAGCGACCGCTTTCTAACAGGTGAGGATGGTATCGCTTATTAAATCGTATTTTCAGATATTTTATCGGACAGTTACTCCGACAGACAATGGTTGTTTTTAATGCGGTTTCTGTAGATCTCTGTTGACCTACATTGGAGAAATGCAGTATGACTCAATATTTACATATAAATACAACTTAAGCACGAATTTGGGTTTACAGAAAGTTAAATTATTTAAAAGTCGATCCAAGCACATAGAAATATGCAACAGAGAAAATCCTCCAAAGAGAGACTGTTGGCTCAGGTTTTTAAACAAACATCTTGTGTATTTGCTTTAGGTGATGTAGTTTTGCAGCTGTGGTGCATAGAAATGACGAAATTAAGCTCACTTGCACAGATAAGCCTATAGTTTAGGGCATCTATAGAAGATTATTTGGTTTGCAAAAAAAGCTTAATGCACAAGTTTAACTGATGTTTTGCTTTATTTTACTCCCTTTTCTCTTTCTAAGGATCCTTTAGAATCACAATATATGAGCAGGTTTATCAGAATTAAGTTAGCGATAGCGGTAGCACTGTTATCATAGGCTAATTACTTAAAACAGCACAACTCACTCCTCACCCGGGCAGAAACAAGGCGACAGGCATTTACAGCTTCTTTGGATCCTAAACGGTTGAGCCGACCTGAAACAAAATAACTGTAGGCTTCGAGGCTTTTGAAAGCTTTCACCTGCCTCGCCGTTTAATACGAGGTCTGCAGCACCGGATAGCTTATATCAATCGCCTCCACGCCGGGTAAATTCTCCAGATTATATGAAAAGACTAATTTATGAAGACTATATGGGTCATATACTGAATGCACGCGTATTTTTTTTTTTTTTGCAAAAATCGCATCTGTGCCAGCCCGTTTAAGGAATTAGCGTATTCGCTGTCATCCATTTCTTTGTGTTTTGAACCGGAGCGAATCACTTTCTGCCCCCCATCTGAATTTCACGAGTCACCCGGGTAATGTGACTGAAACCCAGCAATAAGGATTAATTTAGTTTTATTTCTTATACTTTTTATGATAATTGTGTTGTAGGTTCCTTGTTTTGTCTGTACTGTTTGTATTTATTGACAAATCTGTGTAGTTCAGTCATTTTAACCTTGTTTGTATAACTTTTGTTTGTTTTCAGCAAGACAGACGGAGCATTGTCCAGATGAAAAATAGCCTTTTGGCTAATTCTGGCGCATTTACAGATGCATTACATGCATTGTCCCTACTAAATAAATTAAATTAAATGATATTTTTAAATGAAAACCAACTAGTGAGAACATTTCAAGAGCAGATTACCTGCTTGGTGCAGGGTGAGAATGGCAGCCAGGATGCTGGCAGGAGGCGGCGAGGCAAACACTCCTCCTGCCACGGCTGCAGACAGCATACCAGCACCAATATAACCTGAAGACACCACAGCAAGATTAAACTGGGACCAGTAAGGATACAATCAGATTATACAGTCCCGTTAAAATGCCAGGTAAGAATTGCTCGATTAATTATCTCAAACATACAGTCTCGGGGAAAGAAAGTACACCCTCTTTTGATTCTGGGGTTTTACATATGAGGACAAATGAGGTTCAAACAGGATTTATATTTAACCTCAAGTGAACTAAACCACCCAGCAGATTCCACACAGTCATTATTCAGTGAGATAAAGTAAGTACCCCCTCGAGCCATCTATATCAAAGCAGGAATGTCAGCAGTTTGCCGGTCTGGAGCAAACAACTTTGAGTAAAAACCATGCCGGGAGGGGGGGGTGGATAACAGCAGTCAGCTTAGAGAGGAAACTCCCAGTGACGTGGGACCAGGCCTCTCACGATAGCTAATTTTGCTGGACGATAAATTGCCGCAGAAATTATTGCGATAAACGATACTATTGTTGTTTTGAGACCATTTTCAAGTAATATATTGATAATGCCATAATAACGCAAGTTCTCCCTCTCAAAAACCAATAAACTTTAATTTGATAACGAACACTTTAACATTATCATTATTTATTTTTCCATTTAATTTCCAATCTTATTGTTTTATTAGTCGCCTTTATTTCATTATTTCTTCACATTTTTTGTATTTAGTAATTATTTTATTTACATCACTTTTTTCATTATGTATTTTTTTCCTATTTTTTCATATTCTGTACTTATTTTTTAAAATATGTTTTATATATCCAAAATAAAACACGACAACCAAAAACAATAAATAAAACAGAAATCCAAACCATGAATAAAATGGATTATGACGTCTCTGTAAACACAACTGCCCTACAAAAAATATTAAATAATCAGAATGGAAATGATCAATCTCATTTTAATTAATGATAATAATGATTAATTGCAACAGGCGTGTGTGGGAATGGCTGTAAAGAAACTTTCAAACCATTTAAGCTCCAACATTCTGCAAGTGGAAAACACTAAAGGCAGTTCCCAGTCTTCCAAGTGGTGGACATCCCAGTAAGCCCCAGGACTCCTGGAAAAAAAAAACCTGTTTAAACAGAGACCAAAGAAGACATGTTTGGCCCTCACAGAGAAAACCAAACACAGCACAGCAGCACCAGCGCCTCCTCACAGCTGTCAAACACGGTGGAGGACGGGTGATGATTTGGGCTTGTTTTGAAGCTGAAGGACTCACATTGTTACTGAGTCAACCATGATCTCTACCGTATATCAAAATGCTCGAAAGTCAAATTTGAGCTGAGCCTTGATAATAACTGGGTTCAGATACTAACGTGCTGCAATGGCCTAGTCAAAGTCCAAAGACCATAACCTGAGGTGGGAGTACTTAGTCAGACTGTCATTATAATTTTAATCACCTCCTGGTATGTAAACACTGCAAAAACACAAACTCTTACCAAGCATTTTTGGTCTAGTTTTTAGTGCAAATATCTTGAATATGCTTGAAATAAACTAACTTCTAGATGTAGGAGCTTGTTTTCGGTCAATAATTCCTTAATATTGACGGAAAAGTTGTAGTTAGAAGTGAAATAATCTGCCAGTGGAACAAGACATTTTTCCCATATTATAAGTTTAAAATGTCTTGTCCCACTGGCAGATTATTTCACTGATAACTAGAACTGTGTCATCAATATTAAGGAATTATTGACTTAAATCAAGCTCCTATGTCTGCTGGAAACTGACTTGTAAGTTAGTTTTGCCTTATTTCATGTGCATTCAAGATATTTGCACCAGAAACTGGGCCAAAAATACTTAGGATTTTATGTTTTTGCAGTGAAGGTGTAGAAACGAGGAGGGTGTACTTTCTTTTCTCCGTGACTCTCAGATTAAAAGCGAGAAGATCACGAGATCGTGAATGAGAAGGTCCCACCCCCATGTGCTGGCTCATGTCCTGAACCTCCTCCAGACAGCAGGCCCACCTGGCCCCTCAGCTTGTCCAGGTCAGAGCGAAGCACAACTCTGTGGCCCTTCAGCAGACAGAGGCCCCCAGAGGCCCTGACCAGCCCGCACAGGGCCTCGTCCACACAGCGGTCCACTGAGTTGATCAGCTTCTTCTGGGCCTGGGAACAGATATCCAGTTATCTCACTAAATATCTAAATATCCCACATATAAACATGATTGACTGTCCTCCAAATGCATACAAATGGAGCTGATCTGAGTATTTCTGCAAAACTCAAACCCTAAACAGACTCGAACGCTTTCAGAAGATGCACATAAACCATTAGAAGCATTAGAACTGTGTAAATCAGAGGGTTCACAGCAGTGCTCGCAGCTGCTTATCAATGGATGGACTCTGATCCTTCTGGGTCTGCAGAGCAGGGCTCGCTCCACCACGGTACCAAGCCGCTTCTATTCACCCAGCAAAACTCCGCTGAATGGTAATAAAGCATCACCAGCACTCAGTGCATGACTGTCCTGGTGCTAAAACAGCCGATTCAGTCATTTACCTCCATGTTCAGCCTGTCTTGTTGCTTTTCCCGTCAGGCAGCAGCAGGATGACGTAGCGGCGTCAAAGCGAAGGGGTTTAGAGGCAGAAAGCGGATGCCGGTTTCCCTTCAAAATAAAATCACGTCATTTATTTTTATGTTTATTTATCGTTTGATTTATAATCGGCACGGTACAATTACAAAAGTATATATTTTTAAATTGTATATAATCTAAGAGAACTACATTCGGTCAAAGAGACTTGCTTTTATTTTTGGAAATGTCATAATTTAAAAAAAAGTCTTGTCCGAATTTAAAAAAAAAACAAAAAACAAAACATTTAGATTTAGGATTTTTTTTTTTTTTTTTTTTTTTTTTTTTTTTTTTTTTTAAAATTTTATTTTTAAAAAATGTGTACTTTTACATTGAAATGTCCACTTGGATCATGAAAAGTTACGTGGCTACAATCAGGGCCGGATTAACAAGGATGTGGGCCCCTGGGCTGTAAACTATTTTGGTGCCCTATCCTCTGAAGAAAAAATCTTTTGCTAATGCAAATTAAAGTACATCAGTAGGTACTTCTATATATAATTAAGTATGAGCTGATGATACCAACTGATGATGGTAGGCTTAATACGGTCCTTTGCTGGTAGCTCCATATTGTTTCCCCAAAAAAGTACTATAACTTCATAATTTTCAAATACTTGAGTATAGTTTATATTCATAAAAATCCCAAAATATTAGTATAACTCACCTGATATGGCTCTATGACTCTTATATAAATCACAATGTCTGCAAAACATGCATTCATTAAAAAAGAAAAAAATCTGTGCGCCCCCCCCCCCCCAAAAAAAAAGAGATACATTATTGATCCCAAAGCAAAATTAAATGTTGTAACTCATTTTATCCAAGTTTCTTCAAACAGTTGTCATAGAGGCTGGTGGCTGTGGGCAGGAAGGATCTACTGTAGCGGTCAGTAGTACAGTGATTCTGAAGAAGCCTCTGACTGAAGGCATTCTCTTGTTGTATGACAGTCTCATGAAGAGGATGCTCATGATTGTCCATATTTTTCTTTATTTTATGAAGATTATTCAGCGATAACTTTGTGGAAACTTGAAGGAAAACTCCCTAACAGTCATGTTTTTAGACTGTGGGAGGAAGCTGGAGTACCCGGAGAGAACCCATACATGCAGGGAGAACATGCAAACTATGCAGAAAGACCTCAGGCCCAGATTCGAACCCAAAGTACAAAGTAACAATGCCAATACATAAGAACATTTTCTTTTCTTATTTGTTTTCATAACTAGATGAAACAAAAAAAAAAATCTGAACTAATAAAATCTGACAAATAAATGGGAAAACCAGAGTTTTCCCACCAAATTACAGTGATAAAGATTATATATATATATTTGCATTCTGGGTTTGTTTTCATATTTAAAACAATAAAACCAATTAATTACTGGCAAAAATAAAAATATAAAGTATGTTTTCAATATTGAGCTTCCAATGCAAAAAAAAAAAACAAACAAAAAAAAAACAAACATACTTATCAACACCTGAACTCCTTAAAATCGGTAGATATGTGTTTATTTGAACTGTTCTTGTTTTTATGCATTTGTTTAGTGGCGAAAACAATTACTGACCCCCTCTGAGGTGGGCAGGTGCCTCCTAAAGTCACCGTACATGATGGCTGCAGAACTGGGTGTCTGTCTACGAATATGAACCAACAGGCTACTGTTTATTTTGCTTTGGTGCATGTTTTGCATGTTTTGGTCGTTGGATGTTATTATCAAGATGGGCCTAATTTTTCTTGCTCTTCTACTGGTATTGAAAAAAATCTAACCAGATTTACCTTTCCTCGCTGACGACGGCGTATTAGGGCCAGGCTAATAAAAATAAAAATAAAAGTAGTCATAAAATTACGAGAATAAACTCGTACGACAATGAAGGCGAAATAATACGAGAATAAAGTCATAATAATACGAGAATTAAATCGAAATAATACGTCGTGATACAAGTCATGATATTACTAGAATAAAGTCGTAATATTATGACTTTATTCTCGTAATACTACGACTTTATTCTTGTATTATTTCGACTTTATTATCATACGAGTTTATAATAAGTATGACTTTATTCTTGCAATTTTATGACTTTATTTTCGTAATTTTATTTTATGTAATTTTATTTGTTTTTCTTCGCCTTGCCCTAATACGCAGTCGTACTGGCTGTTTTTTTTTTTTTTCTTTCTTTCTTTCTTTCTTTCTTACCATTAAAAATAAAAACAGCACTTATTTCAGTTTGATATTTTGTGTTTCAACACAGAACTCAACACAGATTTATTTATTTTTTTTGGTTTGTTTGTTTTAATTTTTATTACTGGTTTAAAATGAGAACACCGAAGCATGCAGAACCACAGGTTCGAAACACAGGGAGTCCCCGCCCACCCAGGCTGCCCTGTAAGTTTTACTAAACGCACCGTGTGGTTCCTCCTCCCAATCTTGTCCGCATTCCCGTCCGTTCATCGCAGCTTGGAACCGTCCACAGCAACATGCAGGATGGCGAGCGTGGAGGCAGCAGCCGAACACGAACGCATCCTGCGGGAAATCGAGAGCACGGACACCAACTGCATCGGGCCGACACTCCGGTGAGTCAGCCCCGCGGCGGCCGTGTGCCTGTCAGCCCCGCTGGAAGGTTGTCTAACCCTCGGCGTCACTCGGCTCCGGAGGGCTCCTTCAAAACTTTAAACACCTATGCTTCCTTTATCGGACAGCTAACCGGCTAACTTTAGCAAACATAAAATCAGACTAATTTATAGAATAAACTCTGGAGTTAAAACTTTAACATGGATTCTGGTCTGACTTAAAGTTTTTATTTCAACCCAGCTCCCCTCTTTTTGTCCTTTAACTTTGGTAACTTTTATTAGCGGGTATACCAACTGTTAGGCTAACATTAGCTTCATGAGCTAACTAGTTGTCATTCTGCTCACACTTTTAGGAAACGCTGTTCTTAAAGGTGTATTAATGCGCTCTTTGTCTCATCATGGGATTCTGCCTTTGCAGTCATCGTTTTGGGGAAAGTTTTGAAGGCTTTAAATATTAATTTTAGACTTAGCAGGAGGTAATCTCTACAGTTTATCGGGGAGTGTCAAGTGCAGCTGCCTGTTTTGAAGCAAGCCAGTCACTGTCGCTCATTGAAAATACTACATTTTTGTAACTGGAGTCACAGAATAGGGTGGTTTTTTAAAATGGGTCAACCAGAGGAGGAAGGTCGTGCATGCAGCTCCACTGTCAAAAAGGGAAGAGTAAATGGGCGCCCGGTTCTGAAGAACTAGAAAAAATAGTGATAACCAGCACTCCAGCTATGTTTTTGTATTTCTTAATGGTTGCTCCACTTCCTTCTGCTGTAGGTCTGTAATGTAGTGGAAACTCCTCAGTCAGTGAGCAGTTTGGGCCTGAAGTGGGTCAGAATTGAGTGTGGTTAGAACATTTATTTATTTTTTATGATTTGAATTTAATTTCCATACCAGCTTTTGCAGATATTAGCGCTAAAACGTTCAGCTCAAGCTTGGTCAGGTTGGATGGACAGAAGCTGTTGTTGCCTCAGATTCTCGATTGGATTTAGGTCTGGACTTTGACTGGACCGTTCTGACACATGAATATGCTTTGATCTAAACGTTTCCGTTTCGGGTTGTCGTCCCTCTGGAAGACGGAGGTCCTCCCCGGTCTCAGATCTTTTCCAGCCTCTAACAAGTTTTCTTCCAAAATCCTCCCGTGTTTTTTGCGCCATTTGTCTCCTCATCGGTTCTGACGAGCCTCGTCCGAGGTCGGGTCGCGGGGGCGGCAGGCTAAGCAGGGAGCCCCAGACTTCCCTCTCCCCAGCCACTTGGTCCAGCTCGTCCGGGGGAACCCCAAGGCGTTCCCCGGCCAGCAGAGGAGCATAGTCCCTCCTCCGGGTCTCCTCCAGGTGGGACTCCTGATACCTCCCCAGGAGGCGTCCTAACCAGATGCCAGAGCCGCCTCAACTGGCTCCTCTTGATGTGGAGAAGCAGCGGCTCTACTCTGAGCCCCCTCCCGGATGACCGAGCTTCTCCCCCCCGTCTCTAATGCTGGGTTCAGACCAGTCGCACCTCAAAAAGGCGTCCGACGCCTCAAGTTGAGCCTCTTGACTCCTTCGCATCGACTCTTCCACCTTCTCCTGCACTTCTCCCCTGAAGAAATGCATTGAAACTAGTAGTGGCTCCACGTTGGGCTGGACGGGTTTGGCAGCTCAAATGAGGGGGGGGGAAATGTTTACCATGGTAATATTGTTTTGACCCGAGATCCCGGCTCCTCGCTGATCCTCCTCCAGGAAAGGTCCTGTCTGCGTAGTGATAACTCGACTGGTCTTGGATGGGCTCTTGGAAACGCTTCCAAATGCGCCGTGAGATTTCCCGACGCCCCCAGACGCGCGTCCACCAAAGACTTGGCGCGTAAACCTGACGCCCCTGAAGCTCAAATCGCGTTCGGTGTGAACGCAGCGTGAGGGAGAGCCCGGAAGTCTCCTGACCGTAGATGAGGGGAGGAGCTACGGCTGGCGAGACGGCTTAAAAATAAAATCTCCGATTTATTTATTTTTTCTTTTTTTTTAAATTTTTTTTATATCAAATCCGATTTTAATCAATTTAAAAGAAAAAAAAACTTTTTTGCTCGCTTTCTTTTCTAAAAAAAAAAATAATAAATTACAGAAAATATTTTCAAAGAGTTGCTTTTATTTCAATCATCCGTTCTTTGGGTTTTAGGACGGAGAATTAGGGCCAGGTGACGAGAAGTTTTATTTAATTACGAAAGTATAGTCGGAATATTAGCAGAAAAGACACAATTTTACCAGGGGAAAAAAAAAAAAATCTTAAAATTGCAAGGAAAAAAGTTTTTATTTTGAAAAAAGCTTAGATATCAGGATCTGATGTGAGCAGCTCCGTTTGTGTGGTTCTCTCTTCAAAATAGGCACAGTTTTAAAGTCCTGCTACTCATAATAATTTGACGCTGATGTGTTAAAACATGAAATATTTCTAGTAAGCATCGAGTCCCATCTGTTAAAGTTAGACAAAAGGATAACCTCACGAGCTGCTTAACATTCCTCATTTAAATTTTTGGTTATTTTTGGAGCGAAATCTGTAAGAGTTTGAAATGCAGGTGAGTTTTATTTAAGGGTCTCGTTTTGAGGTGGAAGCGTTCTTCCCTGCAGGACGGCGCCGTTGGCCAGCGGTGTTTGCTCTGATTGTCCAGGGAGGAAGTGAGCCGTGAATGAAGGGAGGAAATGCAGCTGAGGAACTGGGCTGTTGAGGTCTTATCAAAGGTGTCTGTGTTTTTTAGGGATGCATTTTTCCTGTTATTCTAACGTGCTGGTCATTTTTTCAGCCTCATATTGAGATGGTTTTTCCTTGTTGAGGCAATTTGTCCAAAAATAAGTTGTGCACAGAGGCGTCTTGGTGAAGAAATTCATGTATTTGGACTCGACTATTGATATGAAAATGTGCTGGAAGGCTTAGAACAGCTCTCTGTTTGCTTTGGAAATATCCCGAAGTTGGGGGTTTTTGATCATTTTACCAAGAAATGACGGCTGCATCAAGCTGAGGCGGCTCTCTGAAAACGCATCCAGGCTGTAAAACAAGCCGCCGGCTTTGAGCGACACCTCCGGCCGCCGCGTTGCTCCGAGTGCGAGCTGCTCGGTGCCCGCTGACAGCCGCTGGACGACGCTTCATCTTTTCCAGCCTCTCTTTCCGTTCCGGTCGTCCTCTGGGTTTACCTCGTCCAGCTGCAAACGCTGACCCACAGATGTTCTGGGCCAGTTTATATTTGGACCTACAAATTACATGCCTTAATGGAAAACGCAAACGTCGTCTTTGTGGCGAAGTTTGGTTCTTCAGATGGCTTCCCCTTTTCCTTTCTTGTTGAGTCTTTTGAGAGAAATAAAAAAATAAAGCTCAGCCTTGACAGGCTTTGCAGGATAGCATCCCCCACAGCATGATGCTTCCACCACCATGTTTCACTGTGGGGACGGTGGTGTCACGGTTTTAATTTTCCAGCGTTTTGCAAGACGGCCACAAAGTTCATTTATGGTGTCATCTGACGAGAACACCTGCTGTGCAACCAGCCAAAGTCTATTGTGATGCACTCATTTGATTTTTAATGGAGACTCCTGCTTTGATGCTTAAATGGTGCCGATTTGAAATGGACACCACTAATTGCATCACTTTGAGCCTTTCGACTTGTTCTTGGCCTTCAGTTCGGGGTATCTGTCCAAACTGTGGCGCGTTGGAGCTCAACAGTCTTAAAGAAATCTTCTCATCTGCAGCAGCAGCAGGCTAGTCCGTCCACTATTAGAGGAAAACGCCTTCATTTATTATTGATGTCCTCTGATGGTACGTGACCTTTACCGACCTGCAAACGTCTTCCAGACAAGTTCAGACTGAATCCAGCAGCGATGTTTGAACGTTTCTAGAGGGAGATCAGGACGGACTTCCCCGCTGTCCGCGGGTTTTGGCGCCCTGAAGCAGCAGCAGGGAGGCAGGTCGAGACTGGCTGCTAAATTCCTCCCTGACTGACAAATCCGACTCCCTCAGGTTACAGACATCCAGCGACGAGCCGAGGCTTCCTAGCGCCGGCCGCGGCCCGTTCTCTCTGCATATGTGGCAATTAATCGCCGTGGTTACGGGCTGCTGGCCCTTGAGGTTCTTCAGATGAACCACAGACAGATTTGAACTGCTGGACTGAGTGATGTGGTGAGAAACATCAGCTCCACCCTGTAGATTAAATGGGTTGTTGTTTTGTGGAAGTTTAGGATTAAATCCCTTCATTTTATCAGATGATATTTTAGCCTTTAAAACAACGAAATGCCTGTGGTGCTTTCAGCTTTAAAGCTCCACAAAAAAGGTTTCTAAAAGTAAAATTAAATTCATTTTTTGGTGTGATCTTCAACATCCTGGACTGTAAACTGTGTGGGGAAACTCCATCCAAACAGTGTGGGGATGTGTTAATGTTGCGACTAATTTAGTAATCGATGTATCGTTAACTGGAGTATACAGACTCAAAAAAAACTAGCAAAGTGGAAGTGACAGGCAATAACAACCGCACAGACTCACACAAATATAAAATATGTATAAAAAACAGAACTAAGATTAAAAAAAAAAGTACAATAAGCAAAATTTCAACATGAATATTGTGTAGTTGTAAAAAATACTCCAGATTAGAGGAATGTGCAACTGAGTTGTTTAATTAAAAATGTACAATATGTGCATGTCTCTGGGCATTAAAAATACAAACTATTTACAGTCAGTGACAACAGAAAAACGGGAGAGTAGTACAGATACCAGCAGGGATATAAACACTTTTTGAGTTTGTTGGCGGCAATGATGGTTATAGAGTCCAGCAGCTGCTGGGAGGAAGGATCTCCTGTAATGCTCCTTCGTGCACCTCGGATGCAGCGGTCTGTCACTGAAGGAGCTCTAAATATATACATTTTACATTTAGGATTAAAAAAAAAAAAAAAGTTCTGAAGTGTCGTAGTTTTAGCTTTTAGCCCTGCAGTGTATTGATGTTAAGTTAAAAAGAAAGGGCTGAGCTTTTCACATGTTGTTTGAAGCATATTTTAACCTCCAGACCCATCCTTTGCTACAAACGAAGAAACGTTCACTAAAGGAATGCTATATTGTTGCATTTTAGCCAATAAAATGTTTGTTTTGTCATTTGATAAAAGAGGAATTGGATTATTTGTTTTTACTTGTGTCACTTAATTTATTTCTAATGTTGTATAAAAAATCTGCAGAGTGTGGCAATTTTTTAATCTGATTAATTGTCAGAATAATCAGTAGATTAATTGGTAACTATGGTGATATATCGTGCAGCCCCTGCGTTTTTAAATGGTTTAGTTTCCGCTTTTTAAATGCAGACAATCTATTTTAATCTATCAGGGATGCACCGATCTGAATATCTGGGCCAGTATCGAGATCCGATTTTAATATCGCGGTTATGGCCGATAACTTATATTTAGTCATATTTATTGTATATAATATAGTCACTGTCACATGACCGAACAAATATGACATAACCAACTTATCCCCCCCCCTGAAACGCATGCAATAACAGCAGCAAGATGGAATAAACAGTGATTGTTAATATCAGTCCAGTTTTGCTTTTCGGACCGATACAATAAAAAAGTGACAAAAATCGTCCGATTCAAATGTTAATACCGATATATAGTGCATCCCTATAATTTATGTTTTAGTTACATTTTTTAATTTATTTCGTCTGACCTGTTTAGTTTCTTCCCCCTAGTTTCCTCCTTTGGGTTGGTCAATTACAGAAGACTCTAAACCGGATATATTTAAGGTATTTTAATAATTTCATAGGATAAAATCTGTTTCTCATTCAATTACTTAACCGAGATGATTGTTATGGATGCAGCTGCTGCAGAGGTTGGTAGTAACTCGTTACTTTTACTCACTTTTTGGCTTTTCTACCACATCCTGGTCACTTCAGTGACTAAACATTCAGAAACACAGGCACAACCTGAAAGTTTAAGGTAAAGTAAGACGTTTTGTTCTGACGTTGTTTAGTTTAAGTCATCTTCGCCGTTCAAACGTCTACGTTTATTGTAGGTATTAGGCTGCGATCACAGATCCTTGCGTGTTCGTTCATGCTGCTAGCTAAATGCGATCCCAGTCAGACTTCGGGTGAACGGTTTACGTCCCCAAAGCGACCCGCATGCGCAGAAGAAGAACGTCGACGTCACACAGCAGCGCCCTGTTTCCGGAAAGTAATAACGGACGCCGCCGTCTGTGGATCGAATTTAACGTTTGGGTTGAACTTTCACCCTAAATACTAATTAAATCCAACTAGTTTGCTGTGTCTCCATTGATCAGCTCCATCCAAAGTGTCGGCACTGCCTGCTTCACCCGTCGTTTTCGTCCAGATTTACCGCGTCCGGCTTCTTCTGGTGCAGAATTACGACGCGCGTCTCACGTCAACGACGTAAAAGTCGGATAAAACGAGACGTGACCGTTCAGACTGCAGACGCTTTGAAAACGGATACGAATCAGATTTAGCACCGCGCGTGGAAGTGGCACAAATCGGATTGTTTTGTTTTTTGTTTTTTTTTATTTCGGTGAAAAGATCGGAATTGTCTGCCACGAAAAAGTCGGATATGGGCCAAAAAACATCGGATTTGGGTCGGATTTGCCTGCTGTGTGAACGTAGCCTCAGTTCCGAAAGTTTAAGCTGTGAAAATTGGAAATGAGTTTTTCTAATTCTTCAGCTTTTTAGTTTGCAAAGATGTTATTTATTTTACTCATGTTTTATTATTCAAAAATACCAGAATTATAATTTTTATGTGTGTGTGATTACATCATTCCCAAAAAAATCAGACATTATCAGCTGGCCTTACTTTGTTACACTCAGTTGAATAATTTTTTTGCATGACTGCTTTTTACTTCTGCTTGAGTAATACTACTTTGAAGTTGGGCTGAAACGATTAATCATGATGAATCGATTATTGAAATAATCGTCAACTAATTTAGTAATCGATTAATCGTTAACTGGAGTATAGAGACTAAAAAAAAAGGCATTTTGCTGAAAAGATCAACAACCTTAGAGCGGTAATCAAGCCAAAACTGAAACAAAAAATATATACATTTTGCATTTAAGAAAAAAAAAAACAATTGTCTTTAAATCTGTTCTACCCAAAAATCCTCAAGTGGCCGTTTTAGCTTCACCTGGTTCCAGTTCTGTTATAAAAAAAAAAAAAACTCCTATTCAGCACCTTTTGCTGTCCGTTTATTAATCAGTTAATCCAAAAACTAAACCGATCAGTCCTACACTGCAGAAAGAGATGAGCTTTTCACGTGTTGATGTTAGAAATATTTTTTTTTAGCTCCAGATGCATCCTTTGCTTCAGTTGATCAAGCATTTTCTGCAAAAAATGTTTTTGTTTTTTTTATTTAAAAAAAAAAAGGAATTACATTTTTTTTATTTGCATTTTTAAATGTAATTCTAATGCTGTATAAAATAAGCTTAAGTGTTTAAATGAAAAATCACCAGAATGTGGTAATTTTTTATTGGATTAATCGATAGAAAAATCGAGTTGAAGTGACCTCCCTCGGACTTGGGTGCTGTTTCTGGCTAATCTCTGGTTGCTTGTGTTGTATCAGAACCTGTTGTCGTCCGCGGCCGGGCTCAGCTGGAGCTCAGACTCCTGGCTGTGTGTGTTCATGTGGAGCTCCACCCAGCTGCCAGCAGAGGCCGGCTGGTTGAGGCTCGCTCTGTGGTTTCGACATGCAGAAGGTTTGCTTCTAGCTGGCTGCTGGTTGGTTCCTATAATCCCTCAGATACAGGCGTATCCTCGGGGGTTTAAAACCGCTGGTGACCATGGAAACGGCGCTGACATTGTAGCCGGCAGCTAACTCGAGTTTTCAACGTTTGGTAGCCAAGAGGTTTTATTCGGGGTCTAAAATCCAGTTTTTCCTCAGCCTGAGACAGACCTGCTGTCGTCGTATCAGCCTTCCAGACCACTCAGGTCTTCTGGTTCTGGTCGGCTCTGCATCCCCAGAACCAGAACCAGCAGCTTTCAGTTTTTATGCTCCGCAAATCTGGAACAAACTTCCAGAAAACTGCAAAACAGCCGAAACACTGAGTTCCTTTAAATCAAGGCTAAGAGCCGAGCTGTTCAGAGCTGCCTTTGATTAGTAAGCGGAACATTGATCAATATTTTCGAATATTTGCTTGATGATCCTCATGACGATGCATTATTTGCTCAGTGATTTTGATGATTTTTTACGACGTGAAGCACTTTGAACTGCCTTGCTGCTGAAATGTGCGGCACAGTTAAACTTGACTTGAAGCGGCGGCTCATTTTTCCATGCTGCGGTCTCGTGTTGCACATCGAACCCAGCTGGAGGAACTCTCTCAACTTGTCACAAGCCTGTTCGCTCCAACACGCCCTGCTGAGTCATGACACTCGCTCACGCCCAGCCGCTGGTGATCTCCTAAGTGGGTTAAGATCCTATTTAGTCAGCTGTTGAGCAGGTCGGGGAAAAGATCCCTGGGTGTTTTACTCGAACATGAGCGCCGCTTTGCAGCTCAGACTCTTTGCTGTGTTCTTGAGGCAGATTAGATCAAAATTTAGCAAAGTGAGGGGCTTTTTAGTGATTTGTATGTGATTTATATTTGGTGGTGGTTGAAGTTAAATAAGTAAACGCTATTAAGAAGCAACATTTAACTGAGCAAAAAGGTGGTGTTGTTTTTTTGTTTTTTGTTGTTTTTTTGCAGAAGTCTCCAGTTCAGTCTCTGTTTATTCCAGCCATGCTGTTCATTCAGTTTTTAATTTTATCATCTCATTTTTAAGTCATCCAACCATCACCTATATGTCACTGGCAGGGCCAGACTTTAAAAAAGGTTTACAGGGCCAGTAGCCCAGGCCCCAAACATTTTTTTTTTTAATTAATTTTTATTTTTACAAATACACATTTTGCAACCAAACTCATAGAAAACTCATAGACCCGTATCATGTGTCTTAATATTAAGGCTGCTGATAACGACTGTTTTAGTAATCGATTATTCTATCGATTTGTTCTGGCGATTAATCAATCGGTTAAAAAAATTGGAACATTCTGTAGATTTTTAATTTAACCTCTTGAGCTTTTAATACAATATTAGAAATGCATTAAAAGAGTAATTAAATTCCTTTATAAAATAGGAAAATAAACATTTTATTGCCTAAAATGCAGTAATATAGCTTTCCTTTAGTGAATTTGAACCAGGCGAAGCTAAAACTGCCACTTCAGGAGTTTTAGGTAGAACATATTTACTGTCAAAAGTTTTTTTGTATCATAAATGCAATATGTATAGATAGATATATAGCACCATTTTGTCTTAATTACTGCTCTGGGTGTGTTGCTTTTTTAGCAAATGGTCTTTTTTTTAGAGTCTGTATCCTCCAGTTAATGATTAATCGATTGATAAATTAGTTGACGATTATTTCAATCATTGATTAATCATGATTAATTGGATTAATCAGTGCATCCCTATTCAACATTGTTCGACTTTTTCATAATTATAAACAATCTAAAAGCAGGAAGCGGACTAAAACCCAGGGCATTCTGGGTAAATACAACCAAAACAGACGTGCTAGCGGGAGAAATGGCTCGTGGTCTTTCACCAACGACAAAAGAGAAAACCTCCACCTACTCAAATCTGACGCCACTCCGTTTTTGTGTACGTTTTATGGAGAAGAAAGTTGCGCTCAGTGTCTTCTTCTGAGGTTTTCATGTCGTTTCCTCTGGAGGTGCTTGGCGCAGCGCCACCACAGGCGAGGACGGGAACAGGTTTTTCAAAGGGTTTGGTTCGTTTGACGCGCTGCAGTGTGAAAGAGAACCACGCCAGCTGAAAATATAGCAAATGTCGCAACTTTGGTCCCAAATCAAACCGAGTCTTAGTTGACTTCAGTCAATGAAATGTTATTTCTTGAATGGTATTTTGTCAACCTTAGGGAGTTTTCGGTGCTGAACTACGAACAGATGAACTGTTTTAAGTAGTGTGAACTGAGTTTGAACAAGTTCTTAAGTTTGGACTTCAACCAAACTCGAGTTTCTGTTGGGTTTCTGTGAAAGTCCATGAGGTCATCCCACTGGTGGCTCCTGTGTTTGGTGTCTAAAGAAAGCCCCGCTGTGGCGTCAGGCCTGCTCTCTATTGTACGAGTCGGGCATTTCCTGGTCAACAGGAGGAAGGGTGAGGGGTTGTAGCTGCACACAGGTGTGTGTGTGTGTGTGTGTGTGTGTGTGTGTGTGTGTGTGTTTCAGAAAAGGAAAGACCACAGGAAGAACTGTGCTCCCTAAAAATAAAGGCTTTTCCACTCACTCTGGTCACTTTTGGGTATTTTCCATCTTTGTTCCTGAATGGGAGCACTTTATCCAGTACCAGAACATTTTATTTTAAATCTATAAATCAGGCTTTATGCTATTCTGTGGCTTTTAAGCTCCCAAAGTCTCTTCCTGTCATACAGCTGGTAATATTGGAAGCTACAAAAGAAAGAAACCAACGTCAGCTATTGAATAAACAGTCAAGACAGTAGAAAACGAAGAACTGCTGAGTCTCCTGACAGCAAAATGGACATTTTTTGACAATAAGAGACATTAGGGCCTAAAAAGTAAGAGTTTGTTGTATGGTTTCGTATCCATTAATTAGTTTTAAGCCCACATTTGAATATCAGCCCTGAGTGCTGCAAGTAAATCCTCTGTTTCGGCTTCGGACAAACTTAAAGCGGTTAAATGGTTAAAACGCTGCAGCAGGATAAGTTTTTCCATGTTTAAAAGCAAATTTTTAAAAAGCATTAAAGAACCACAAGGTAACAAGCCATCTGGCTTTTCAGGTTGTGGTAGTGTCTTTTTTTTGTCATCTATATCAGGGGAAATAATCACAGTTCCAAGATGTAGATATGAGAAACAGAAGAAGGCCGGAACGCCAAGAACACCAGCTGGTTTTGGTTTGCACGAGCACAGATGTCTTTTTTATTTATTTATTTATTTATTTTTTTTTTTTAAGGATATAGAGAAAGATAAACCAGGGGTTTCAAATGCAAAAGAGAAAAATCAAACATTTCCATTAAAATGGGAATCTGTTGTTTCAAAATAAGGCTCACAGGAACCCTTCAAAATAAGAGTCTCTCTGTCACAGTTGAGATTGCTTACAAAAGTAGGTTTCAAACTTTCAATGAGCCAAAAAGGGAGGTGGGCTTTTTAAAATAATGCCCATGAATGCCTTTCAGAATAAGAGCTTGAGAAATAAAGAGTGATATGTTGAGGTTTTCAAAATAAAACCCTGAAAAAAGAGCCTCATTCTGTTATACTTTCAAAAGTAGATTCCAAGGGCCAATGTAGAAATGAAACTACATTACGTTGAGCTTTTCAAAATAAGAGCCTACCTCTGCCATAGTTTAGATCAGGCTACTCTTAAAGGGCAGTTTCTGTAAAATCAGCCTCCCCTCTCAGCTGGGTTTGTGTGAAATAGCTTGAGATGTAACTAATACACACACTGCCCTCTAGTGGTCATTTCTCAACAATGCAGCTGTTTCATTATGTTTCCAAGATCTTATTAGATCCTTGATCCTATTTTCCTATTAGAATAACAAACCTTATTGTTGTTTAGCTGTGTATTTACAGCAGTTTGATGACAGGAGACGCAGCATTTATTAATCACACCTCAGAGATTTTAAACCAATCTCTTTAAATGCCTTTGTTTACATTTAAATGTGCATTTCCTCTAACCTTTTAGTGTTTATGTTCATGAATTTCTTAATGTGAACTTTTTCTTTTAATTGTTGGGTTTTCTTGTAGTTTGACTTTAACCGCCTGAGCTGGGACTAGGCTGTTGTAAACGATTATTTTAGTAATCGATTACTCTATCGATTATTCAGATAAAAAAGAAAAAAAAAATTCATTTAAGCCTTTTTTATACAATATTAGAAATACATTAAAGGATGTAAAGAGATGATTCAATTCATTTTTAAAATAAGAAAATAAACATTTTATTACCTAAAATACAATAAAACAGCATTCCTTTAGTGAGTGCTTGATCATTTGCAGCAAAGGATGCGTCTCCATCTAAAAAATACTTCTAAGCTCAGCCCTTTTTGCTTGATTTAACATAAATGCAGTTCAGGGCTGATCTGTTGATTGTTTTTTTTTTTTTTTTTTTTTTTTTTTTTTTTTTTTTTTTTTGGATTAATGATTGGATTGCAAAAGGTGCTAAAGAGGAGATATTTTTAAAACATTTATTACACAATTCAAACCAGGAAGGTAACGAAGTTAAAACTATGCCACTTGAGTTTTTGGGTAGAGCAGATATACAGACAAAGGTTTTTTTTGTTGATCTTAAATGCAAAATTAATAATTTTTTGTACAGTTTTGGCTTAATTACTGCTCTGAGTGTGTTCTTTCAGAAAATGGCCTTTTTTTTGAGTCTGTATACTCCAGTTGACGATTAATCAATTACTAAATTAGTTGACGATTATTTCAATAATTGACTCGTCATGATTAATTAATCTTTTCAACCCTAGCTGGGACCTAATCTGTGTTACTAACAGCTATTTATTTATTCATTAATTTAATCCAGGTCGGTGTACGATGGTCAGGAACATGGCCTCTTCATGGAGAAGCTTGACGCCCGCATCAGGAACCATGACAGAGAGATTGAGAAGATGTGCAACCACCACTTCCAGGGTTTTGTCGACTCCATTACAGAGCTGCTCAAAGTTCGAGGAGAGGCCCAGAAGCTGAAGGTGAGAGGAGGATGAGGAGGCAGCTCAGGTGGATGAAGAGAGACCAGAGAGGACAGTCTGAACTTGTTTTTATCTTTCAGAGTCAGGTGATTGAAACCAACATACGTCTTCAGGAGGATGGCAAAGTGGTGAGTGCGTGTTCGTGATGATCTCTGCTCTTCAGATAAGTTTGACTTGAGTGAAGATCTCCTACTGTGTTCCTTCACAGCTCATCAGTTCCATGGAGGAGCTGAAACAGTGCCGAGTGCAGCAGAGGAACATCGCCACCACCATAGACAAGCTGACGCACTGCCTGCCAGGTAATACAGAACGCTATGGGTCAGATTTATCACACGGTACTGGTCCAGGTGTCCGGTTCTGAATTCAGTCAGAACCAACCAAACAGCAACACCACTCCTGTCTCCCACCCCGTATGTGAAGCTGTTTCAGAACTGGAGAGCTTCTTCAGTGACAGACTGCTGCTATATCCTAGGTGCACAAAGGAGCATTATCACAGATCCCTCCTCACAGCAACTGTTAGACTTTATCAAGATATCTGCGCATCCTTAAAAAGTCTTAAATTGATGTCTATAATTATGGCCTTAAAATGTCTTAAATTTATTTATTTAAAAATGTACGTTAGCCTTAAATACAATAATCACAGGTTTTAAATTTTGTCATGGCAGAATTATTTAATGTTGTTTAGTCTTGAATATGTCAGTTTTTTGTTTCTTTTTTCTCGCAGGATTTTTCTGTCAGGCAAAAGTTTGAGTGGCACACAAACATCTTTACTGTATTCTGTGACTCGAGGTGGTTGAGGCTAGCAGTGACTAGCTGCTAATATACCCTTGCTACCAAGCTAGCTAGCTGTTTTGCCTCTGTCACGTGTAAGTGCAAATTTATTGCCAGTTGGCTGGATGACATTCGTTTTCGCCACTGGCTGACTTCTGCTGCCAACCCATATAAGGCTTGGTGCAAAAAACTTTTAAACTTGGCACTATGTAAAATCAACTTTTTTTTTTAGCTTTACATCGTGTTATAATGTTATTCCCTCATCAAAACCATACCTGGAGCGTTGCTTTGATTCTTTCATGCATGTCTGAGAAATCCTTCGATCTCCCATGGCAACCATTCATTTCTGCAAAACGCCTGGAGGGACCTAACGCCACCTTCGGGGCGCAGCTCCTCCTCGGAGCTGCAGTTTCCAAGCTTCTGTGCTTCCGCCTCATAGAGCAGCCCTCCCCTGTGACTTCCCCACTCAGCTCCTCCGGACTAGCGGCAGCAGCAAACACCTGGTGGAACTGTGCATCTGCTGAGCTCATTATACGAGCTACTTCTCACAGAAACGCCGATTAAAAACATTGTTAAATGATTATTAGAGGAGTGCTGTTGTGATGACTTCCTGAAGGCAGAGCTTCAGAAAGAGCAGGACTTTCTTAAAGAGACAGAGGCCTAATTTCAAGGTGTTAAATTATGAAGTCAAATTTCCTTTGTCATATTTGATATTTACAACATTTTTATAACAAATGAAGGAAACATAGTTACTTTATTGTTGCTATAAAATGATTCTGTGGCTGGAAAACACATCATACTGCCCCTTTAAGGGTGGAGAGCTATATGCAGTGTGAGAAGCATGAAGTCGCTTGCAAGAGCCACAAACAGACCCCAGAAATGTCACCGTTTTTGCTATTCTTGATTGTAATGTGGCAAGCTCCCTCAACCATTCCCTATATTTACAGTTTATTCTGTCTTTCATTTAATTCAAGGTTGCATTAAAAAGGTCTTTAAAAGTCTTAAATTTGACTTGCTGAAACCTGCAGATACTGTTTATAAGCATCAGTGCTCCAAACCAACTCAGTGAGTTGTTTACATCCCTGCTGCTGTTTGCACTGTTTTTTCATCTCTCTTAAATATTCTGTTGCATTCATGAGGCCATGCACTTTAGAAGACAAACTGGCCCACAGCATCACAGGTCCTCCACCTTACTCTACACTTTACATTAACATCATCCCCTCTGGTGGCTCCGTTTCTCATCCAGTGTCTTTTCATCACAGTTCCAGCTGTTTTATCCTCTTTAATTATTGCTGGTGAGGCGTGTCGTCATTTCCTGACTTATGATGAGCAGCACACATCTGCCCTACCAAATCATGCTCTTTTGCATGGTGGTGCAGCTGGTCGCCTTGCAGCAAGAGGGGTGTTTGTGTCAGAACCAAACTCATAATAAATCTTCTCCTCTCTTTTTATGTAAAAATGTATTTTTCGTTCTGTTTTACTTTGGCCAGGCAGCCTTGGGTGATACGTTCAGCTCGTTTTCAGACAAACTGCTGACACTTTGTTTTGTTTCTTTTTGGCTTCATCAGTCCTGGAGATGTACAGCCGACTGCAGGAGCAGATGAAAGCCAAAAGGTACGTCCGTTGGGATTTTTTTCTTTATTTTTGTTGACTTCCTTATAACTTCAGACGGACACCAGCGCAACCAGAGATGGACCCGGCAGCGTTCAGGAGGGGTGGCTCAGCATCATCGTCCTGTTGTCACTATAAAAAATAAATAAATAACAATATTCCAAAAACAGAAAGATAAAATCAATAAAAGATCAGAGTAGGGCTGGACAATAAATCTTTAACAATATATATCCTGATAAACACATGATCTATATCAATAAATAATACGTCTTATAGAATATTCAGTATATAGAATATTCACTGAAATCCAGAACCGCACAGCATTCTGGGGGATGTAGGCAGGAGAATGACGTTAGCCGCTCAGCCTTTCACAGCTAGCTAAGCTAAGTTGGTGTCATTAGTTAACTCACCAGCTCATTGGTTACCTAGCAACAACTTGTTGAGTAACTTGCGCAGCAACAGTTTAAGGTTTCGCCACTGTGTCTCATAACTGCTTAAAAATAAACAACAATGGCGTGGAGGGAAAACTGGATAAAAGAGCTGCCAGTTTAGCAGTATTTCAGATATTTAAAACAAAAAAACTAATCAATAATTATCGATATCAACTGGTATGAAATGATTATATCATGATACATTTTTCAGCCGTATTGTCCAGCCCTATGATCAGAGTGAAGGATAAAAATGATCAGAATAATCACAAAATAATTTAAAAAATTGACGGTAAAAAAAAAAACGTAAAAAAAAAACTTGCAGTGAAAGTGTGGCTGATAATTCAAAATTTTTTCACCATTTTAAACTAATCAGTTTTTAATTTTGATCTAAGACACCTGATATTTAATATTAGATGGTTTAAAATTGAATATATAAGCAGAGTTGGTCATAATGTTGAGATCTAGCCCAGTTCAGCTTGTTTTAAGAGCTTTGGAAAGGATTCTCCAGATTTCTTAAAGGGGCAGTATTATATAAAATTGACTTTTTTAACATCATGTTATAATGTTATTCCCTCATCAAAAACATACCTGGCGTGTTGCTTCGATTCTTTCATGCATGTTTGAGAAATCCTTGAATCTCCCGTGGCAACCATTCAGCTGTGAAAAACTCCTGGGTGGATACAGCTCTGCCTTCGAGACGCAGCTCCTCCTCAGAGCTGCAGTTTCTAAACTTCTGAGCTTCCGCCTCATAGAGCAGCCCTCCTCTGTGACTTCACCACTCAGCTCCTCCAGACTAGCAGCAGCAGCAAACACCTGGTGGAACTGTGCATCTGCTGAGCTCATCACAGAAATGCTGATAAAAACATTGTTAAATAGTAAGTAGAGGAGCGCTGTTGTGATGACTTCCTGAAGGCAGAGTTTCAGAAAGAGCAGGACTTTCTTAAAGAGACAGAGGCCTAATTTCAAGGTGTTAAATTATGAAGTCAAATTTCCTTTGTCATATTTGATATTTACAGCATTTTTATAACTGAAGTTAGTTACTACATAGTTACTCTATTGTTGCTATAAAATGATTCTATGTGGCTGGAAAACACCCAATATTGCTCCTTTAATGTGTTTTAAGAAGTTGATTATAAATTTGAATTAAATCCTCTAAATTATATAGTTTTCCCCAAGTGATTTCAACCTTGATTCATCATATGAGTCAAAATATGTTAACAGAAGAGATGTTTTCGTTTATCTATCGAAACGATTTAGAAGTTGACAGATTTGATACCAGCAAAAATATAAAACGATGTTGATTAACTTTTGTTTTTTTTCAATGAATTGACCTGCAGAAATTGTCACACAAAAAAAAAACCCCATTAAAAAAATAACAGAGCATCTGTCTCAGCTTCAGTTGAACGTAGCAACAGGGTAGCAGTTAGTCATCAGTTGATTGTTCTCATTCTGATCATTTCTCAGTTTTAATTTGACCTTTTACTCTGTTGTTTTTGTTTGGTTTTATATTTTGATGTTAGTGTTTTTAGTCTTTTTTTTTCCCCCCAACTGTTTGTGCTGCAATGATCTTTACACTTCCAGACACTAGATGGAGCCAACGAGCTGTGGAAAAAAAGACCCCATACCCTGTTTTTTTTTTTTGTTTTTTTTTTTTTTCCCCTCCTGACTTGTGAAACAGTCATGTTGGTCATAAACTGATGGTTTGTTTTTGTTTTTCTCCTCCTCGTCCCGATGCTGCTGTTCTCAGAGAGCATGCGGAGGTCAGCCAGCAGGGAGGGGGAGTGTTTCACAGATGTGGTGAAGTGCTTCGGTTGGATATTGTGCTGCTGAACGTCTCCGAGTGTTTATTTCTGTGTGTTGAAACGCATTTAGATTCATTTCACTGAGAGATCGTTAGGTTAATTAGCTGTAAACAGACGTTAAGGCTGTCAGGACGCTTACAGATGTGTCTCAGTCTTACCTGGAAGTTTACAATAAAACCTGTTTTCTTTTCGCAGGTACTACCCTGCGTTACGGACGCTGGAGCAGCTGGAACACACGTGTCTCCCCAGAGCCGGCCAGTACCGGTTCTGCTCCATCATGGCTGAGAACATCCCCAAACTGAGGACGCACATCCGGGACACCGCCATGACGCAGCTCAGAGACTTCCTGGAAAGCATCCGCAAACACTCGGACAAGATCGGAGAGACGGCCATCAAACAGGTAGCTCATCGCATCGCTACTTTAAATTTACTGCACATGAGACGCCGTCTGCATTAAGATGAACACGTTTGCAGATTTCCATCACTGCTCCACGATATTTTGCTGTTTTTTCCATGTAGGGATGCTACTAACAACTGTTTCAGTCTATTAAACAATTAAACGATTAATCGGATTTTTAAAAAATGGGAACATTCTGCAGATTTTTAATTCAACCTGTTCAGCATTTTCATACATTAGAAATACATTAAATGGGGCGAATAAACAAAAAATGAAATTCTTTTTTTTTTAAAATAGGAAAATAAACATAGCCAGCAGCAATTGGCAAGCACCTGATGGAACTGCGCATCTGCTGAGCTCATTATACGAGCTGCTTCTCAGGGAAACACTGATTAAAAACACTGTTAAACGGTTAATGGAGGAGCTCTGCTGCGATGACTTCCTGAAGGCGCAGTTTCAGAAAGAGCAGGAGTTTTTAAAGAGACAGAGGCCCAATTTCAAGGCGTTAAATTACGAAGTCAAATTTCTTTTCGGTCATATTTGAGCATTTTTGTAACAACTGAAGGTAACGTAGTTACTTGATTGAGCTATAAAACACGTACTGGCCCTTTCAGTATTTTTTTTCAAAGCTTCAGACTCTTTACAGATACAAAAACACATATTTTCTTTCTTTTATGTCTGTTTCTCAGCTCTCCATCACTGTTGTTGGTATGAATTTAACTTTATGTTGAACCTTTTGTGCTCGTGGAGGAGGCCTGACCTCCAGGTGACTCCCTGAATGTGTTGGGTCTCCTGGCCGGTTCCTGGTGTTAACAGGAGCCTCCTGAATGCTCCAGTATCGGCGCTGGTGTGGGTTAATAACGACTCCACAGTGTTCGGGGCTCGTCTGCCTTTCAGCCTGTGTGTTAATCAGAATCAGCCTCCCCGTCTGTGAGAGTGTTTGTGTTTTCCACTGCGGTTCCGCTGCCAGTAAACAAACGCGTCGGCGCAGCAGGAGTCGCCGAGGCTCGTCGGGCTAACGTGCACGCGGAGAAGCTCGGCTTCAGCTTTTCACCACTTACCTCATTGTTTTAGTGTTTCTCAAGGCCGGGGGGGGGAAGGGTTGGATAGGAGCATCTGTTGGTTTGTTTTTGTCTTCTCTGGGATCCAGAGCTCAAATTTGGGCCGTTTGCTTATTTGTGTCCTATTCCATAGAACGGGTTGGGAATTTCAAGAAAGAGCCGGATGAAAGGGAGTGATGGGAATAAAGAAAGAGAGGCTGTTAAGAGTTTTATACTCTTATATTTAAGTGTTTAGAGAACAGAATAGCGCCGCTCATGGTGGCAGCATCCTGGAGCAGCTCTGTTAGCTCTGATTTGTTGCTTTTTTTTTGTTTGAGGCGTTGAATGTTTGGACGATTGGTTTCTCGGGTTGTGCATAGTCCTGTCGCAATAAGCAATGAATCAATTAATCGCATGATAAATTAAAATGAGCTCGATCATTTCCATTTTGATGATTCATATTTTTTTAAAGGGTAATTTTGTTCACAGAGACTTCGTAATCCATTTTATTTATGATTTCGGTTGCGTGTGGGATTTATTTGTTTCATTTAACATTTTTGGTTGTCGTGTTTTTGTTTTGGATGTTTAAAGTAGCTTAAAAGATTACCAAATACAAAATATGGAAAAATTAAAAAAAATAATTATGGGAAAAATAAGTGATGGTAAATAAAAAAAAATTCCAACCAAATACAAAAAAATGAGAAAAAAAAAAATAATAATAAAATTAAATAAACTAATAAAACAAGATTGGAAATAAAGTGGAAAGTTAAAAGTTAAGAGAATATTTAAAAAAATTAGAAAAAAATAATGAAATAAAAAAGGGAACTACTTAAAACAATAAGTTTGGAAATAAAATTGAAAAAAAACCCTGATAATGTTAAATTAACGCTGTTTTATAAATTATAAACAAATATTAATTTATGTCACAGTGTCATTAAATAAGTTTGGAAAGTTCTTTTTTATTTTTTGGAGGAAATATTTGGCACATTACATACTTTATCAAGCCATTTACTTATTTCTATTTTCATTGCCAGTATTGGCACAATTAGTCCTCCATAGATATGTGCATCATATGGATGAAAAGGTGTGTTTATTTTCTACCTGGTGATGATTAAAATAAAGCTATGATGGGCTGGACGTCTCGGGTGCAGAATAGTTCTGTAAATGAGCATTTTTGGTTGTCGTGTTGTTGTTTTGGATATTTAAAATATCTTAAAAGCCGAAAGGATTTTTGCTTTTTCTTTCGGACGGTTGTTATGATGTGTAACCATGGCAACGATGGAAAGATGCATCTCAATTAAAGGTGTCAGTTTATGGAACAATCCCGACAGTGAGATAAAACAACCTAAATCTCTCTCTGTGTTTAAAAGAAATTTGAAAATCATCACGATGAAGCGATTTGGCGTTGAATAAGCTGATGTTTTGTTGTGTATTTTTAAAATTTTCTTTTTTTAAATTTTTTATTTGTAATAGTCTTCTGGGCTGAATAGCTGATTTTCTTTTTATGTGAATAGGGGGCAGATATTATAAGTTTCTACTTCTTTCTGCTCCTTTTCGTGATTTCTTTTCGTTGTTACAAGAACTATTCATATCCATTATTGAGTGAATGAAATAAAAAATAAAAAAATAAAATGAAAAGCTCAAATAACACCTGAACTACGACCCTAAATCCCAGGAGGAGTTGAAAAGGAGGCTCCATGGATGCAGAGAGAGAAGGAGGGAGTTCAAACCATCTCTTCCGTTCGTGGATCATATCCTCGTCTTCGATTTAAAGAGAAGCAGCAAAAGCAAACGAGGTGGATTAGCAGTGCTTGTCAACAGCAGGTGGTGTCATCCAGGAGATGCTACTGTGACATATCGTCTCTGCTGCCCAGAAATTGAGCTGTTAGCATGTCATGACAGTAATGAGATGATCCTACAGCAACAGTCTTCAGTCAGAGGCTTTTTAGAGTTGTTGCGAGACTGACTGCTACAGCATCACCTTCCACAACGACGAGTTACATTTAATTTCCCCTTTTAAATAAAGTATTTTTGAATTGAATTTAAAGTACATTCCTCCAATGACGTGTGTCTACGCTCATGTCTTGAGTAACACTAAGTATCTAATGCTGTTTTAACTTGTGTTTAGTCTTTTTTTTTTACTGAATCTAAGTTATGTTGTGGCATTCTTCTAGAAAGAACAAGACTGAAGATTTCAGTTTTAGGGAAGGCGCTTCTGTCTCGGAAAATTGGCTCCACTGGGGAAAATAGCACTGGTGTTCCAGCAGTTCCCAGTTCATGGCAGCCTGGAGGTCTTGGTGGTTCCTGGGTTGTTCCTCAGCATCTCAGTCAATCATAATCAGTAACAAGAAGAGTCCTGACTTTGTCACGTTGGATGAAATTCTGAATCTTTCAATGCTGATAAATAAAAACTAGGGCTGTTGTAAACGATTATTTTAGTAATGGAGTAATCTATCCATTATTTTGATAAAAAAAAAAATTAGCACATTCTGCAGATTTTTCATTTAAGCATTCATGATACGACAGCTGAAATACATTAAAAGGTTCAAATAAATTCAATTCCTTTTTTTTTAAAATAAGAAAATAAAGGTTTTCTTGCCTAAAATGCAATAACACGGCATTCCTTTAGTGAACTACTGATCATTTGTAGCAAAGGATGCATCTGCACCTTGATTTAAGGTCAATACAGTGCAGGGCTGATCAGTTGGTTTTTTTTTTTTTTTAGTTAATGATTAATAATTGGATTGCAAAATGTGCTTAATAGGAGATTTTTTTTTCTTAGTTATTTTTTCAAAACAATTTGAACCGGGTAGGTAATGAAGCCAAAACTGCCACTTGAGTTTTGGGTGAAACATATTTACAGACAAAGGTTTTCTTTTTTTATCCTAAATGCAAAATGTATGTTTTTTTGTGCAGTTTTGGCTTAATTACTGCTCGGCGTATGTTGTTCTGTCATAAACTGGTCTTTTTTTGAGTCTGTAATCCAGTTAACGATGAATCAACTTCTAAATTAGTTGACGATTATTTCAGTAACCGATTCTTCACGATTGATCCAGTGAATCATTTCAGCCCATTTAAAAACAATATTCTCGTGACTGGAAGCTGAGGAAAACGATAAAGTTTTGGTTTTAAAGTCTCGTGTATGGTTTGCTTTTACACTCCCTCTCAGATGAAAATCATTGCTCTGGAAGAAATTCCTGATTGATTCTCTTTACTCTTTCTTCAAGCATCTGATTTCAGGTGATCATATCTCACAGATTTAACGCTAAAAATCGGATTGTGGGCAGTTTCCTGGAAGATTAAAAGGTTTCCATCTTTCTTTTCTGGCTCTGTTTGCCGTTGATTTGGAGCTTCTTACACGTTGGAGCAGCAGGAGGCTGATCCACCCAGACTTATCCGTTTTTGGTGTTTTGTTTCAGATGTCCACTAGATGTCACTAAAGGACCAGTCTTAGCATCTGATCAGTGCCCTTAGACTCGCTTCATCTCTTGTGCTTTTATTGTGCTGATGGTACTTTTTGTCTTTATTAACAAAATCTGTGTAGTTTAGTAATTTTAACCTCGTTTTTATAACCTTTGTTTTTAGCAAGACAATTGTCCTGGGACAACAGAAGGGAAAAATAGCCTTTTGGCTAATTTTGGCGCATCTACAGAAATGCTAATTAATATGCACTGTCCCTACCAAATAAATTAAATTACAAATTACACTGGCTTTAGGGAATCCTCCAGCACTGTAAAGTGTTCACACCCCTGCTAAAGCGCTGGGCTTCTGTATTGTCAAAAATCAGATCGTAGTAAATCATTTTAAAACTTTCATGTGACGTATATCACCTGCAAATAGACTTCAAGAAATGAAGAATGAGAAAAATACAAAAAAAGAAAGTTGCTAGAACCTGGTTACTTTGGTGAAAAGTTCTTTTTATGCTTCTTTTGATCCAATTTCTACATTTTTTTTGGGGGGGGGGTTGTGCACCCAACATCAATTATAGTGATTGTATAGTATAGCATGATAGCATGGGGGTGTCCAATGTGCAGCCTGGGGGCCATTTGGTGCCCTTTTCCTGATTTTTGCAGCTTCCAACTGCGGTTTTTGAAAAGTTTTGAAAAAGAGGGACCCAAATCCTGTTATTATACTTAGAATAAATTTGTTCAGTTGAGCCCAAAACAATTTGTAAACTAGATTCCTTTTCTTTTAATACGACAAACGTACAAAATCCTGTTTAATCTTCAGATCTGCAAAGAATAACCCATTGCTTTCCTACAAAAAAGGACTACTGTAGTTGCTTGGTTAAAATATTGCACATTTGTTTATTGCTGAGCAAATAAAAAAACCTTCAAAATCACAAAAAAAAAAGTTGGTGGGAATTTTTTAATTTTATAAAAAAAGTTTGGGCACCCCTGTTTTAGTTTCTAGAAGGGGTGGAATGGATCAACAGGATCTCATCGCTCAGTGGTATCAGTGAGGAGCGCCATCTATGCCACGGTGAAGTAAAGCCACCAGTCATCAATAATTGAACACAGTTTGTCAATAACTAATGAAAAGAAAAGATGGAAGCTGGATAAAACCTGCACTTTCCCAGATCTCAAGGAATGTGAAGCAGAAAAGAACCAAAAGAAACACGGTGGTGGCAGCATTATGAACTGGAGTTGCTTGTCTCCAGCTGTAATAACAGTCGGTTTTGACCACAAACCTTCAGGTCTCTTGTCTGAAGCTGAGGATGAAGAGAGACGAAGAATCGTCATCATGTTGAGCCAAAGCAAACAGCAACATCAACAAATGTTTATGGGTGTGAACACTTATGCAACTGGTTGTATGTCACATTACAGGTAAAAAAAATGTTCATGGTGTTATTTTATGGAGGACTGACGCTGCCAAAAGTGGCAATAAACATAGAAATAAATAAATGGCTCGATAAGGTAACTAATGTGGCAAATGTTGCATCAGAAGATAAAAAAAAACAAATAAGAGCTTTCCCAAATTATTTGATTATACAGTGACGTACTCTGAATCGACACCAGGCCCTATTTGTCACATGACCTCCTGTTAAGAGTCAGAAGGAAAAACGAAAGCAAACACAAGGGAAAGAAAAAAATCTGTAAATCAATGGATAAAGGAGAAAACCAGAGGGGAGAAAATACAATGAGTAAATGATACAGAAGAAATTAAATGAATTTATGATTTTAAAAAAAAAAGTGACAGTAAAAAAAAAAATCAAGTAAATACAGAATATGAAAAAAATATTATATAAAATGTAACAGTAAATAAAAAGACTGCATTACATAAATACAGAATATAAAAACATAATGAAATAAAAAAGGAAATTACTTAAAACAGTAAATTTGGAAATAAAATTGAAGAAAAATGTTAAATTAATACTGTTTTATAAATTATCAACAAACATTAATTTATGTCGCACAATGTCATCAAATAAGTCTGGAAAGTTCTTTTTTATTTTTTGGAGGAAATATCTGGGTGTACTTATTTCTATTTTCATTGCCAATATTGGCACGATCAGTCCTCCATATATTTGTGAATCTTTATGTTAAAATGACCTTTTTTTTTTTTTTTTTTTTTAAAGATTCTAGTCACTTGTGGATGAAAAGGTGTGTTTATTTTCTACCTGGCGATGATTAAATTAAAGCTATGACGGGCTGGACGTCTCAGGTGCAGAATAGTTCCGTAAATGAGCCTCCGGGTGCAGCGCTGCTAACCAGCAACCCCTTGTTGACCTGTAGACGAGGGGACCACAGTTTGAAAATCCACTTGCAGCCACCGAGGAAGCTAACCGCTAACCGCTAATTATAAAGGAGCCCCAGAGATCCAACAGACCCAGTACTGATTCTGGGATTATCTCGTTGGGCTCAGAGCGCACACGATCAGTCAGAAGCCGGAAAACTTTACATAAATATGCGTAATCGGTGCCGATGAAGTTCTTCCTCCTCTTTTTCTTCATTTCCCCCCCTCCCCATCCCCATCTCATTTGCTTCACCCTTCTTCTCCAACCTCTTCCTCTCGTTCTCTCAGACAGCATGTCTCTGTGGTGTGCTCTGTTCCAAATTAGCTCCGAGTCTCTGTACCCAGCCATCGTTACAACTCCCTCAACCAAGGATGTGAAAATAAATGGATCTAGAGAGGGGGTGGGGGGGTGAGAGGAGGAAGGAGGAGAGTGAACGGGTTACAATGGAGCTATTGTCTGCTGCCACGGGGCCATGGAAGAGAAAAGGAAGGGGGGAAGATGAGGTAGATGCTGAGGAAAAAAGGTCTGAGAGCTAATGAGTGGGATGCGAAAGGGAGGAGGGTGATGAATAAATGTGGAAAAAAAGCTGCTGAAATGTCAGGTAGGAGGGTGGGATGAGGAGTCGAACACCTGGAGGAGAGTAAAAACAGACACAAGGAAATCAGATGATAATAAATGGCATATAAAGTCTTTTAATGTTGTTCAAATGTGCAATACAAGGTGTAGTTTTTAAAATATATTATGCACAGTGAGAACGTTTTATTTTTATTGCACTGGGAGTTACTTTAGGTGCAGGATAATATTCCCTAAAATTGGGTAACGTCATACGTCCTTTCTCTTTTCCTAATTGTAATTTCTCGAGTTTTACTCTGGGTGTTTTTGCCCTTCCATAGAAATCTAGATACTGTTTGAAACTGTCGGTCTGAATTTTCTAAGGCTAATTTAGAAAGAAGTGTCTTTGGCTGCATGAGCTTCAGTTCTCGAGCGAGAGTCTCAAGTTGAAATTTCCATGTTTGTATTTGGGAGTTGATTGCTATATTAAGCTAGGAAAATAAAAAAAAAATAAAAAAAAACAAACAGGCAGCCTCCTCACCCGTTTGTCCTAAGCAGCATTTCCAGCCCAGAAAGCATTACACTGGGACACCAGAGTCCCCATATCGTCACCGTAGCAACGTCTGGTAATTGGTGCGTTACTTTGACGTTCACTCATATGAAATGATACCATGCTTGTAAAGTGGGGGTGTCCAACTCCAGTCCCCGAGGGCCGGCGTCCTGCAACCTTCAGGCTACGTTTTCACGAGACCGCCGGTGTTTTCAGACGTTGATTAGGGAAAAGTTCCACGTTTAGATGAAACCGCAAAGACGCCTTGAATCCGCTGTGGTTGTTATGCCAGGCCACTAGATGGTGCTGTGATTTTAGCATGTCGTTGAAACATGCATGCGCTTTTGATCCTTAGCTTCCGCCGCATTTAAGGAAACAGTAACCCGTCTCCGATAAACGAAGTGCTCTTAAAACTGTCACCATGTCGTGACAGTTTGGTGTGAAATAGATAATCTGTGAAAAGATCAAGCTCCTGACCTAAACCAACCAATCAGAGCCAGGAGGAGGGGCTTAGTGCTGCCAATCAACCTCATGTACACGCTGCTAAATCAGGGTGTCATCAGGGCGCATCCTTAAAAAGTCTTAAATTGATATATCTAAAATTAGGGCCTTAAAATGTCTTAAATTCATTTTTAAGAAGTAAGTTGGGATTAAATATGTTAATCACAGGTCTTAAATTTCGACTTGGCAGAACTATTTGATTTCGTATATCCTGTGTGTTCTTTTGTCTAGCAGGGCTTTTATGCCAGGCAATAATTTGAGTTGCACGCAGACATCTTCACTGCATTCTGTGACTTGAGGCTACTGTTAACTCACTGCTAACATACCACTGGTAGCTAACGAGCTAGCTAGCTGTTTTGTGTCTATAATGGGTAAATGCAAGTTTATCGCCAGCTGGCTGGGTGAAGTTTGTAGATTTCTGTGGAGATACAGGACTTAGATTTTAAGTTTTAAATTTGAGTTGGTGAAACCAGGAGAAACGCTGTAAATGTGCTAATAGTGGAGAAACAACTCACCGTTCCAGGAAAACTGTTTATCCGCCGTCATCAATGGCCATGCTACCTAGCATTAGCATTAGCATTAAGCTATGTTGTGGTGAACCAGCTGTAGCGTAGCAGAGAGCAAGGGGGAGTGTGTGTGTGAGCGGCGCGTACACCAAGGTGTTTGACAGCGCTATGACCCTTCTCCTGGCTCTGATTGGTTGTTTCTGACAGAATGGTGTATTTCTGCAGTTAGTACTGGGAGCACTGGGAGAAGCCAGAGGAGCTTGATTTTTCTTCACAGATTATCTGGCTTATATTATACTGTCACGACATCATGATAATTTTAACAAATATGTAAAACATATTTTTTATAAAAGTTACACACTGCAGCTTTAAGTTTAGCACAATGTTATCCGCCATTGTTGTTGTTATCTGCCCGTCAATACGGAGAACAAAATCTGCAGCCGTGCATTTTGCGCATTTGCACTTTCACACCACTCTGAGACCAGGTTTGACTGGCTTGACTGGATCGCAACAAAAATGTTATGCTTTGACTGAAAACCGTCTCCGTATAAACGGGCCCATAGTCGTGTCTCTGGTCCAGAACAGCTGAGTCGAATGGCTGAATCACCTCCTCAGTATGCTGTCGAGTTCTCCAGAGTCCTGCTGATGACCTGGTTATTTGATGCAGGTGAGTTGAAGCACAGACGCGTCTAAAAGTCACACGACTGGAGTTTGATACCTTCTAAAGTATCTTCCAAACGTTTTCTTCCAGTTTCATGCACACAACACCGATGCAGAGTTGATATAGCAGCTGTCCTCAAATTACACACTACAAAAGGGGTGTCCGAACGGCGTCTCAGCATGGACTGCTTTTATCTCTGATCAGGGTAAAATTATTACCGACTAATTAAAATCTTGCAATAGGAAATGTTACAGCACAAAGTATTCAGTACCCAGGTGTTTTGTATTTTTTTTGTGCGGACCGCGTTTATCCAGCAGGTTTTGATGCGTCCAAATCTGCTTTTAAGGAATTTATTAAACTTGACTAAATACTTTTCAGTGGAAGTGACCTAAATCTTGTTTTTATTCCTCAGAATTGACAAAAAAAAAAAAAAAAAAAAAAAAAAATCGTTTTTAGTCGCGACCCCTAAAAATGTGCAAATTGGACCGCTTTCTTTTAAAGAGCCAAAGCACTTTAAAGGGGCGGTGGCATCACCTGTATAAACTATGATGTTGCTGCATATATTAATTCTCCTAAGGATCTCATTAAAAAAATGTTGTCACCTTTTTGTAGGGGCTTGTTTCAGCAGGCCAGATTTCCCTCCTCGGTGAAAAGGTCGGGTACGGTGATGATATGTGGCTCTACCTGGTTGACTTCACTCTGATTGGCTACAACCATATTTGGGAAACTCTTTAGTAAAGTACGCTGAACATCGTCTTAAACTTCTTCTTCTCTGGTTCTCTCATCCTTCGGGAGTAAAGTGGAAACTTCCAGCCGTTTTTGAATCATCCTCGGACAGAACAGCTCCGCTTCTGAGCAGCCATCCTCTTCTCAAGTGGAGCAGCCAGACATGCTAGCAGGACTTAGCCATTAAATTAGCCGGTGTATCAGCTAGGGGCAGGGGGAAGGGGGAGGGCTGTTTGCTTGATGGTGCGCTCTGATTGGAGAACATGAATTCCGTAGAAAGATAAGCTGTTCTCTGATTCGTCCGTTTTTCAGCAAAGAAACAAAGCTGACCGCCTATGAGCAGGGCTTTTGATACCAACTCTTGACGTTCACACGGCCTCATCAGAGCACAGTAGATCATATTAAACCCCCAAAACCACAGAAAAATGAAATTTGTTGTCATGACCCCCTACAATAATTTACACGTCCCTTTCCAACCACAAAATTAACTAATTTAATTAAAGTGTTGCGATTTAGTTTGTTGAGTAGGTTAAAAAAAAAAAAAAAAAAAGTCATGATTGAGTTTCCTTGTTTTGGACCCCTGAGTCATTTTGACTTGTGACAAAAACTTTGGACACCCCTGAAGGTCCTCTTTGGTAGTTGACCATGCAGAGATGTCCTTACACACACACACACACACACACACACACACACACACACACACACACACACACACACACACATCAGTAACCCAGCCCTTTCCACTTCACCCTGAAGATGGTGGCTCAACCAAACAATGCCGTCGATGTTTCAGTGGCGTCTCGAAGTCTCTGTACCATTTTCACACGACCCTGACGCTCAAAGCCGAATCCGGGCCGACTTGAACCTGTTGGCAGCAGTTTGGCTTTTTGAGATTATTTCAGGGTTGTGTCTGTTTTGTTTTAAATAATGACACTGAAATCTCAAAGTAGTGTCACTGCTGCTGTCCGGAAGCTGCTGTTGTACTGATGGTTTGAAATCGGATCAGATCGAAGTCATCTTAAGTAACTTTTCAGCAGATATAGGAGCTTGTTTTAAGTAAATAATTCCTTAATATTAATGAAAAAGTTAACTTATGGGAAAAATGTCTCATTTCACTGGGAGATTATTTCACTTAGAGCTAGGGCCGCAACTAACGATTATTTTATTTTATCGAATATTCTGACAATCAATTAATTGGATAAAAAAAATTGGCAAATTCAGCACATTTTTCATTTAACCACTTAAGCTTATTTTATAGATTATAAGAAATACATAAAAATGCAAATAAACAATTAAATGTATTTTTTAAGTAAGAAAATAAACATTTTGTTGCCTAAAATGCAATAATGTAGCATTTCTTTGTGCCACTTGAGGAGTTCTGGAAACTATTTAGAGACTAAGAAGATTTTTTTTTTATCTTAAATGTAAACTGTATGTATTTTTTGTACAGTTTTGGCTTAATTACTGCTCTGTATTGTACTTTTAGCAAATGCCCTTTTTTTTGAGTCGGTTAACGATTAATTGATTACTAAATTAGTTGACGGTTATTTCAATAATCGGTTCATCACGATTAATCTGATTAATCGTTTCAGCCCCACTTATAACTAGAACTTTTTCATCCATATTAAGGAATTATTGACTTAAATCAAGCTCATATATCTGCTGGAAAGTTATTTGTAAGTTAGTTTTGTCTTATTTTAAGTGTATTCAAGATATTTGCACTGGAAACTAGACCAGAAATACTTGGTAAGATCTTGGGTTTTTGCAGTGTGCTGTATAAGACGGCTCGGGACACTGAAGACTTCTCTTTAGCATTCGGCTCAAGAACACCTTGAAGAGACACGTTTTGGTGTTTTATGTTTGCCAAACTCTTCTGCTGCTCACACACGACTTCCTGGATCTCTTCTTTCGTCAAAGAACCCAAAACAGGTTCCCTGATGAAGCGGCGGAGAGGTGAGACCAGGATTGGACTAAAATCATGACTAAATGCAGTAAAAATGGAATAATATTCAGAGGAAGCAGGGGAACTTGAATCAGAAGCGTTTCCTTGTCATTTAACATTTCTGTTGCCGTCTTTTATTGCGTCACATTTCCACAAGTCTTAAAACCTATTGTCTCTCTTCCACCTTTTCCATTCCTCCTCCCTGCTTCCTCTATTTTCTGTCTCCTCCTGTTTTTCCTGCTCCTGTGTTCAGCGACAGACGACTCCGGAGCTGCTGCTCACACACGGCCATTCGTCCTAACGGGAAACAGATTGCAGGGCCTGTGAAGTTGGAGGAAGATTGATTACCTGTATCTAGTTACTGAACACACACATGCGTGTGCGTGCAGCAAGGGTGGTGGAGGGTGCACGCTGCGTCTGTGTATCGAACCATCACAAGGAAAGAGAAAATGTACCATTATGGGTTGCTGTGTCACTCTGAGCGCGTCTGCTGAGCAGTGCCTCACAGTTCAGAGCCATCATGCAGCATTACTTCTGACTGACGAACTGATTTATAAAAGGGGGGAGGTTCCCAGAGGTTTCAGCTCCTCATCTACAAAATAGCAGGATAGACTTTTGACCCCGACTATTACTGGTTAAACTACACAAACATTGCTAATTAGCCAATTAAACGAGGGCATAAAGACCACATAAACGACCTCAGCAACCATTTTCATCCATCTGAGATTTCTGTTTCCAACCGATGTAGCTTCTGTCTCAAATGTGATTTAATTTCCTGACAGCTGAAAGAAGGAAATTAAATCACCTGGAGAAGAAAAACACCATTTTCTTTACATATAAGAAGGGACGAAATTCCTGACTTACTCACCGGACGCACTAAACGGCAGTATTTGTAATGCTTTCAGATTGAAATAAAGGTCTAATTCTTCACAATAAAATGTTAACAGTTGTTATGTCCCAGTCAGCGCTGAGTCATTCAGGATTAAGATATCCAGGTCATTGAAATCACTGCCATGTACACACTTCAAAACACAGTAGCTTTAAAGCGATGCATCTAAAACATCTGTGTGGGTATAATTGGACCTTATTGCTGCTTTTGACAGAGTTACTACATAAGTAATACACTGGAAAAGTGGGTTGGATTGTCTAATGCTGTGCTAGATTTGGTCACGTTTTATTTGAAAGACCGGGAACAGTTTATTTACTCATTTTAAATATGAACAAACAAAAATCTTATATGGGGAACCTCAAGGCTGTATTCTAGAGCTCCCTTTATTCAATTCAATCCAAAACTCATATCATCCAAGTATCTTCAAAGAGTCATTGTCTATGGTGATGCTGCGAGGAGGAAGGATCTCTGAAGACTGTTGCTGTATGACAGTCGAATGATCAACTTGTCCTGGAGGACACCATCAGGTTCTAATCCATCTCATTTGTTTTTGCTGCTCCTCTTTAAATCTCTGTCTGGCCATATGGTGAGAAAGCCAGGAAGACATTTGAGTCGGGGATATGATCCTTATGATCGATGGAAAAGATGGTTTGAACTTCCTCCTCCTCTCTTTGGTTCTGCTCTGCAACCATGATGCCTCCTTTTCAACTCCTCTGGGTTTTGTGGTTAGAGTCCAAGTATTATTTGAGATTTTGAGAGGCTAAGCAGCTGCTCCCAGTTGCAAAAACAATACCTTGTTGCCATGGTTGCACATCATAACAACTGTCCTAAAGTTAAAAAGTAAAAGCAAAAATCCTTCAAGCTGCAAAACATCCAAAACCAGAGGGAATAAGTTTCCAACCATGTAATAACTCAAGTAGGGATGTAAACAAATAATCGACTTACGATTAATTGTCGAATGATGGTTAATTAGATTAAAATTTGTTCCAGTTGATTAATAAGGAATGTCTGCTGAAACGGACCTCCAAAGTGTAGTTTGACCACCATCCAGAAGAGGGCGCTGCTCATCCTTAAGTTGACCCAGTTGATAGTTGGAAGAGAAATAATCATGGCGGAAGCATCCCAGAATAGTAAAGTGACACAATCCAGAGACATGATGCAAAAATGCACTTTATCCAGTTCTGTTTTGAAATATAAGCACTCGACAAGGTTTGTAGCAATTTTGAACTTGTCCTGGTGGACACCACCAGGTGCTAATCTGCCTCAGTTGTTTTTGCCGCTCCTCTTCAAATCTCTGTCTGGACGTATGGTTAGAAAGCCAGGAAGATATGGAAAAGATATGATCCACTGGAAGGACAATTAAATGTATGAATTTCTGATTTGCTGGTCCTTTTTTAAAATGTAAACGTTTGTTTAAATCATTTAAAATGGGTTTAAAAAAAAAAAAAAAAACCCCTAACCAGTTGAACAAGTGAAGAGAAAACATGGTACATACATAAGAGAACATATTAATAAGCTTACCACTGTTTATGTGTTTGAAAAAGAGTTAGAAGAAGTGAAAACTTATTAAATCCTACGTCTTATCTAAATTTAATGAAATATATAATTTAATAACTTAGTAATTATCGGAAATGTGTCATTAAAATACTGTTGTAGTTTTCATATGCATGTTATATTTCTGTGCTAAAGGACCAATCAATAAATAATATATTACATAAAAGCAAAATGATTCCAGACTCTCAGCACATGACAAAGCAAATTTAGACAATACTTAATAATAATAATGATAATGATAATTAATAATGATAATAATTAATAATGAAATATTACAAACAGTAATAAAAAAAATGTTACAATAATACTAATTATAAGTGATTGTAAATAACAACCAGACATTGTATCATAATAATTAATAATTACTCTATTTATGTATACTATATAATATACTTACATAATCTTAGTAATGTTAAAAATTTATTTAAAAAAAGAAGTTCTAATAATGATGATAATAACAAAACAAAAACAAAGGAAGACAGAAAATTCGTTGTTATACTACAAATTTGTGTAAATTCCCTTCTTCCCTGTTCATTGCGTTATAGTTTTGTATTTATTTTGAACTGGTTGATGCTTGGACATTGTTTTAGTTCCATATTCAGTCCGTTCTGTAGTTTGACTCCAGTTACAGTGATGCAAAATCTCTTCACAGGATACTGCAGATTTGAAATTCAGTGTTCCTTTAAGGTTGTATCTACCATCCCTTTCATAAAACATTTCCTGAAGATGTCTAGGTAACAGATTATTGCTGATTTTATAAATCAATATTGCCGTTTGGTATTTCACAATGTCCCGCAATTTTAGTCTGTTTTAGTCAGAAGGGAAGTAGAAGTTGTGAATTACTCTGACAACCCTTTTTTTTTTGCAAAACTACTAGTGATTGTCGTGACGACTTCTATGTTTTGCCCCACACTTCTGTGCATTAACGTCACTGATGTTTCTAACATCTTTGACACTCTCATATAAACCGCTTTCAGCCATCAGATTTAATAAAAATGACTCCAAACGAGTCGCCAGTAAAGTAATTCCTGCAGTTTTGCTACATTTTTCATGATATTTTCATGGATTTGATCCAGAAATGCTCAGAAAAATGCCAGCTTCTTGGAGGTTTCTCAGGGAGTTCACCCATCTAGTATTCAGCTGTGGGCTGCTTTCTTGTGTTTGGAGAATTTGGAAAGTGTTTAGTCAGCGATTGTCCAGCTGTATAAATCTGACCGCTCGTTGCACCCTCTCGTCTTTTTTTTTTTTTTTTTTTTTTTTTTTTTTTTTTTTTTGACAACCTTACGTCTAGTCTTTTCTTCCCATTTTCCCCTCCGTCCCAAACGTTTCTCATGACGCACAGTCGTGCACTTATGCTTCAAGCACCACATCGTAAGGCCTCCCTAAAGAAAGGCCGGCTTTAAAAGGGTTCCCTCCGCAGAACAACCTGCCTTTGTGCGGCCGGTTTAAATGGGCGCTCGGCGAGTGCGTCAACAGTACGCCGAACGCACCTGCTGAGGAATGCAGGAGCCGAGCCGAAGCAGCGAGTGGCTCTTCTTGACGTCGATGCTGACGTCTTGCATACCTGCATAGATGTTCTCCCCTCAGCCTCTTCTCAGGGCTGATTATGTTCATTTGCATATGAAAACAAAACCCCGAAGTCGACGCTCATGTTTTTCCCTGTTTCCTCTAATTTCAGCTGGAAAATTTTTTTTGAAAACATCAGTTTGTTTGGAGCTTGGAGCCTTTCCCCTCCTCACTTTCTCCCCCTCATCCCCTCTCATTCGGAGCAGCGGAACGAGAATTTCCACTGATGTTCTTTGCACTTATTGTCTTTTATGACTCATTTACCTTGTGATTGTGCGGCCGCCTGCATGTGGGCATCAGATCAAAGATGGCATTGTTATTCTTCCAGCATACTGTGTTCTTCCGGGTCTTGCGTGCACACCAGTTTTTCTCATCACGGCTGTCATTAACGGCCCAAACCGAGCCGCTCCAGGTCCCTGGCGTGTTTGTCGACGTCCCCTTCGGCAGATCCAAGCGTAGCCTACGTGCCGGCGCCGGCGAGCAAAGGAAGCGTTCTCACCGATGTTCAAAAGGAGGCCGAGCCCGTCTGGGCGTGGATGGAAAGATGCCCTCACAGCTCCGAGGGTTTTCCCACAGAAAAAAATGTTTTGGCCACAATGAGGTTGGAAGCTCAGCGTGGGAATACAATTAATGGTGCTTCAAAAAAAAAAAACAACAACAACACACAAATGAAAAAAATCTCAAACCGATGGGTGGAATATTTAAAATCTTCAGTAAGCGTGTTTTTATTTTGTTTTGGATACGAGCGCCCGTTGATTCCTGACCTCAGCTTCCTGTTTTAATTTGTATTTTTAGAAGGTATCGTTTCCGTAATGCTCCCCAAAGAACCAAAGAAAGACACAGACACATAAACCTGGATCATTGTTCTGTGGAGAATCTTTCCACTTCCACGGAAAAAAAGGAGCGTTTTCCTGCGAGTCTTGCCTCATCGATTCAAAAAAAAAAAAAAAAAAAACAAATTTAAAAAAGAAACTGACCTTTGATTAAAACTTTCACCTTTAGTTTAAATATTCTATTTAAACTGAGCACAATCAGATATTTAATTTAAAATATTACAAAACCGGTCCAGGGTTGATCATCGTATTTATTTCAAAACGCACCGATCAAGAACTTAATGGCCGATTATTCTCAGGCTTACAAAACTACTAAACACTTTTTACTTTACAGTCACAATCTTCAGTGTATTTCAAGCTGGACCATTGAAAGTACGCAGAATAGCACCTTTCAGAGGCCTCAGAGTTACATTTGTAAACACAAAGACGAGAGACGTTGTAGAAATATCTGTCAGGAATCCTTTCTACTGTAGACAGACGTTAGTTAACGACAAAAAAACACTCGTTATCCCCGTAGGGAAAGGGAAAACCGTCATCGCTTCAGCTTTCTCTCCACGACCAGCTGTCACGTTTGCAATAAAAACGTCGTTCTGCAGCAGGGGAGGGCAATATGGACTTCAGGTTTTATCATGATGTTTTGTGGTAATGATAAAAGTGACGATAAGAACGATTCATTACTACTTTTTTAGATAATTATGACTGTGACTGCATGACACAGCGATCATACTCATTTGTAAATCGCTTTTTTAGGGCAACAGTCACACAAAGAAGTGTGATTTGTGTCACTAAAATGGACACAGTAACTGCATTTTATCATATTGTCACATTTATTGATATTTATTGATGCTCTCATTGAACAAATTGGAGAAAATAGTAAAACTAACAATCCAGACAGTACGAACCGTTTTCAGGGGTTTCTAATCATCATTAATTGGAATTTATCGAGACAACGATAAATCAAAATTGTTATCGCGATAAGAAATTTATCATGATAAATGATAAGCGATGCGATAAATGTCCGATAAATTCTGCAGCGTTTCGGTGATCAAACCGTCATCAATCCGATGTTTAGAACAGGGCGTCGGTTTGGTGGTACTGGTTCTGAGTTGGGCCGCAGCTAACGATTATTTTAGTCATCGATTATTCTGATGATTAGTCAGATTTAAAAAAATTGGACCGTTCTGCAAATTTTTAATTTAACCTCTTAGGCTTTTTTTATGCAATATTAGAAATACATTAAAAGAGGCAAATAAATGGGAAAATAAACATTTTATTGCCTGAAATGCAATAATAAAGCTTTCGTTCAGTGAGTTTGAACCAGGTGAAGCTAAAACTGCCACTTGAGGAGTTTGGGGTTGAACATATTTACAGACAAGGTTTTTTTTGTTTTATCTTAAATGCAAAATGTTTATATATTTTGTGCAGTTTTGGCTTAATTACAGCTCTCGGAGTGTTTTTTGTTTTTGTTTTTTTTCAGCAAATGGCCTTTTTTCGAGTCTATACTCCAGTTAACGATTAATCAGTTAATAAATTATTTGACAATTATTTCAATAATCAATTAAAAATGATTAATTTACTTTTATGACACCCAGGAGAAACCGCAGTTATCAGCCAAGTGCAATATGTTAGTGAAAATGATGCTGAACTCAGTCAAACAGTTTCCATCCCAGACAATTTCTAAATTTTATACATGCCTTCAAAAATGCAATGTAATTCATACTATGCAAAAATCATATGGGGGGGAAAAGAAATGCAATTATTTATTTATTTATTTTTAAATAAATAAAAAATAAAATTTAAAAAAAATTAAAAATATGTAAAAGAAAAAAGAAATGCAATTATTTATTTATTTTCTTAAAGAAATAATATATAAAAAAAGAAAATACAAATATATATAAAAAAAATAAAATAAATGCAATTTATTTATTTTTAAATAAATAATAATATATATATATATATATATATATATATATATATATATATATATACATATATATATATATATATATATATATATATATGTATATATATATATATATATATATATATATATATATTTTTTTTTTTTTTAAATTTAAAGAAAGAAATGCAATTAGATATCTCTGAGAGTGATTGGCATTTAATGTGTAAAACACAACTCATCTCCAGAAACTGGAGAAAATTTGGATGGAAGAATTTATTACGATATTTTATTTCACCGTACATCAAATGCAAACAAATTAAAGCAAAAACACTGACACTGGAGAGATTATGGTGTGATGAGTCCCAACCACCTGCATGTGTTTTGGTCATGTGGCAAATTACAACCATTTTGGTGTGATGTTGTTGGCATTCTCCAGCGTAAACTTCTATGTCTTTAAAATTATGATGGTGGCTGTGAAGAAAGCGAACTGGTTGAAGAACGAATCCCCAAAAGTAAAACAATGGGTGGAAATAATGGAAGAGATTTATAAAATGGAGAAATTGACGTTCTTTCTGCGAATCAAAATGGACACTTTCCAACAGATATTACATTAAAAAAAAATTAAAAACCCGATGCGACGGATATAAGTGAGAGCTGTCGCCCCAATGTCTGTGTTTCACTTTGCTTTTGTTTTTCTCTGCATGTTCATTTGTTGTTGAGGGAAAAAATAAAACCCCAACAAAATAAAGAGTAGTAAAAAAACAAACAAACAAAAAAAAACCACAACGATTAATTCGATTCATCAGTGCAGCCCTACACCTGAAACCACTCAGAGCAAAACGGATATTGTTCTGAATATCACAGAAGAATCGGACTCTGGTTTATCAGAATAAAGTCTGACAGGTTAGCGCAGCTTTAACATGTGAGCCGTCTCTGCTTTTAAGTCTAATTTCATCCTTCCTGTCCTGCCTTTTTCTGTTTTTTTTTTTACGTCCCTGGTGCTTTCTCACACGTTTGCTTATTCTTTAGTCCCGACCGCTTTATCTCCATCTGCAAATCGATCTTCTTTATGAGAGACGCGGCCGTTGGTTTGTTGCTATATTTAATTTCTGGTCGCTTTCCTGCGTCTGAGCTGCGGAAGTGCCGCCTGAACAGATGCGGAGCAGCTTCTGCAGAGACGGTGTATCATGGTTATCAGCCAACATCTGGTTTTGGTGTCAGACTCTGAAAATCAAAGCAACCTCCATCAGCTCGCTCTGAAGTCGAGCCAAAGAGCCTCCTGCCTCTCCTCTGTGCGACTTGAAAAGCTTTCTGGGAAATGTAGGAAATAACTGAAGTAGACAGAAACAATGCAGGTCAGCCTTTCCCAGGGAACAAGGGGGGGGGAAGGGAACCGGTTTCTGAGAGTTGAGTTTGACCCTTGTGGCCTTCTGGTGTGTGTTTCTGTTCAGGCTCAGCTCCAGCGCTCGCTGGACAGCGCCGTCACCCTTCAGCCCAGAGCTCTGATTGGTCGGCGCAGCAGAAAGGCGGCGGCGGCGGGAACAGAGAGCGGCGGGCAGGGCGGCAGTCCCATCTCTGAGCAGGACTCTGGTATTCTGGACGTGGAGGATGAAGAGGAGGAAGATGTGAGCATGATGGCACCACAAACGCATCTCGGTGTTGAAGTTACACCTGTGATCCGGTCTGGTAGAGGTTCCTGTTTTAAAATCAGCCGCGTCACAAATTCAGCCAGCTGTATACCAGCAGGACATCCTTAACGTATTAATAACAGTTTCCCATCTTCTGCTGATTTTTCCTCGTCTGGCTGCACTTCAGACTTCCTCCTTTCAAACGTTTTTTTTTTTTTTTTTTTTTTTGGCTCATCCTTTCGTCTAACCCCACCAGTTATTTATTTATTTATTTCATTATTTGTTTTGTTTTTTTTAATTTACTTGTTTATTAATTGATTAGATTATTTATTTTTAATTAGTTAATTATTTGTTTATTGATTAAATTATAAATTTGTGAAATTTGGTTATTTTTTTAAATAAAATAATTAAATGATTTGTTTATTTTTAGTTGAGTTTTTTTATTTATTGATTAAAATAAAGTATGTATTTTTAATTAGTTAATTTGTTTATTTAATGATTAATTAAATTATGTATTTATTTTTAATTGTTTTATTTGATTACTTAAATATATTTTTATTAATTGATTATTTATTAATTAATTTGTAATTGAAAATGCTCAGTAAAATTTATCTGCTCAAAAAAAAGAGGCATTGTGCCGACATTTAACAGGTTAAGCTCCTGTATAAAAACCAAACAATAATATTAACAATAACAATTAATATAACAATAACAACAATATTTTAGACAGATTAAAACATATTGGAAGTTTTTGATAGAATTTCAACAAATGAACAAATGAAAATAGATGTTTTTTAAAATTTAAAGCAGTTTCAAAGCTTTTTTTTTTTATAAAAAAAAACTTTTTTTCAGCTGTTAAAAAAAAACAAAAAACAAAAAAAACGCCTTGATGGACCCGGCTCCGCCTTCGAGATGCAGCTCCTCGAAGCTGAAGTTTCTAAGCTTCCAAGCTTTCACCTCACAGAGCCCCCCCCACCCCGGCGACTTCCCCACTCAGCTCCTTCAGATTAGCTAGCAGCGATTAGCAAACACCTGGTGGAACTGCGCATCTGCTGAGCTCATTATACCAGCTACTTCTAAGAGAAACGCTGATAAAAATGTTGTTCAAGGGTTAATAAAGGAGTGATGCTGTGATGACTTCCTGAAAGAGCAGGACTTTCTAGGCCCAATTTGAAGATGTTAAGTTTTGAAGTCAAATGTCTTTTAAGTCATATTTGATATATACACCATTTTTCTAGCAACTGAAGGTAACATAGTTACCAGATTGTGGTATAAAATGGTTCTATGTGGCTGGAAAATGCATAAAACTGCTCCTTTAATGGGAGTCCAGATTCTGTTCAGGGAACCCATCTGAAGACATGCTGGCATTTTACCTCCAATTAGTTCAGTTTAAGAGGAAAATATGCTTTGAGTCACAAGCAAAAATATTTTAGGCCACGTTTAAAGGTGAGGAAACAACAGAAATGGATAAAAGTCTGACCCTTTGAGCTCAGTCTCCAAATATTAAGCTTATTTTCTAACCGGTTCTGTGCTTGAAGCAGATCCGATCATCTAAATCTGTCCTTAAATGACTTTAATTTGGACGTTTTAGACACGCCGCTGCTTAATGTCGTTTGAAATCGGTCCCAGTTGTGTCAGCGGTGATATTTTACTGGTCCTGCTGGAATCTGTGGCTCCCAGCTTGTAGAAACGGTGCCATCCAGGCATGGCAGCGCTCCGGGCCTGAACTCTCGCAGCCGTCCCTCGTCGGATCAAAGTTCCTCTGTTGTTCCCGTTCGAGGAAAGCAAAGCACAATGAAGCCGAGGAGAATGGAGCTGAACTTGTCACCCGCCCACCCCGCGCTGGCACTCGTTTTCAGGTCTCCGTGGCTTATTGACGTCCTGTAAACTTGACTCAACCTTCTTCGTGTGAAGACCTTGGTTCGAACAAAGGCCTGACCCCGCGGTCGTCAGGGTTACGACCGTTTTGGCGCCAGCGGCCTTCAGAAATGCCAACCACCAGCCCTCCATCCTCTTCCCTTCATTTAACGACAGCCCTGTGCAGCACTCTTATTTCTCTTTTGCTCTTTTTGTTGTTGTTATTGTTCAGCTGCTTTTACTATTCGACATCAAAACATCTTTTCATCGTCTTTAACCGAAGTGCTTTTCTGGTTATTCCAAACGTTTGTGTCTCTTTTATCTTCCATCACAGCCTTGAACTCGTTATTTCCCCGATTTTGTTGCAGCTCTTTTGTGTCTGCACGTTTCATTTTACAGAAAGCAAAACTGTCACAAGCCGAAGAGCATTTTCTTTTCTTGCACAACTCTGTAAATGTCCAGAAACATTTTATTATTACCTTTTTTTTAAAAAAATTAAATCATTTAGGAGACTTTAATTATAACTCTCGGATATCAATTTGGATGTTGAAGGATTGTATTTTTTGTTTTAATTCTTAAAAATCTGTAAATTAACCATTAAAACCTGTTAAAATTTTAAAAAGGGGTTTTAAAATGTTTAAAAAAAAAAAAAAAAAAAAAAAAAAGGATGTTTTAAATTTTCTTTTCATTCTTTAAAATGGATTATGGGGATTTTTTTTTTAAAATATAAAAAACTGTTTTTTAGATTTTTAAAAAATGTTTATATATATATATATGTATATATATATATATATATATATATATATATATATATATATATATATACATATAATTAGTGTAATAAAAAATAAAATTTGTTTTATTTATTAAAATAGTAATAAACAAATGTGTCATTTAAATTTCTCCTGTAATGTTTTGGTTTTTTTTTTTACCAAATAAAAGTAGCTGAATTAAAAATTTAAAAATGTCTAATTTCAGTTTATTTTTTAAATATATTAATTTTCAAACATTTTTCAAAAAAGTAACAACTGGCTGAACTTGGTGACTGTAAGATAATGTTGATAGTTAATTAAAAACGATATTTATGGCTAAGTTGGGTAAGAAGTCATGAAAGGAGGAGTCGGGGGTCTAATTATGCCTCCGCAGTTTTAAAACAGGCCTTTTTTTCTGTATTTTGCTGTTTGTTTAACTACATTTCAGTTTACTCAGCTCATGTGGTCTGAAAATTTTAAACAAATGTTGCAATTATGGGTAATTGATGAAATAAAAGCTCATTGTTTTTCTCCAGTTAGTGAACTAAAGATGGTAAATGTTTGTATTAACTGTGCGCAGGTCCCAGGAGCTCAGGACCTGGTGGATTTCTCCCCAGTGTACCGCTGCCTCCATATCTACACTGTGCTGGTGAGTCCTTCCTCTTTATGTCATGGTTTCCTTCCTACAAGCTAAATAACAGTGAACTCATTTCCACCTCTGCTCTCAATCCTCCTCTGATCTCTGCCCGTCTCGTTCTCACGAAGGCGGGTTTAACCTGCTGCGTTAAAGCTGCACTTTTATGAAAAGTATGTTTATTTTTGGTTTTTTTTTTTTAGATATTTGTTAAGATTATCATTATGTCGTGACAGTTTAATATCAGACCGATAATCTGCCGTCTCCCAGTGCTCCCAGCACTAACCGCAGAAATACACCAGTCCGTCAGAAACAACCAATCAGAGCCAGGAGGAGGGGCTTAGCGCTGTCAATCACCCTCATGTACGCGCCGCTCACACACTCCCCCCTGCTCTCTGCTACGCTACAGCTGGTTCACCACAACCTAGCCTGACGCTAATGCTAACGCTAGTTAGCATGGCCACCAATGACGGCTGATAAACAGTTTTCCTGGAACGGTGAGTTGTTTCTTCACCATTAGCACATTTAGCAGCGCATACACGGGGGTGATTGACAGCGCTAAGCCCCTCCTCCTGGCTCTGATTGGTTGTTTTAGGTCGGGGGCGGAGCATTTCTTTAGATGGCAAAAGCAGCTCAGGGAGGAGGTGAAGGAGCTCCATCTTTTCACAGATTATCTGCCTCAGACCAAACTGTCACGACATGGTGACAGTTTTAACAAATATACAAAAGCCATATTTTTTAAAAAGTTACAAACTGCAGCTTTTATTTAATTATTTGGTAGGGACAATGCATATTTATTAACATTCTGTAAATGTGCCAGAATTAGCCAAAAGGCTATTTTTCATCTGTTTTGTTCTTTAAACCTCCAGAACGAATGACGTCAAGTGTTGGTTGCATCTGTATGACCAGGTGATTTTTAGGTGCATCAGATTCATTGAGTTGGACCATGCAAGCTGAACCGGCTGGAGGTTTCTGTGCTTGAGGCCCCCAGCCCAGGCCTGGCTTCGCTCCAGCCCGGCTGCGTGTCTCTTCTCAGTCTGAGCGAAAGCGACACGGGTGGAGGTGTTGACTGGGCCACGGCGGGGTCAGCTGCTCAGTTCTGGGTCTGGCTGTTTGTGTGTTCGCCTGTGGGGGTTGTGACCGGGCCAGCTTGGCCACGGGGGTCGGTGTTTCTGTGCACTGAGAGTTTTGTGTGTGGTGGTGGTGGGGCAACAGGAAGTGCATGAACTTGGACAGGAAGGAGAAAGCCAACAGGCAGGAGAACGATGGAGGGAGTAAAGAAAAGCAGAGTCAGGGTGAGAGAAAGGGTACGAAGGAAGAGATGATGGAGGGAGCGCAGGAGTAGAAACGTCTGGGAGAGCGCAGGAAAACGGGCCAATTAGTAGCGGTTCAAACAGGTTTAGACGGGTGATGGTGCGGACATTTCTAAGGTGAAGAAGGAGAAGAATTCATTAAAGCTGAGGTTTTCCTTCGTTTATTCATGTTTTCATAGTGTTAAGGTTGTTGCCACTGGCCAGTTTTAGCAGGTCGTTGCCAGTTTGTACCTTTTTTATTTATTTATTTATTTTTTTTGCACCGCACCTTTAAAAAGTGTCTGTACCCCTTGAACTTCTTATAATTAGTCAGTGTTACAACCACAAACTTATGTTTTATTGGAATTTAATGTGATGGATCAACACAAACGCATAGTTTTCACAATATCTTAAACATACTAATCTGAGCATTTTATGGTATTCTGCAGGGATGGAGGACTTGAGACTGGTCTTGGTCTCGGTAGAACGGGCCTTGATTCCTTGCCTGATATGACCAATCTTAGTTACTCTATTACAATTTTTTTTTTTTTTTGGTAAGTTATTATACAGCTGTTGTGCAACTTGAACCGATGAATTCATTTTAGAGACTGTGAATCAGTGTGTGACTGCATTTCATAATTTAATTGTCATGATAAACTAATATTTATTAGTTTAATACCAAGTAGTAGTTTTAGTTGAGAAATTAACCGTTTTTCCTTTAATTTTTGCATTTTGTGGCGTACAAAAACCCCATTGTCCTGAAATATTAGTCAAACTCTAAACATTTGACCTTGGTCTTGGAAGGTCTGGTCTTGGTTATGGAAAATCCGGTCTTGAAAGATCCGGTCTTGGAGGGCGTTGTCTTTGCCTTGGAAGGTTAGGTCTTGGATTTGTTGTTGGAAGAGCCGATCTTGGAGGGTCTTGGTTTTGGTCTTGGAAGGTCCGGTCTTTGAGGGTCTTGTCTTGGTCTTGGAAGATCAGGTCTAAGGTCTGGTCTTGGTTTTGGTCTTTGGAGGTCCAGTCATGGTTTTGGTCTTGGTTTTGGAAGGTCTGGTCTTCGTTTTGTTCTTTGGAAGATCCAGTCCTGGTCTTGGAAGGTCTGGTTTTGGTCCCGACATGATCAACTCCATGCCTGGTATTCAGCCTCTCTTCACTCTGACACCCCTAAAAAAAGTCCAGCGCAACCAACCGCCTTCAGACGTTCCCTAGTTAGTAAATAAAGCCATCCTATCAAGTAAAGTCAAGGTCTATTTATGGAACACTTTAAAAACAACTGAAGCTGGCCAAAGTCAACAGTGGTTAATAAATGCACAAAATATGGAAGAAAAAAGAAAAGCATAAAATACAGACTCTGGATAAAAAGTACATAAATAAAAAAAGTACGTTGTGGGAGTCATGCTGAACCTAACCAAGGAGAAATAATGGGTCTTTAAAAACGATTTAAAACTCTCAGGCGTCGATCCTGATCGACTGTGCATCGTTAGGTTGTTGTAAAGTTGAGGAGCAGCCGCCCCAGAGGCTCCGTCACCCCGAGTCGTCAGCCTGGTTTTAGGGACTTTGAGCAGCAGCTGGTCACCCGATTATAAAACATCAGCAGGTCCAGGAGTTACTGGGATGCCGGTCTATTAAGACATTTAAAAACCGTCGACAGTGTTCTCAAATCAATCCTACAGCCAACCTGAAGCCAGTGTTGGTGAATTCTACTTTCTGCTCTTGTTGCAGACAATTAATTAATTTCCGGTTAAATCCATATTAAACGGAATGACAATAATCCAGCTGTGATGATAAAAGGGCATGGATCACTCTCTCCAGATCCTTGAGAGGGAGATAACCTTTGACCTTGGCTGTAAGTGTTAGCTGGTAGATGCTTGAGGTGATGACTGAGCTCACCTGCTTATCAAATCTACATTCTCTGTCAAACGTCACCTTCAGGTTCGTGACAGATGAGAGGAGAAAAGCTCAGTAGGGACCTAGGAGTCCAGGGCTGTGCCTGAACAGAATGATCTCAGTTTTGTCCTTTAAGATGTCAAAAATAACTGGTCATCCATGATTTAGTCTCACTCACACAGAGGCTGAGTGTAACTCTTAGTGTTTGGTCTAAGTGGAAGGTATATCTGAACATCATCCGCATAGTATTCAAAATCTATGTTATGTTTTTGTTATTAGGACCGAGACTTTAACGCGTTAATTGCGATTGAATAATTACATAGAATTAATGTGTTGAAAATTGTAACGCGATTAATCCTTTTTTTTTCATGCAAAGGTTCCACCCAGAACCTTTGTTTTCTGGTGTTTCTGGTACGTACGTAAATGTTGCAGCAACCACGGACGTCTCCAACGCTAATGTCAGCGTCCGCATTTCTAAAGAAGCTCCATGAATGATCAAGGGTTCCTGAAACACTAGAAAGCTAAATGGGTAAAATAGCACTTTCCACCAATCTGATGATTGAATAACCTAAATAACAGATTAAAAACAATAAATATCTTGTTCTTATTGAACTCATATGTCTATTTATTCAATAATTTAGCAGCGAAAAGGGTTTTTTAATTGAAAATGTTGCTCATTTTGTTGATATGGGGTTTTCTATTAACCCTTTTTCTATCAAGGCTTAAAATCATATGGCTGTAAAATTGTCAGGAAATGCTTAAGTCTTTGGTACCTTTTCCCAGGAGTATTTCAACGTGACCTTTCAGCATCTGGTTTTTGATTATTGCACATAATAAGAAAGTTTCAGCAGTTCAAAAGGAGAAGAATACAAAAACTCAGGTACACGCAGAAATACTCTTTTGATAGTTGCCAAAAAAACCCACCGATCTGTCACTCGCCTAATCCTCTCGCTCACCTTGACCCTTCACCTCTCCGCCATTTGCTGTTGAAGTGGGAATTTTCGCGGCCCTTTTCGAAATTACCGTGATATACCACATACATTGCATATTGGCAGAAAGCACGGCGCCTCAGCTCTCTGGCAGCGTTGGATTTTTTTCATGACTGAGTGAATATTTGCAGAGTTGGGTAACTCCATTCCAGACGCAGCTGGGACACAGCGCCGGCGCTATGACGGTAGTTAGAGGGTTAAAATGCAATCTGTTAACTCGATTAAATATTTTAATTGAGTCCCATCACTAGTTTTTAAAAACATCAATCCCAGTTGCAATAAAAATATTAAAAACGGCACTGGACCGAAGATGGAACCTTGGGGAGCTCCAGAGAAAAGGGTAGCTTGCCTAAGTCGTCGTCATTCTTGTCTTTGTTTTTCGGATTTTTGGAGGAATGGCTGCAGAACAGCGACAGGAAAGGTCACCGGAAGCTGATAAATGCCGATTTGATGCACTTAGCAAAAGAACCGAGATGGAAAAAAACGTGGAACTGAATTAAGAACAAATCGGAGGAGGATGTAAAATCATTATAAGAGAAGCTTTTAAGTGATGAATTAGCGGTGGTCTGGGAGGGTGAAGGCCACTGGAGGTGTAGCTGCAGAGAGAGAGTGAATCGGCTAGAGAGCGATAAGGAGGGGTCAAAAGGGGAGGAAAGGAGGGAGGTCGTGGGGAGGCTAAAAGGGCAGAAACAGGAAAGCGAGGAAGAAAACACAACAGAGGGATTGAGATTAGAGAGAGGGAGGCAGCTACTGTGGGAGAAGAAGAGGAGGAAGGTGTTGAAAGGATTGACCTGCTGACCTCTGAGGTCACCACTCAGTCGCCTCTCTGATGTTTCTGCTCACATTCGGGCCGTAAAGGTGAACGTACGGCGAATGCTCTCGCCGGAACGCTTCCATTTATTTTTCTGGGGAACCTGGACGAGGAACCGTCTTTCCTATCAACGGATTTTCCCCCCTCTCTCTCCCTTTGGCTTTTTCCGTGCCCAAAGTCCACGTTTTTCCAGCGGTTGCTGAGCAGCGTGGAGGCCGAACAACGCTCCTTTGTTACGCTCTCGCATGTAGCTCACGTTGGGCAATGTGGGCCGAGTTATGATTGCTGTAAACACCCCGAGCAGAGGCGGGAGGGGAGGTTTGACAGCGAGGCGCTTTCTCCAGAATCAGAACCGGACTGCTGAGGTTGGATTAAAGTGAAGGAAAATCAAGCACACACGGATCCTTTACGGTCTTTAAAGAGACGGCGAAGCGGTGCAGGTTGCTTTTTTACGATTCTCCGGTGCAGAAATGTTCAGCAAAAAGGAAAAATCACCAACACCAAGAAGGAGCGTGGTCTAGTTTTCCAAGTCGCCCATCAAACTTCATTAAAATATGATGCGAGTTGCCTGAAAGTCAGCAGTCCCACAGAGCCACTAAAAAGTGTTTATACCCTTATAGATTTCTTCTGTTTTTGCTTTTTTTTTAATATCAAGACAACCTGAATAAATATAAAAATCCATTTTTTTTTTTCAGTTGATTATTCAGGGGAAAATTATTCAGACCAACCTGGATATGTGTGAAAATATAGCTGCTGCTTTGTTGACTCAAAAACTGTTTCTTCGCATTTGTTTTTGGTTTCACCTGCTCCTCCTAGACCCGCTGACTGCCAGACCTGTGGAATCAAGAAATTTGTTAAATTCAACTCTAGAGTTACAGAATTTTGTTCATTATTGTTTTTGCTTGAGGCGTTGCTTTTATGGACAGCCATCCTCTCTGGTTCTGGACGCTGCGTAGCGGGGAGGATTTTTGCTCGGCCTGGGCGCTGTGGCGTAAACATAAAATCTCCTGATTTTAATCTTTTTTTTTTTTTTTCCCCATCTTTCTTTTCTAAAAAAAGAAATTGCGAATGACAGAAAATATTTTCAAAAAGTGACTTTTATTCAAGCATCCCTTCTGTGAGTTCTACAAGGGAGAATCAGGGCCAGGCTACAAGAGTTTTTGTTTAATTACGAGAATAAAGCCATAATATTAGCAGAATAAAGATGAATTTTCCAAGAAGAACATTTTAAAATTGTGAGAAAAAATTCGTTCCAATCAAAAAAGCTTCTAGTTATCAAGATCTAACATGAGCAGCTCAGTCTGTGTGGTTCTCCCTTCGAAATAGACTGTTGTTTCCGTCCAAATTACGTAGAAACTGTAAAACACGTCTGTCAAACAAGATGGCCGCCCTGGGAGCGCTGACATCACTCTGAACTATGGAAACACGAGGAGAGCTTTGGTGGGGGGGGGATTAAATTCCAAAAACTAGATCTACAAAAAACAAAAATTCGATTTATTTATTGTTAGCAGCTAATTAGCATCTCAAAAGCTCAGAAAACACCTGAACTATGACCCCAAATCACAGTGGAGTTGAAAAAGGTGTCATGGATGCAGAACCAAAGAGCAGAGAGAGGAGGAAGAAGTTCAATCCATCTCTTCCATCCATCATAATGGGCAAGAGAAGAATTTAAAGAGGAGTAGCAAAAGCAAATGAGGTGGATTAGCAGAGCTTGCCAGCAGCTAATGGTGTCATCCAGGATGTGTTTCTGTGAAATATCATCTCTGCTTCCTGGAAATTGAGCTATTAGCATGCCATGACACTCATGAGACTGTCATACAGCCACACTCTTCAGTCAGAGGCCTCTTCAGATTTGTTGCGAGACGGACTGCTACTGGAGATCCTTCCTGCCCACAGGATCACCATAAGATAGTTGGATTATATGAGTTCCGACATTTATTTATCCTTTTAGGATAAATGCAGTGTTTTTCAACTGAATTGAAATAGAACCTGTAAGACGGCACGTTGGCGAAACGATCCTAAAGCGCAGCACATTAAGCCCTGATCGAAAGAAATTCAGCCTGGGAGGCACGAGAGCCGTTACCCACAAATGGAGAAAACATGAACAGCGGCAAACCCTCTCAGGAGCGGGCAAAATTATTCAAGGGCACATTGGCGACTCATCCAGGAAGTCACAAATAAACACAAGTCCGACATTTAAAGCACTGCAGGCCTGACTTGCACCAGTTAAAGTCAGTGTTTATAGTTCAATAAAAAAAAAAGAAAAAAAAAAAAGGTGAAAATGGCATCTGTGGGAGATTTCCAAGGCTAAAGTCACTGCTGACCTAAAAGAACACGAAGGCCTGCCAAAAAAAAAAAAACAAAAACATATTCTTTTCCCTTCATACATGAAATCCTCATTTGAAACACAGCTTTTTGTATTTATTTGGGTTGTTTTTGTCTGATAATGAAACTAGTTTTAACTGAAACATTAAAGTGAGACAAAAGATAAAAACAGAAGTCTGTAAGGGGGAGGTTTGTATGGCTCTGTGTTGTGGACATTAAAAAACCCACTTTTTTAGTCTTTTATAACGATTTTTGCAATAAATATATGAACATTAATTTACATACACATCAACCACTTATTTTATTGTTTTTTTTAATATTTTTTTTTATTATGCTCTGTTTCAGTCTCTGCATGTCGTCTCACCTCCTTTGTTTCTGTGGCGATACAAAGGTCACATGTCCACATCCCAGGCCTGGGTTTCACCCCACGAGTTCCCCTCTGTGGGAGCTCAGCGCTGTAAAACGAAGAGTTCACGGCCGTTTGATGCCGCTCGCTTGTTGAATGCTCATTGTTCTGCCAAGGGTCAAACTGGGAATTAAAGAATTAAAGCATGCAGTGTTTTCACCTCACAGCATCAAACTAAAGATGTTATCTACATCTCCACCAGTGAGATGCATATTTTTCTACCCAACACGTTTTCTTTGTAACTTTTTGCTTTCAATGGACGTCTTGCACCCAAGAGTTGATATAAAAAACATTGTTTAAAGCTGCAGTACATAACTTTTTTACATATCTGTTAAAATTATCATTATGTCGTGACAGTTTAATATCAGACAGATAATCTATGAAAAAAATCAGGCTCCTTTGCCTTCTCCCAGTGCTCCCAGTACTAACTGCAGAAATACGCCACTCAGTCAGAAACAACCAATCAGAGCCAGGGGGAGGGTCTTAGCGCTGTCAATCACCCTCATGTACAAGCTACTCACACACTCCCCCCTGCTCTCTGCTACGCTACAGCTGGTTCACCACAACATAGCCTGATGCTAATGCTAGTTAGCATGGCCACCGATAATGGAGGATAAACAGTTTTCCTGGAACGGTAAGTTGTTTCTCCACCATCAGCACATTTAGCAGCGTGTACACGAGGGTGATTGGCAGCGCTAAGCCCCTCCTCCTGGCTCTGATTGGTTGTTTCAGGTCGGGAGCGGTGCATTTCTTTAGACGGCGATAGCAGCTCAGGGAGGAGGTGAAGGAGCTCCATCTTTTCACAGATTATCTGCCTCATACCAAAATGTCACGACATGGTGACAGTTTTAACAAATAAGCAAAAAAAATATTTTTGTAGAAGTTACATACTGCAGCTTTATGTGCAAAACGATCATGTAGATCTTTCAGTCCCTTCATGTAATCCAGGAGCCTCTTCAGATTCTTACCAGAGATCCTTCTTGCCAACAGCGTTGCTATCCACATCCATTCTTTGAAGATACTTGGATGATATCAGTTACAACATTTAATTTCCGTTTGGGATGAATTAAGTATTTTTGAACTGAATTGCATGCACAACATTGTTCAGTGCCTGGAGTTGGTTGAAGAAAGCAGCGTTTTGGTGTCCGATGCACAGTTTATGTATGGTGACTTGCACCGACTGTTGGAAGCTCGGGGAACTGGTTGGCTTTGGGATTTGGGAAAACGCGTTCTTAACCGATCAGTCTCTTGTAAAGTGAATTCGTCTGCATAGCCTCGACCAGTGTGTTACCTTCAGATTGATAGTCCTCCCTGGTGATTGACTGGGCTTTTACTTTTTATGATAGTAAGCAATGGTTGGCAAACGTCCACTAATCTGCTAATGCGCTAACAACGGAGCTAACTTTTCGTTTAGTGCACTTAGCTTCTTGACTCTTTTGTAAACTTTCAGTTAAATAAAGTTCGTCATCGACTGTTAAGATTTCTTCAAGTAGTTAGACGTTTATATTCATGCTCTTATTTTGAAGGGGGTGAAGTCTGTTTACGCAACAGCTACATTTCCTCTCCTCACGTTCTCTCTCTTTTTTTCTCAGTAACTTTATTTGAAGGAAGAAACATACAGTAACAAAACAGAACACCAGCGAAGCTAGCATTTTAATGTTAGCTTCTGCTAAATATCGTGTTGGTGTAGGACTTTAGCGTTAGCGGAGCTAACTTTTATGATTAGTGCTTTAGGGTTAGCGCAGTTAACATTTTGTTGCGTAAGTCAGTTAGAAGGTGATCAAAGTGTCTGGCTTACTTAACAAAAAAATAAAGTTTTATGTGTCTTATTGTGTAAATTTGAGAAATTGGTTCAGTAGAGACCAAGAGGACGTCAGTGAATAATCTAATGTCCTTATTTGTTTTCCTCCAGCTCTTATCACAGTGGTAACAGCTGGTGGTCAACACACAGCAGAGTAAGATATGTGGGAGTTTATCCGTGGTGGTCTGGTCAGTAACTGAGAGGCTCTGGTTTAAGGCTTTTATCTCTGACCTCAGCAGTGACTGTGGGTCCTGGCTTCAGACCTCAAACAGACCTCCACACAACCCACAGAGATAAAGGATAAAGAGCTTGTGTAATGGAAGAAATAGATATGAAGTGATCAAGTTTACGAAAACAGATGTAGTTTCTATGTGTGTGTGTGTGCGAGTTCATTGATGGCTGACCGATGAGGTCAGCTGAAGCTGAGCCACAATCAGTTATTCACTTATTTAAAATAACCACACTGAGGACACTGGGACAGTTTAACTTACCATAATAACCCGGTGATGAAAAAAATCAAACCTCACTGGTTACAGCTTGCAGTTTCACATCGAGATTTAACTGTATAATACTAATAATTTCCTTTATCCGTTTCAGGTTTTGCAAATCTAAATTGAGTAAAAGCTCGCAAACTCATACACTTGCTGTGCTCTTTGTCCACAGTTTTGTTTGTTTATTTTTTTTTAACCCGCGTTTATGTTTTAGGGTTTACGTGATGTGTTTGAGAACTACTACAGAAAGCAGAGGAGGAAACAGGCTCGCCTCGTGCTGCAGCCGCACTCTAACATGGTATGACCCTGCACTGTCACTGTCATTGTTGTCCGCACACTTCTAACTGAATCCACCCTACACACACCACCCTCAACCTGACTCACTGATACTCCTAATAAACACCCTGACAAATGTGAAACATGTAAAAAGTGCCATATTTTAGAAGTCTTTGAAGTGCTGTATTAAATTCAAAATCACTGGAGGACAATGTAAGAGATTTTTTTTCCCCATTTGCATGTTTAAAATGGGCTAAAAATTTGCCACAAAAGTTGTGAAGTGTTGAAAAACATCCCCTGAAACGTCGGACATTTTGAGAGGGCGTTCTCTGCAGACTTGAAGTGGGCATTTCTGAAGTGCAAACACTGATTGGCTATTTCCAGCTGCAGAAATCTTTCAGAAACTTACAGAAATCACTCATCATCAGTGACTGCTTTAAAAAGTTCAACAAGAAAATAAGAAGTTACAATTTCTTCATCTCAAGACCAGTTTAAATAGCTTTTTTAAATAAGTTTCAGTTTCACATTATTTCAGCAACCAAAACGGATTTTGTTTTTTAATGTAATGGCAAGATACCAACAGTTAGCCCACCTTACTTATAAACATCTCTAAAAAATTGCTACTGTTCGTTATTAAAACAGTGTGATTTATGTTGTTGCTCTTATTTTGAAATGTAACTGGACATTCTCTGTTAAGAGAGGCGGGAGGAGAAGATATGGAGATGTCGCTAATGTCGGACCGGCTAACGCAATCTGCCCACCGTTATTATATATAAGTGCTTAATAAGTCTTCTGATACACTGGGTTACAACAGCAAGCTCATGAAACTAAATAAATAAATGAAAGTCCGATGCCAGACAAGTAAGCTAGCCATATTTAAAAAAAGAAAAAATCAAATTACAGGCATTAATTTCATCCATTCAGATGTGGTCCTTAAGAAACGCCTACAATGACATGCTCGTCCAATCATATTGCACTTGAGTTTGTTCAACCAATCAGGTGGGATCCTTGTCTTGGGTTAAGGAAATAACTAACTGGAGTCAAGCTAACTAAGCTAGCCAAGGCGATCAAACAACTATACATAGTCGATGTAGTTGCAAGGTCAAGTTAAGCCAACTGCAGATAAACTGAAGGCTGACTAGGTTGAAGCTAACAGCCAACTGCAGATAAACTGAAGGCTGACTAGGTTGAAGCTAACAGCCAACTGCAGATAAACTGAAGGCTGACTAGTTGAAGCTAACAGCCAACTGCAGATAAACTGAAGGCTAACTAGGTTGAAGCTAACAGCCAACTGCAGATAAACTGAAGGCTGACTAGGTTGAAGCTAACAGCCAACTGCAGATAAACTGAAGGCTAACTAGAATGAAGTTAAGAGCTAACTTCAGATAAATGGAAGGTCAACTAGAATGAAGCTAACAGCTAACATCAGATAGACTGAAGGCTAACTAGAATGAAGCTAACAACTATCTGCAGATAAACTGAAGGCTAACTAGAATTAAGCGAAAAGCTAACTGGATTAAACATAACTGGTAACTGGAGTTGATTTTAAAGCTACATTACAGTCAAGCTAATCAACAGTCAAGTGTTTTTTCCTGTGGCCGCAGAACAAAAGAGTGAAACAAACAAAAAACAGGGAAATATTTGATCACTTAATATATTAAGTGAGCCAAAGAGTCACTTGTGGCTGTGGAGCTGCAGGTTGCAAACCCCTGATCTTGCAGAAGAAAACTGTGATCCTCTCTGAAACTAAAAGTGCAACATAATAATTTTAAATTCATCATTCAAGAAAAACTGTGAAGGTGAAAAAATGAAATTAGTCCAAGGGACCAATTAGTTACAGTTTCTGTGCCAGTGCTTATGATCATACCAAATTGTTTTAGTATTATCTTTTCAGTTCAGGGGCCAGGACTTCTCCTGGGGCACTGGCCCCTTTTTGCCCCCGTCTAGTATCATCGATGCAGGCCAATGATTATTCTGAAGTCAATTCCTCTCATCTAAAATTTCTCAAATTCAAAACATTCTTAGTAAAATAAATAAATGCAACTTTTATATCACTTTTGTCTAAAACAGTGATATATATATATAAATTGCCAGAGAAATGATAGAATTACTGGTTTGGAAAAGTCAAGAACTTTGAAACATACATGTGTAGGAACCCTGTTAGGGATTTAGTGCCTGTATTTGGTTCATTGAAACAAGGTCTTGGTACCAATTATTAAGCTATTTGCAATTAGTTTTTTGTTTACTTTCCAAAACAGAATTAGAAATTTATCCTACACATATTTTTCACTTGTAAATTGGACTCTTATGGAGATGAAGGATGGATTTCTTTTGTGGTAATTTGTAACTTTTATGTATTTCTCCTCTGCTGTCGGACCCTCTTCTCTATTTCTTGTCCTTCTGCCCGCTTCTAGCATGAAACCCTGGAGGGATACAGGAGGTACTTCAATCAGATTGTTGGGTAAGTCCACCCTTTATTAGTTTGTTCTCCAACACTGTTGCATCTTTTTTATTATTTTGTGATAAACTGAAATATAAGTGGAGCTCATTCAAAATGAGATGTTGGGTCAGGTTTTCAAAATGTCTTGAACAAATGCTTCAGCAAAGTTTCTGATCAGCTTAACTTTAGTTACCTTTCCTCAGGCCATCATTGTATCCTCCTTTCTATCCATCCTTCCATCTATCAGTCCGGCAATATCATCCATTTGTCTCTTTCCATATATTTCCATTTGTCTGTCAAAACATCCATTTTTCTATCCTCTAATCCTCCATATCTCTTTCAATCTGTCCATCAGTCGTGTACATGGTCGTAAAAATTGACCTTTGCGCGAACGTCCGCTTTGAGTCCGACTTGAGTCTGCCCGGACTTCCGCGGAGGGAAGTACGCCCAAGTATGTCTTTGTGACCAGTTTCAACGACTCTCAACCTTATCAGCTCGGTGTCCCATACAAAACAGTTGGATGTGAACACTGTTTCCCGCCAAGCAGCTAACACCGAGTACGCAGACGTGTTTGGCGGACGTCGACTTCGAGTCCACGCGGAGAGGAGCACGCTTGAGTATGTTGGGGCCTTAACACCATGGTCATTGAGCCAGGTTTTGGTACCTTTGGCAGTGTGGGGCAGGTACCAAGTCCCGCTGGAAAATAAAATCAGCATCTCCATACAGCTTGTATGATCTGGGCAGAGAGAAAGACATTTCACAAGGGTTAAAATTAGGGCTGTCAACGTTGATCCATGCGATTAATCTAAAAATTTTAACGCATTAATAGTACATCACGCAGATTAATCACATTACCTATTTTGACCTAAGAGCCTCTCTCCTATGGAGGGTTACTTAGTTCTAAGCAGCGCAGTTCACGGTCTTGTACTGAGTTCAGCAATGCAGAGTCGCAAATGTGAGAGAAAAGATGAGCGAGGAGAGTCAGACTGGTGAGCTCAGCGACAAATTTCGCTTTAAAACATCGTGGTTGGAGCGGACGCCCCGTATACAGAGGATATAGACCTCGATGCGGCCGTGTCGAGTTTGAATCCCATCCTTGGTTCCTTGCCCCCTTCCTGTCAGATTGCTGTCAAATAAAGGCCACTAGTGCCAAATAATGCAATGGATGCGATGGATGTTTGGACAAAACCAAGGCAGTATGTAGCCTACTCATTGCAACGGTGAATCTTCCTTCCACCGAAGCACAACAAGTTTATAGTTAACATTTCTAAACTACGTTTGCAACAAAATCACTTTTTTTTTTTTTTTTTTTTTTTTTTTTTTTTTTAAACCATGCAGAACTTTATATACCTGGAAAACAGACGTTTGGTTTGAGACAACAAAAACATTTTCTTAAACATGTTTTGAAAACGTGCATTTTTACATTTCAAGCTTACAAAGTTAAGCATACGGATTAATCACGATTAAAAAATTGTAATCAGTTGACATCACTAGGAAAAACATGAAATCCAACTGTCAAGAGTTTGCAGGAACGGACGATTCACCCCGTGGTCAGACCGTTCAATGCTCATGAAAATGTCATGAACCTAAGAGACTCTGCAGCCCTCAGCTGGCTTGTTAACATTGAAATTCATCACAAAAAGTCTCTTCTCTCTTGAAAGAAAATGGCAGCAGGACTCAGGTTTGATAAGATTCATGCAAATGAACCACAAGACCTTTAAAACAATCTCCTTTTGGACAGATGAGACCCCAGCAGATCTGCACATAAAGTGTCGGGTGATTTAAGGTCTTCTTGAGTTGGAGTTAATGTACCAAGGCTAATTTATAATCTGCAAGCAAGAGATCAAGACATAGTTATAAATCCTCTGGAAACATCTGAGGTTTAGTGCTGTTAAGTTTTCCAAAGTTTCTCACAAAAAAATAAACGTTAGAAAATGTTTGAAATCAGTCAAGGAGTGGGCATTTACCCGCAGTGGCCTGTAATGGCAGAGAGAACTAACCATGGACCTCACTGCAGCTCATTGTGGTCTGGCAGCTCAAGTGATTGAGACGTTCTGTCAGCGGACATAAACCAAAATCACTTTGCAGACGATTTGATCCTTTCAGTCAGGCATCATGTTGGGGAAAGAACCGCAGCACGTGATCAACGAGTGCGACACTCAGACGTCGGGATCATTAAACGCCTGACTGGATGGGCCATTTGTGCTGAGTGCCTGATTGTACGGCCAGGATCGATCGCTGCTGCTCTGGAAATACAGAGAAGCTGCATCTGTTTTATTCCTGATGATTATGAGCAAGGTTTTTGTAAGGTTTGTGTCATCAGAAGTGATACAGGAAATTTAGAAACTTGATTCATTTCTTGCTAAAATAGTCGTTATGTAAGAAAGATCTATCATACATTTTCATCATGTCCTCATCAGGCTTTTTATTTAACTTAAATCAGTTTCTTTTGTGGTGTGTTTATGAAGTCTTGCTGTTTCTCTCCCTTTGTCCAGCTTCTTTGTTGTTGAGGACCACGTCCTTCACACCACCCAGGGTTTGGTCAACAGAGCCTACGTGGAGGAGCTTTGGGAGTTGGCCTTGTCCAAAATTGTCGCCGCCCTGAGGACACACTCTGTAAGATCTATCTATCTATCTATCTATCTATCTATCTATCTATCTATCTATCTATCTATCTATCTATCTGTCTAGCTGTCTAGCTGTCTAGCTATCTCTCTAGCTATCTGTCTATCTCTCTAGCTATCTAGCTATCGATCTGTCTAGCTAATTAGCTAGCTAGCTATCGATCTCTCTATCTCTCTGGCTAGCTATCGATCTCTCTATCTCTCTGGCTAGCTATCGATCTCTCTATCTCTCTGGCTAGCTATCGATCTCGCTATCTCTCTGGCTAGCTAGCTAGCTATCTCTCTAGATAGCTAGCTCTCTATCTCTCTAGCTAGCTAGCTAGCTCTCTATCTTTCTAGCTAGGTCTCTATCTCTCTTGCTAGCTAGCTAGCTAGCTATATCTCTATCTCTCTAGCTAGCTAGCTATATCTCTATCTCTCTAGCTAGCTAGCTATATCTCTATCTCTCTAGCTAGCTAGCTATCGATCTCTCTATCTCTCTGGCTAGCTATCCATCTCGCTATCTCTCTGGCTAGCTAGCTAGCTATCTCTCTAGCTAGCTAGCTCTCTATCTCTCTAGCTAGCTAGCTAGCGCTCTAGCTTTCTAGCTAGGTCTCTATCTCTCTTGCTAGCTAGCTAGCTAGCTATATCTCTATCTCTCTAGCTAGCTAACTATCGATCTCTCTCTATCTCTCTGGCTAGCTATCGATCTCTCTATCTCTCTGGCTAGCTAGCTAGCTATCTCTCTGGCTAGCTAGCTAGCTATCTCTCTGGCTAGCTAGCTAGCTATCTCTCTGGCTAGCTAGCTAGCTCTCTATCTTTCTAGCTATATCTCTATCTCGCTAGCTAGCTATCGATCTCGCTATCTCTCAAGCTGTCAATCTGTCTAGCTAGCTATCTAGCTTTATGTGCGTTTTGAGGTATCGGATTAGAAAAGGTTGATGGAAACGCCAAAATTCAAAATAATTTCCTCGTTTCTGCAAAACACAAATTTATGCTCGCTTGAGGTGGTTTTTGGTTTTCCCGAAAAAGAGTTAACACGCTAAAGTGGAGAAAGAAAGAAAGAAACACATTTGCTGATTAAGTTCAGACCTAGTGAACTTTCCCATCCACTGCTGGTCTGTGCTTTACCAGAGGCACGAAACTCGATAAGATTTCAGAGTCCAAACCTCCAGCTGTGGTCCATGCTAGTTTGCAACCTCTACATCTAGTTTATTTCAGCCATGGGTAGTGTCAACATCTGATGAAATTACGCTTTATATAGCCTGATTTATGTAGCCTGATGCAACTTTTAAAAGTTTGCTTAAAATCTGTATGACAATTGAATGGAAACATGGCTTGATATACCCAGAAAAAAAACTCCTTAGCAAAATATGTTAAGGTTCAATAAAACATAGATATAAAACATAGATAAAAAGAGCGTGTTTTTGTTTTTTATTTCCAGCAATGCAACGTATCACAAAATTAAGAAAGGGCACCATGGGGAACACATTAAAAACAGGAAACATTTCTGAAAAATAAATAATTGAGCTTGAAACTTGTTTTTCCACCCACCTCTTTCCTGAGACATGCGAGCATCACACATTCAGCAGAACTTGGATGAAAGCAAGACCTGTCCAGTATAGCTTGTTGATGCAGATTGAGAATTTTTAATTGTAATTCAGAATAAATTATATTATGACAAAGGAAAATGTTCAGTACGCCACAAAGTATTAATTTTTTCATAACCAAGCTTTAATAATCAACAGAACCATGTTTATCCAGAGGCTTTTACTGAAAAAGTCAACTTTGCTGCACCCAAATCAGCTTTAATTTATTAAACTCGGCTAAATATAGCAGCATTTTGAAAGAAAGTGACCCAAATCCTGTTGTTATAACTAAAAATTAATTTGTTAAATCGAACCAAGAAGAATTTGGAAACTAGAAGGCTTTATTTTGATACAGCAAGCATTCAAAATCCTTTTAAAGTTTTGGATCTATGATGAATAACATCCGTTTACTACGAAAAAAACCCCCAAAAATCGCACCTTTCATACTTTATTTGCTTGATTTTATTTTTGGCTCACAAGAACTTTTGACTCAACGATTTTAGCCCAGGTGACAAAAAGTTTGGACACCCCTGCTCTAAGGGTAGGGGCAACCTTTGGAAATGGGATTGGCCCAAAATGTTTGTTTCCGACGAGCCACTAAAAGAACATCCTGGTTTGTCTCTACAGTCGTACTGTGATGACCCTGACCTGGTGCTGGATCTGAAGAACCTCATTGTCCTGTTTGCTGATACTCTGCAGGTATGTGTTTGGCTTTCTGACCCAACGTGACGGAGGAAAAGCCTTTCCGTCCTACACCGCCCGACTCAAACATCCGAGTTTCTTTGTTTTAGATACGAGCCCAGAGGACCATGAATCTTTTTAAAGCTTGTTTTATCTGTGTCCAGTCTGTATCCAAGTGGACAGCTGCCAGTTTCCAAAGACGGGCATTCTTTAATAACTAAACCATGTTAGAAATAATAGTTCATCATCTGATGTGAGTTTTTACTGTTTATTCGTCTCTGTTTATGAACAGTCCTCGATGGATTGAGTGTGATGGATGAGGGGGTGGAGAGGCGGTGAGGGGTGTGGGTGAAAGCTGGACGGGAGAAGGACTCGGATGAAAGCGAGGAAACTGATGAATGGGTGGTCTGATGCCCACCAGTCATTTATGTGAAGTGATGAGGAGCAGCTGAATCGATGCGCTCATATTTTTATTGGCTTTTATGTACACCAGGACCAGACTCCTTTTTATGGATGCTTCTCTGAATTTCAGGCCTCACAGCCTGACTTGTACTCAAATACTGGACAAATTCAGTATTTTAAGCATTCAGCCAGTCTTTAAGTTCAGTCTAATATTTCTAGACTAGATCAATACTCAGAAATGCTAAATATTGAACCAAATACACTAGGGCTGCACCAAGTAATCAAATTAATCATCATTAATCGATTATTGAAATCATTGTCAAATTATTTAGTAATCGATTAATCGTTAACTGGACCATACAGAGTCAAAAAAAAATGCATTTGCTGAAAAAACAACACACCCCACAGCTGTAATTAAGCCAAAACTGTACAAAATATATAAACATGTTGCGTTTAAGGTAAAACAAAAAACCTTTGTCTGCAAATATGTTCAACCCAAAACTCAAGTGGCAGTTTTAGCTGCACCTGGTTCAGACTCACTAAAGGAAAGCTATAATATTGCATTTCAGGCAATAAAATGTCTATTTTCCTATTTTAAAAAAGGAATTTCATGATTTGTTTTCTTGCCTCTTTTAATGTATTTCTAATATTGTATAAAAAAAGCCTAAGAGGTTTAATTAAAAATCTGCAGAATGTTCCAATTGTTTTTATCCGATTAATCATCAGAATAATCGATAGAATAATTGATTACTAAAATAGTCGTTAGTAGCAGCCCTAAAATACACAAAAACTACCAGTGAACAAGTCTGTAATCTACAAATAAGAACGTCTTTCTTCTGAGAGCTTCACTACTTGCTCTACCAGGTGCAGTTAAGCCGAGAAATATTCATACCCTTTGTTATAAAATGACGTGAAAGGAGTGTTGGACAAAATATATATTTTTAACTACATTTTAATAAGAAAGCGCATGTCAAGATTTCTAACAATGATCATAAAAATCTTTTTCTGACCAGCTTATTGCACCTTCTCTGGTCAGGGTGTCCACATCCTTAAAAAGCCTTAAAATGTCTTAAATTATTTTTTTTTTTAAAGCAGGTTGGCCTTAAATACGTAAATCACAGGTCTTAAATTTTGTTTTGACAGGACTATTTAATCATATATTCTATTTTTTCATTTTTTTTCTCGCGGGACTTTTGTGTCAGGCAGAAGTTAGAGTTGCACTCAGACATCTTCATTGCTTTCTGTGACTTCAGACGTTTACTGGTAACTAGCTGCTAACATACCCTTGCTAGCTAACTAGGTAGCTTTTTTGCATCCATTATGGGTAAGTGCAAATTTAGCGCCAATTTATCGTTGGCTAGATAAAATTCGTACTTTTCTGTGAAGATGGAGGTCTTAAATTTAATTCGTAATACTCTTAAAAAGGCCTTAAAAAGTCTTAAATTTGAGTAGGTGAAACCTACAGATGTTTTTGACATTGTTTTCTCATCCTGATATGCAGGGTTATGGTTTCCCCGTGTCCCAGCTGTTTGACATGCTGCTGGAAATGAGGGAGCAGTATGGAGAGATCCTGCTCAAGAGATGGAACATCACCTTCAGGTAGGGGTCAAGTTGTGTGCTGTGGTTGTCAGGAGGAGGAAAGCTGAAGCCTTTTAGACATTCTCAAACATGAGGGTGTGTTTGTAAGATCAAGCTCAGCCAGGGTTTGAAGTTTTACAAGCGGCCGGAGAGAGGAAGTGCTTAAGAACGCGTCCGGAACAGAATGGGTAGTACCCTTTCAGGACTTGAGGTGGGCGAGTGTGTGTTCGGGCTCGATGTGCCATTGTTTCGGCATCCCTTTTTGTCCCGTGACACCACTGGGACTCGGAGCAGTGAGAACGGACAAACAAACACACATTCCCTCTCTCCTTCCTCTCTCTTTCTCGTTCACACACAAGCACTTGGGAAGCCACAGGAATGTTGTGTTGTATTGTTGGGGAGAGAGCCCTCTCCGGTTCACGGCCTCTCCATGGAACGCTGGAACGTCCGAGCTCCGGAGTGCCAAGAAGAAGTGGGGGTGTTGACTGAAGGGAGGGTGGTAAGAAAACCTCAAGCATCAGAATTACCCCCAGTGGGATGTGTTGGTTGTTTCTGAGAAGGAAAAAAGAGAGACTGGTGGTGTCTTTGTCTCTTTTATAGCATCTAAGTAGGAGATTGGAAAATATTTACCTGAGATTTCTGTTTTTCTACAGGCAGATTCTGGACCAGGACAACTACAGTCCAATCCCGGTTTCTACAGAGCAGGAATACAGACAGTACACTTCCCAATTTCCCCTGCAAGACCCCGAACTGGAAAAGGTAGAGAGCAGCAAACAGACTAAGGGCTGGGACCTCGAACAACCCCAAAAAACCACAGATGAACCTTAAAGCTAAAATAAAATTAAATTTGTGTCTTTTAGCTTTCCTTCCCCAAGAAGCTTCCCTTCTCCGGGTTTGTACCAAAAGCCTACTGCCAGCTGAAAGAGTTCATCTATGCTTGCCTGAAATACTCTGAGGACCTTCATCTCAGGTACATACGGTCCAAAACCTGCCCTTCTTGCTGCTAGTCGTCCAGTTCCTTGTGGAAAAAAATTTGTTTACAGTGTTAGTAGACTCGAATGCTGTGCGTTGTGGCCTTCACCAAGATCATCAGAAAATATCCTGCAGCATTTAAATAAAACAGGTGAAAACAGAACCTTAAACTTACCACTACTTTTAGATAGAAATCTAAGCCAATAAAGATCATATGAGGGGCTCCTCAAGGCTTTGTTCTCGGCCCACTTTTTCAATATCTCTACGTTCCCCTATAGTGTGATATTATGAAAAAAAAAAATCCTTTATATTCCCGGGGTCATGACAAAATAATTGAGAACCCTTGGTCTGAAGTATGAATAAGTGGACCAGGACTTCTGTTTGGGAGTGATAAAGAAGGAGATCAGGTTTTTTCAACAGAAGTCCCTCCTGGTGAGGAAGATGACTGTGATTTCAAAGTGTGGAGCCAATCTTTCTCAGGAATTGTTCAGTTCTTTTTCCCACCTCTGTTTAATGTTCTTATTTGTTGATGCAGTACGACGGTACAGCTTATAAGCCGTTTCATTCTGTTCTTGTCGAGTGTCCTGACGAGAATAGGCTTCTTTGCCGTCCATTTTAACACAAGGCTTGGATCCAAAAGTCTTTGCCTCACTGGACTGGTAGCAACACAAGTTCTTGGTAATCTTTGATAATTTTTCAGTATAACAGGACCCCTGATGGGTTCATCAAACGGTTAAAAATCTGTGAAAAGTAAATGGTTCACAGCTTACAGATATTGAAAAACTGCTTTGCAGAATTTTGTTGACATTAGATAGTTTAAAAAAAACAAAACAAAAACAACAGCACAATATTCTGTGGCTTTTTTTCCGAATCTGTGATCTGTTTTATGGGGAAATCCCTGAGGCCTGCTGTGAAAATGGAAAGTTTTCAACCTGTTTCAGGCCAAATCCAGCTCCTGCTTTAAACAGTTACCTCATATGTGTGTGTTGCTGGTTATGGTTAGGCCTGTCATGATCACAAATTTTGCTGGACGATAAATTGTCCCAGAAATTATTGCGATAAACGATAATATTGTTTTTGAGATCATTTCGAGTGATAAATTGATAATGGCATAATAAGGCAAGTTCGCCCTGTCAAACACCAGTAAACGTTAATTTTGTATAGAACATTTAACATTATCACTATTATATAATTTTCCATTTTATTTCCTATCTTATTGTTTTATTAGTTGCCTTTATTTCATTTTTTGTTTTTATTTATTTATTTTTTTGTATTTCATGATTTTTTTATAGTCACTTTTTTCTTTATGTATTTTTTCCATTTTTTCCATATTATATATTTAGTTAGTAATTTTAAAATTTATTGTAATTTTTTCATTGTGTATTTTTTTACTATTTTTTTCCATATTCTTTTTATTTAGTATTTTTTAAAATTTATCATCAGTTTTTTCATTGTTTTTTTCATATTCTGTATTTTAGTGTTTTTTAATTTATTCATTATCCAATTTATTATCCAATGTGCTTATTTTAAACATCCAAAATAAAACACAACAACTTAAAACAACAAATAAAACTGAAATAAAAGCAACACACAACCGAAACCATAAATAATACGGATTACAAAGTCTCTGTCAACAAAATCCCCCTTCAAAGACTATTAATCATCAGAATGGAAATTATCGAGCTCATTTTAATGTATCATGCGATTAATTGCTTATTGTGACAGGCCTAGTTATCGTTGATTAAAGTGTTAACTAAAACTATGCAGCTACTTTCTTTTAAGTAGACAAGTGGTCCAGAAGCGGCTTCCTTCCTGTCCAGAAGTACTGAACAAAGCTGGGACTGAGCCAGCCACACGCTGAACAACATGCACACCCATGCAGGAAAACAGAGAAAAACAAACTGGCCCCCCTGAATCACGACGTTTGAAGAAACCTACAGGCGTTAAGCCTTGATTTGGTCAATGGATGTAAAATAAAGTGGTTGCTTCTCTCAGAAGCTTTAAAAGGAGAAGAAGATGGAAGCACTGATTTGTGATCAGAGCAGAAACATGAGAACGAGTGATTAGTCTTTGGCTTATGAGTAAAAGGAAGGAACGGGTGCAGCAGAGTCAGAGAAGTCAGTTTAAAGATGAACATGTCAGGGCCCTTAGTGAATGGCATTGTGATGTTTGATGCATTGTGTATAAGCCAGTACTGTCCTTATATAAAGCCCACAAATCAGCCTGAATATATTTCCATAAAGAAGTGGACCTCCAAGTGAAAACCTCCTTCTACTCTCTAGCTGACCAGACAGGACAAATTGCTGCCCTCAATCAGAGTAATGACTCCCAACCCTGTGAGCTCACTTGATTTCTACTGTTGTGCACGCCCTGCTATCTGGTTACGATGGCGGCACGCCTTCCTGTCGACTTCAAACATGTGGTGGCTTGCAGTGACGGAAGCAGACGGGACGAAGGAGCCAGATTATGGTCATCGATATCCCTGACCTCTGGTCTCAACCTCTGCTCACATTTGTAATTAGGCGGAAAGAAGCGGTCAGTGCACTTTGGCAACTACACCACCCTTCATAGTTATTGGCACACCCAGTAGAGCTGAGGACAATGGCCTTAAAAGGAACTTGGTGACCCTCAAGATGCCTAAGAGAAATGGGCTCCCTTGTCACATTGTATTTATACCTCAGGGAAACAGGAAATGATAAAATATAAATTGAAAGTTCCTCAACAGTCTGAAACTTTAAAAGTTTATGTGTTCTATTGGAAATTTGGGGAATTTATATATGGGAATAAAAAATATATATTTCTTGTGGGTGCATTTTTTTAGCTTCTTCTGTCAGCACAAGGTCGAAAGTATGAATACAGGAATGGGTAGGTTTGTGGATTCTTTGAGTCAAAGATAGCATTAATGGCTACATTTAGTACATTTAGGCTATCATTTTCAGTGTCAACATGAATGCTAATGTCCTCCAATATAATGACTTTACCAGTATTTAACACTAAGATAAGAAAATCTCAGATCTGATCTAAAAGTTGAGAGTAAGGGCCTGGTGGATGACATAACACAACAAACAAAAGTGGTTTTAGTCCTTTGCGATTAGGATGAGGAAAACTTAAGGGTTCGAAAGACTGTAGCTACTTATTAGTCTGAGATTAATTAATAAATCTGAATGAAAAATAGTGCTACTCCTCCAGCTCACCCTGTACTTCGAGGAATGTGAAAATTCAAATAATTAGAAAGGGGTCGACTCATTTATACTAACAGATCCTCTCGCTGCAGCCAGGTTTCTGTGAGACAGAACAAATCAATCCAGTTATCACAAATCAAATCATAAACTTGCAAAGTCTTTGAGGAGAGAGATCTTATGTTCAGTAAACCACATTTCATTGTTTAATTTTTCTGTTGAGTCAGTCTTATTTATCTTAAGATTTTCATGATTTGCTTTTTTAGTTTATTATTCTATTTGATTTTCACAGTGGGCAAGACGGTCTTAATAGGGTAATGGGTGGGTGACAGTACAGCAACTGCAGAGAGGTGTGTTAAACCGCGACTCTGCTCCCTGGTCTGGACCCTGGGTTGTCAGTGTTTTTAGAAGACTAATACATTTGGCCAGATTCCTAGAAAAAAAAGAGCTGCTCCATCCAAAGTGGGATGGATGATGTTTCTCTGGATCAGACAAGGTTTTCCCAAAAATGTTCGCCAATTATCGCCGATGCACTTAGACTCACAAAACCGAAACATGTTTATACTTTCTTTATTCTTACATTCTTGAGTTTGCTTTGTTTAGTGCATTGGTGCTTCGCATATTTGACTGAAATCTCTGATTTTGAGGAGCACTCTTAAACTTTATCCTCCTTTTAATCACAGCTGGTTGGTGAAGACATCATTTTGCGACTTGACAGAGACCTGGATACTAGTTTTGCTGGATCTTTGGTGGTAGAGCTCTGTGATTGCTCCTGGAACAAAAATGGTGATGAAGTGGTGAAGACATGAAAATCCGTGGGAAAGACGGCGACTCATAACTGAGATGGAAATAAGCGGAACTTTTCGACAGAGGTTTGCTTGTGTAATCCCTGAATAATTTGTGGAAATATTGGAGAAGGTAAAAATGAGAGCTGCCACTCAGATGCCCGGCGGCAGACGACTGTGGGTGTGAATGTGTCGAGCTGTGAATGGGAAGCAGAGTGTTGCTGAGTGAGTCCATGCCTCCTCTGTCACACTGCTTCAACTGAAGACAAGATCGGTGTTGCTCATAAGCAGCCTGACTTCACAAACATCTACGTTTCTCCACTAGAAGCTTACATTCATGGTAAAAATAAAAAGGGAAAGGGTGGGTGTGAGACATGTCAACCTCTATATGTGTTCTTGACATACCTACTGTAAACACAGACATACTCTGGAGCTGGTTAGAAAGCTCTAAAACTGTAGCTTAACCAGCTAATAACAGGAAGTCACCCAATTGAAGCACTGACTTTGCAGGCAGCAGTGAAGATAAGGGAATATCTGGCGGCGCACAGGCTGGACGCTAATCAAAAATATTAATATTAGGAAAATGAGATGAGTTTATTTACCAAGAAGCCACCCATCCTCTGCTGTGCCAGTCTCTTCCCAACGATGCTGTCCAGGACAATAATTGAATCTTGCATTAAACTAGGCCACCAGCAAAATGTTGTTGAGCTGGATTTGTGCTTCTTAAATAATTTGTAGACTGAATGAATATATCCGCAGGTTATGTAAACAAATTCACCGTATAGTGGTGCTTGATGATTGGTGATTTTAGGGCCGGGACTTTAATGCGTTAATTTCAATTAATTAATCATATGGATTTTAACACATTAAAGCTGCAGTATGTAACTTTTATAAAAATATGGTTTTTGCATGTTTGTTAAAACTGTCACCATGTCGTGACAGTTTGGTGTGAGACAGTTAGTCTGTGAAAAGATGGAGCTCCTCCTCCCTGAGCTGCTATCGCCGTCTAAAGAAATGCGCCGCTCCCGACCTAAAACAACCAATCGGAGCCAGGAGGAGGGGCTTAGCGCTGCCAGTCACCCTCGTGTATGCGCTGCTAAATGTGCTGATGGTGGAGAAACAACTCACCGTTCCAGGAAAACTGTTTATCCGCCGTCATTGGTGGCCATGCTAGCTAGCATTAGCATTAGCATTAAGCTATGTTGTGGTGAACCAGTTGTAGCGTAGCAGAGAGCAGGGGGAGTGTGTGAGCGGCGCATACATGAGGGTGATTGACAGCGCTAAGACCCTCCTCCTGGCTCTGATTGGTTGTTTCTGACTGAGTGGTGTATTTCTGCAGTTTGTACTGGGAGCACTGGGTGAAGGTTCATCTGTCATCATCATCTGTCTTATACTGTCACAACATTATAATTTGAACAAATATGTAAAAAAAAAACCCCAACATATTTTTCATAAAAGTCACATACTTTTTGTTGTTGTTTTTTATATACATAGAAAAGTCCCAAGATGCAGCATTTGTATTCGCGTGTTTCTGGTACATTCTTAAATCAGATGCACAAGCGACAGCAACGATGGACGACGAAGCCACTTCTCTCGGCCCACTGGGGGTTTATTTTTGCTTCAAAAACGATCTGATGGGACGCTAGTAAAAACTATTGTTGTGTGCAAGTTGTGCTAAAAGCAGTCGGCCTGTCATCGAAGCCATTCTAGCCTAAAATAGCATCTCAACGCTAATGTCAGCGTCCACAGTCCACATTTCTAAAGAAGTATTTTTTCAAAGAAGTTTCATGAATGATCAGTGGTTCCTCAAACACTTAAAAGCTGACTGGGTATAACAGCACTTTGCACCAATCTGATGGCTGAATAACCTGAATAACAGATTAAAAACAATAAATATCTTTGTTGGTGAACTCATATGTCTATTTATTCAATAATTTAGCAGCAAAAATGGGTTTTAAATTCTGCCGATTTATGGCATTTAGTAAAAATGCAATTAATTTCAGACCCTCCAATTAACTTATTAATTGTAATCGAGCCCCACCACTTGTATATACATGTATGTATGAGAGAGAGCGACGCTTTCATCAGTCAGTTAGCATTGCTGATAACAGCATTAGTTCTGCTGTATTTCTTGGATCCTCCTCCGTCCGTATCCCTCCATCCATCCCTCAGCGTGTTGTTAACATGTCTGCATCGAAGTCGTCTGGCCTCTCCTCGACAGCCGACCGCCGGCTGTTTATTGTGACTGATGGCAGCATAAATACAATGAAATTCAATCTGAACCCTGCGGTGTGTCTATATTTGTACACCCACAGAGTTCACTAGGATACACTGACTTTTTGCCACTCTCCGCACACACAATTTCTGTCCACTCGGCACTTCTGCTGCTCCAACAAATTTTTTTTTTTTTTTTTTTAGATTTTTTTCGTGCCCCCCCAAGAGTCGTCGGAACGTTTTTTGGATTCTTGAGCTTTTTTGGAAACGGACCGGGCTTAGGGCTCCAGCATTTGTTCTCCCTCAGGCGAAGCTGCATGCGTCTGTGTGTGTTTAGGTTGAATTCCAAGTGCAATTTACTGATTTGGTTGGAATGAGTGTGTGTGTGTGTTACCCGCAGGGTTCTGGAGTCAGAGAAAAAAAAAAAAACACAACTGAACACAGATTATTCATCATTTCTCAGTGGGAGAAACTGATCCTGTTCTTTTCTGCTGATTATCTGTGCGCGTTTCACCTCTTCAGACCTTTACATGGATCCCTCTGACTCCTCCTGCATTTGTCGCACAGTTTGATTCTTCCAGGAACCTGTTATTAAACTCCTTGCCGGGGGAACTCGCTGCCATGTAAAACATTACCGGACTCCCCGGTAACACTGTGCAGAAATTTGTCTGAGTTTCCTCACCAAACATCGGGCTCGTTTCAAATAAAACAAAATGGATATCATGTCAGTCATTCTGTTAAGATGCTCTGCGCTTCTGCCATGAACTCTCTTTATTTGGTAACTTGAGCTCGTCTCAGGGTTTTGCCTTGAGTTGGTAATTTACCGACTATTAAAATCATGTAAGAAAACTTCTTCAGAAAAGGATGACAGGCTTATTTTGTGGATCACTTCTTACTTTAACGGCGATCAGTTTATTTAAACTTTATGGTCTTATCAGGAGATTTAAGAAGGTGTTGAACTTTTTAATGAGTCTGACAGATTAAAACATGGTGAAGATGTTGAGGTTGGCTGACATTTAGGAGAAATTCATGAACTGTTTTTGCTGGCATTAAGATGCAGAGTCAGATGTGTACCCTGCAGAAGTACTTCAACTTTTTCACATTTTTGTCACAGAACCAACCACAGGCTTGAATTTAATTTATAAGGTTGTACCTCATAGACCAACACAAAACAGTACATGATTGTAAACTGGAAGGAAATTAATGTATAGCGTTCAACTTTTCTTTTGTATTTAAAAAAAGTAAAGATTTGAGAAGTGTGGCAAGAATAAAATTCTTTTCAGCCCCCTTTACTATGATACCCTGAAATAAAATCCTCTCCAAGTTCCCTTATTAGAACAGGCTACTTCTGTATAATTAAATCTCAAAAAGTAAAAAGATTTGGTCCAAGCACGGAGCTCTGTAGTACTCCACAAGTAACTCTCGAGTGAGAAAATGATTTATCGCACAGCAAAAACGCAAAATTTACCAAGTATTTTAGATATATTTTATCTAGTTTCTAGTACAAATATCTTGAATACATTTAAAACAAGACAAAACTTACTTACAAGTAACTTTTCAGTAGATGTAAGAGCTTGTTTTAAGTCAATAATTCCTTAATATTGATGAAAAAGATCTCGTTACAAGGCAATAAAATCTAAACAAAGTACAGTAAAGCTTGTGGTTGATTTGGAAACATTTGAAGGGCGTGAACACTTTACATGACGCTGTGAGCTCATGTATTTCTTTGTCTTCAGTTCCACGGAGATAGACGACATGATCCGCAAGTCGACAAATCTGTTGTTGACCAGAACCCTCAGTAACTGCCTTCAGTACGCCATCAAGAAGAAGAATGTGGGCCTGGCAGAGGTAAAGTCTTGGGTCACATTAATCATAATTATAATCAATAATCACCATGATTAAAGTTGCAAGCAGCCTCAAACACGCCTCACACCTCCTTAAGGAGAAACTGACCAAATTTGAAGCCGAGACCCCAAAACCCCTTGGAGGAGTTCGTCAAAGTTCGACATGTTAAAATGAAAAATCCCTGAAACCAATAGGAAGTCGGCCATTTTGGATCAAGTGGTCATCCCTTTGACCCAAAATGGCCGACTTCCAGTTAGTTTTAGGGCATAAGTCCAGACTTTTTTTTCTTCTTCTTCTGTCTGTGTACCAAATGTCTACGTTACACCATTGAGTTGGGTTACCCTTAGGTGGCGCTGTAGAGCGGTTTGGCCACGCCCCTTTTCAGTTCAATTGGAAAAAACTTAAATTTCATGGTGAGAAGGTGGTTGTATTTTATTGTGCTTCATTTTAATCTTTAAAATTACTTAAAATGCAGAGTTTCTTATGTTGCCACTGTTTTCCTCAAGCTCACGCATAGTCAAATCATTTATTTGCACCGAGATTTGTTTAAATTTTCCGACGCAATCTTGTTTTGCTTATGGAAACGTTAAACCGTTTAAAAAGTGCTTGATGTTGGTGTTTGTTTATATAGTTGGTGCAGGTGATCATTAACACCACCCACCTGGAGCAGAGTTGCCACTTCCTGGAGGAGTTCATAACCAACATAACAAACGTTCCCCCTGACACGGCGAACGCCACCAAGCTGTACGGGACCTCAACGTTTAAGGTGGGTTTCTTTTTATTTTCTTTCTACCTTCTTCAGCTTCTTTATTTTTGTTGTCACTTCTTCCTTTCTTTACCAAAGTGTATGTATTTGTATTTATTTTTTAAATAGTCTTTTAAGTTGTTTTGTCATTGAGTTATGTTAGGCCTGATATATGTAGGCCAAATTTTACTGGACGATGAATTGTCCCAGAAATTATTGTGATAAATGATAATATTGTTTTAAGACCATTTTAAAGTAATATTTTGATAAAATTCGCCCTCTCAAAGGCCAATAAGCTTTAATTTAATAGTGAATGCTTAACATTATTGCAATTAGTTAATTTTCCATTTTATTTCCAATCTTATTGTTTTATTAGTTGCTTTATTTCACTATTTTTTTCTCATTTTTTATTTTTATTTAGTCATTTTTTTTTAATTTTCCGTGACCTTTTTTGATCTTTTTTTTCTGTTTTTTTCCATTTTCTGTATTTATTTAGTAATTTTTAAAAAGTTTTTAAATATCTAAAACAAAATGAGACAACCAAAAATGGAAATAAAAACCACACACATACTATAAATAAAATGATGCATGATGTCTCTGTAAGATTGCCCTGCAAAAAATATCAATCATCAGAATGGAAATTATCGACCTCATTTTAATTTTTCTTGCGATTGAGTCGTTGCTTATTGCGACAGGCCTAGATACACACATAGAAATAATCACCGCTGTCCTGATACAGGACGCCCGTCATGCAGCCGAGGCAGAGATCTACACCAGTCTGAACGCCAAGATTGACCAGTTCCTGCAGCTGGCTGATTACGACTGGATGTCGCAAGCGCAGGGGAGCGGGAATCTAACGACCAGCGACTACCTGGTCGACCTGATCGCATTTCTGAAGAGCACGTTCAGTGTCTTCACCAACCTGCCGGTGAGTACCCACACACACATCAGTGCATTTGCGTGTGTAGGATGTTCTCTGCTGAGTAAAACGTTTTAACCACCTTTAAAAGCTTGATGTTTTCCTTTCAAACCGCCAGATTTATATAATGGCTCATACAGGGCTGGGCGATAAATCGGTCATATCGATTATTCGATTTTTTTGGTTTTTGAACACTTAATTTTTGGAAAATCTGGATTTTTTTTTTTTTTTTTTTTTTTACCAATGCTCTGCTTGGGTTTCCATAGTTTAGAGTGATGTCAGTGCACCCAAGGCCCACCATCTATTTTGACAAGCATTTTTTACAGCTTCTATTTATTTGGACTTTTAAATTAGGTCAACTCTGCGACAGAGTATCAGGACCAGGCTAACAAATTTTTTTACGAAAAAAAGTCAGAATGTTACAAATATACAGTCGTAGTAATACGAGAATAAAGTCGTATGACAGTAAAGTTTTAATATTACCAGAATAAAGTCGCAATATCAAAAGAATGAAGTAATTTAATGAGAACTCCAACTTGAAAAATAAAAAATAAATTATCGAAGCTTTTTTCACATTAAAACGACTTTTTTTAATCGTAATTTTAAGACGTTCTTCTGGTAAAATTGTGTCTTTATTCTGCTAATATTATGACTATATTCTGGTAATAAAACAAAAGTTCTTGTAGCCTGGCCCTGATACTTCATCGTACAACTCACAGAAGAGATGACTGAAATAAAAGCCACTTTTTGAAAATATTTTCTGTCATTTGTAACTTTTATTTTAGAAAAGAAAGCAAGCAAAAAACAAAAAAAAAGATTAAAATCGGAAATCGAATCTGGTATGAAAAATATCGGAGATTTTATTTTTAAGCCGCATCGCCCAGCCCTCAGCTCATATACGTGAGGAAAAATTCGGGGCCAAGATTGGATCCTTGAGGGATGCCACAAAAGTGAGGCGGTTTAAAGTAACACCTGACTATAAAACGTTGCAGTGTGGGTCCTTCAATCCAGGCCTGCACGGAGTCAGGAAAGTATTTGTGATACTAATGCTTCAATGACAATATTGATTACAATAAACCATATTTTTTGACACTTTGCTTTCTTCCCCCCCCTCAAAATGTCCCCACCACTCTCCACGTGCTTTAGCATCTCCACCACTGGAGATGCACATCTGGTTCAGGCATGAAGGGCAGTTGGAGTCCATCTGAATTTCAATACTGCGATACTGAAGATCAACTTCTCCAGCAACTTAGAAATAAAACGCATCTTATAAACTTGTCTAAAATCCTTGGGACGAGCTGCTTTTGAAGGACAGACTGTAACCGCTGAGCAGCTCTGCCGTTTGGTTTGAAAGCGCCTCACCGTGTCAGCGCAGCGCATCACTGGGCTGCACAATCTGCTTTCGTTCGTTAGTGTCGGCTTGTTGCAGATTAGATCGTTAACGTGGGGTACGCTAATGATGATTGAAGGGTGAGCCGGTCGGGTCAGCAGCCCCAGATTATCCACACGCTCAGGCTATCGACACTAAAGCCCCAACCGTAATCGCCTTACGCTCGGTCAGGATGCCGTAGTGCAACATTTACAGCTTGCAGCGAGCGCTTCACGGTGCAGCCAGGAAATAATTCAATCCTATTAATTCAGATTGCCTGAAAGCTTATCAAGGACTCCGACTGCAGCCGTGCTTTTAAATAAAAACCCCAAGGCTGTAAATATGTTGCCTTTAAGATATTTAATGAGCTGATTGTAACCTCTGGTGTTTTATAAAGTTTTAAATTCCTAATAAAATTGTTATTGTGGTAAAAATGATCATGTCAAGCCTTCAACTGGGAACAGTTGAGTAGTTTTTACAATTTGTTACACTTTTAATGAATAGCAATGCACGATATATCTGCATTAACATCGGTATTGGCCAGTAAGTAAAACTGGGCCCATATTGCCCTGCAAAAACACTAAATCCTACCAAGTATTTCTGGTCTACTTTCTAGTGCAAATATCTTAAATCAGTTGAAGTAAGACAAAACTAACTTACAAGTAACTTTTCAGCAGATATAGGAGCTGGTTTTAAGTCAGTAATTTCTGAATATTGATGAAAAAGTTCCAGTTATGAGTGAAATAATCTGCCAGTGGAACAAGACATTTCTCCCATGTTATAAGTTAAAATGTCTTGCTCCACTGGCAGATTATTTTACTCATAACTGGAACTTTTTCATCAATATTCAGAAATTACTGACTTAAAACCAGCTCCTATATCTGCTGAAAAGTTACTTGTAAATTAGTTTTGTCTCATTTCAAGTGTTTTCAAGATATTTTTTCTTGAATCTAGACCAGAAATACTTGGTGAGATTTTGATTTGGAGTGTAATATGGGCCCAGCTTTACTTATCGGACCAGTACCGATGGCTTAAAAAAAACATCGGCCGATGTTAATGCAGATGTATCATCCGTTCCTACTTGGAAGTTAGTTTTGTCTTCTTTCAAGCGTATTTTTGGTTTGTTGAAAAGCAACTGAACACGTTTCACCAGATCATACCATGGACACGGACAAGGTCCCCCTCACGCTTAACAATTTCTAAATAAATGCGACTTATACTCCAGTGCGTCTTATGTATGTTTTCCTCTTCATTTCGCATTTTTTGACTAATGTGACTTACACTCAGGAAAATGCGGTGGCATCTGCTCATCCCTGTTTAGATGGTTTCAAACGCCGACAAGCTTGTTTTTTTTTTTGTTTGTTTGTTTTTTTTTTTTTTTTTTTGTCTGCATCATATAAAAGAACAAATTCAAAGACCCACAGACCGTTTTTCTCCGCTCTGTTTTGATCAAAGGTCATGAACGGATTCATATGATGCAAACACACAACCTTAAGGTGATTAGGCGCCCAGATCTGGACCAGCCGGGTCACAAGGCCACACAGAGACGGTGCTGGAGCTAAGTGTTTCGCAGCACATCTAATCGGCTTTTCCTTCACACCCGGAGACCCGGACGTGACCCCATCACACATGCTTTAAAACGCCGGGTGGTGTGACCGCCGCTCGGACGGCGGCCGGCGGCGGCGTGAGAGGGGCGGGCTGTGTGGAAACGATTCGGACACGGCTCCAGCGAGGAGGCAGGAGTTACAGAAGAAGTGAATCATTTCAACATCCTGAATCGTTTTAGGTGCTGAGCCACTCACCGGCCCCTTTATTAGGTACACCTTTTCAATTGCTTGTTCGCCAGTAACAACTGTGCATCAGGATTATTTTCACACGAGAAGAGAAAATGTCCTGTTAGTGGCAGCTGTGTAGGTCAGCCCTTTGACGCACCAGCAGGAGACCGCACTGGGTGCCAGGTGGGAACAGAAAACGGAGGCTGTGATTCACTCAGGACCACTAGAACTGAGAAAAAGATGGCAAATCAAAAGCTGCCTGACCTGAGGAGGCTCACGAAGCTGTGGGTCCGTCGTGCCAAAGTTAGTGTCACGGATTCCCGATGGTTCGCGTTTCCGTCGCACATTTTCGGCCTCTTCGTGCCAGTCGAGCATCGTTTAAACACTGCGGCCTGCCTGAGCGCTGCTGCTGACTGTGTCCATCCCTGTGTGACCACAGCGTGCCCGTCTTCTGACTGCACCATGTCACAAAGCTCGAGAAATGGCTTCGTGAACTTCTCGCACCCGCCTGGTTTCATTCCTCCGTTGACGGACAAGCTGTCCGATCAGCATAAACATGTCTGTATGTTAAAGCAATCAAATTTGTGATTTATTTGCCAAATATTTCTATTCCAGGATGTCTGCAGGCTTGTAATGGGTAGTAAATGAAATTCGCAAACATAGAATCCGGTACTAAACAGTAAAGATCAAGAGCTTATATGAGTGGCAGATCAGGTGAAACACCTGGATATGACGAGGCAGCGCACCTGAAGTAAAAACAGTAGATCACAAAAATCTAAAGGAAATAAATGTTCAGGATTTAGTTGTTTTTTTTTTTGTTTTTGTTTTTTTTCTTTTTTTTTTTTTCAGATAAAAGGTAAAATAATATTACAAAAGTGGCACGGGTTTGTTAAGGCCGGACCTGATACTGGGAAGAAATATATTTTCAGACCATAATAGTGTAAGTCTAAAAGGGACTAATCACTTCTTTATGTTTTTAAGGAACTTTTATTTTATGTCTTTATTTTTTCTGTTATTTTTCATGTCTATATTAGCGCCATGAGCCTCCTCCTTTTCTTTGTAATTTCTTTACAATAAAACTATTGCTCTATAGCTCGATAGACAGATCAATATAAAAATATTACCCATTTTTCTGTCCCATATTTGTGGACATTAAGGGGAGTACCATTGCTTATTTTTTTCCACTTAATGCACTACTCCTACTCGATACACTGCAAAAACAAAATCCTACCAAGTATTTCTGGTCCAGTTTCGAGTGCAGATATCTTGAAAACACTTGAAATCAGATAAAACTAACTTTGAAGTAACTTTTCAGCAGATATAGGAGCTTGTTTTAAGTCAATAATTCCTTAATATTGATGAAAAAGTTCCAGTTATAAGTAAAATAATCTGCCAGTGGAATAAGACATTTTAATTTATAATATGGGAAAAATATATTGCTCCACTGGCAGATTATTTCACTTATAATGAGAACTTTTTCATCAATATTCAATTCAATCAAGGAATTATTGACTTAAAACCAGCTCCTATATCTGCTGAAAAGTTACTTCAAAGTTAGTTTTATCTTACTTCAACTTATTCAAGATATTTTCTCTAGAAAGTAGACCAGAAATACTTGGTAGGCTTTTGTGTTTTTGCAGTGTGGCCTTACGGCTTGATTGCGACCAAATCCGTCATGAGGAAATGTGAATTTTCGGACATCTGGTTCGAGGACGCCAGATTCAGAGACCGACCAGTGATTCGTAACAGCCGAGAGGCTCGCTGCCATGTAAGACACTCATCTATTACTTTATAATTAGTTACTCCTGACTGAAGTTCAAGAAGTTGCTGCTACAGTTGCAGCTCGAAGTTATGTTGGTATTAAAAAGGCAATAAATTTAGCTTAAGAACTTACTAACCAAGAAATTTACAGTGGAAACGCTGCAACAGGTTGGAAGGAAGAGTTGCTCGGGACTTTAGAGCGCTGCCAGTCATCCGCCCAGCCTTAAAAAGTCTTAAATTCATTGGAAAATATGTAGATTAGCTTTAAATAACCACAAGTCTTAAATTTTGTCGTGGTAGGACGATTTAATCTCACATTCTCGGCAGTTTCATTTTCTTGCGGGACTTTTCTGTCAGGCAAAAGCTTGCGTCGCACACAGACGGTTGAGGCTACGGCTAACTAGCTGCTAATAAACCGTAGCTAGCTAGCTTGCTAGCTTCCTTGCATCTATCATTGGTCGGTGTAAATTATCGCCAGTTGCCTCGGCGACGTTCGTCTTCGCCACTGGCTCACATCTGTCGCCAATCCGTACGACGCTGCGTGCGTTCTGGGATCCTGGCAATGCTACGCGATACAGGTCTTAAATGTCATTCATTATGGTCTTAGAAAGTGCCTGTCCTGCATCAGTCAGTTTTTATTTAGTGTTTGCGTGTCTGTGGACGTCCTTCCAGAGGTCTGAGCGAGAAGCAGCTTTGTGCCTCTGCAGGATCAGGTATCTTCATCAGCTGTAAACACATACCACGTCTTCACTGCCTTCAGGCCTCCAGAGACGTTATCCAGGAGCTAATGGCTTCACTCTGCAGAATGGCGCTCATAATTTAGCCAGGCTCAAATTCTCAGGGTGGAATGAGGATAACAGGAAAGGGCCTCGGGGGTGAAAGTGATCACGTAAGAATTAGGAGGGAATTTTGGACTCGCAAGAATCCAAGTTTCAGGGTTCAGAAGCTACTTGATCTGTTTTCTGTTGCGCTCCGAGCGCCTTCTTTCTGTCTGCTGTTTCTAGTTTCTGCGCCGATGCTTCATCACGCCAGGAGCGACGGAGGCTAATTAGCCTAACCTCGGAGGGCCGTGCGCGACGCGTTGCCTTACGTTAGCTGTCCTTGCAGCTAACTTTTCCCAGTGATCACAGCGGGATCTGGATGTTTTACAGTGCTGGTAATGTCTATATATGTTTCTGACTGTAGGGAATGCCTGTAGAGCACGCCACCTTACCGGTGAGTACTGGCGTTTTTGCAGAAGTGCAGTGGCGTTTGCCATACTGACCTGTTTAACCCCTCGGTTTGGAGCTTGAATTCAACAGAAAGCATGTGGCATCAAACTGCAGCGATGCATGTTGGAGTGAAAAAGATGCTGATGTGGTTTAATCCTTATATCTGCTGCTTGTGTTGTGTGTTTAAGTGGAGTTTTGAGGCCTGCTAATCAACTGGGTTTATGCTTAACTTAACGAATTTTCTTTAATGACACATATCAATGAATTAGAAATCACTGAAAATTTAATTGATTTCAACAATTTACTTCAAACCCAGATAATTCCTGTTATTTGAGGGGTTTTTTCTGATGATTTTGATTATTTTTCTTAAAGCAAACAAAAAGCTTGAATTAAAAAAGGGTTTTTAACCCAGAAATGTGACTTTACTGAAAAATATGTCCATCTGCTATACATTATATGCACTCAGTGCTTGGTTGGGGCTCCTTTTGCCTGAATTACTGCACCAATGTGGCATGACATGCAAGCGATCAGTCTGTGATTCAGCTGTGGTGTAACGGAAGTGCAGATTGCTTTGAAAGCTGCATTGTTGGGTCTGGTGTCCGTCATCGTCCTCTTGAAAATACTCTGTAGGATCTCTCTGGGGTTAAAGGTCAAACCAGTTTGCTGGCCAATCAAGCACAGTAACACCATGGTCCCTTGACCAGCTTTTGGTGCCCTTTGCAACGTGGGCCGGTACCAAATCCCCAACTTGTGAGTCTCCACCACACCATGTTGCTTGTCCACATTTTCTTCCTTCCACTCGACTTTCCATTAATATGCTTAGACATAGCACTCTGTGACCAGCCAGCTTCTTTAGCAATAACCTTGGAGGGTGTTCAGCAGGGTTCCCCTTGGCTATGTTGGTCATAATTTGGCTACAACATTTCTGTTAAAAAATGGGGTTTTTTAAAATCTTTTTTTTTGTCTTGAGAGTTTCAATTGGCTTTAAGCGATAATCATTAAAATAAACACTTGAAATATGTCACACTGTGTGGAATGAATCTATGTAATGCGAGTTTCTGTAATAATTTTAACTTTTCCAATTGATTTACTGAAAGATAAACTTTTCAGTGATGATCTAATTCTAATTTCCGGACCAAATCAAGTCAGAAAAACGTGAAATGAAAGGATTCAAACACCGCTGTCTCACCTTGGGTGTCCGTCAGATGAGATGGTGAAATGCTCATGTTCTGTCTGTGTGTCTAAAGCAAATATTTTCCTGGATATTGGGTAACATTAACGCAAAAATCATCTACGGTTCTGCAACATTTAAACCTGGAGCTGCTCCTTTTCCTGTGATTCTCACCAGATGAGTCTTTATTAGTCATAAAACACATTAAGCTCCTGTAGCTGTTAGCTTTCATCCAGAACCGGCTCCCACGTTGCAGATTTGGACTTAAGCAGCCCTGAAATCGGCTCTAAAACACCAGTATCATGTTGTCTGCCGCGATCCAACCTCTCGACTTTTGGCTGTCCTGCCCGGCCTTGAGTTACGCACCATGTCGAATCCCATCTTGGAGCGGTGAAGCAGTGCCGCTGGTCTGCTACCTCAACCTGTTTCTGTTATTAAAAAGGCTGGGATTCAAGTCTGCTCCTCTCGGATGGGAAATTCACTTAAAGCTGAGTCACATTGGATTATATTATGCTAAATTACACACGGGGTTCAGGTTGTTCTTTCTAATTTATCTTTGAGATCTCTTTGCTTCGAGGTTATTGATTAAATTTGGTACAAATCAAACCTACAGAAAAGAATAAAGGGGAGTAAAATCCCTTTTATATGTTACATTGAACTGAAACTTCATTGTTTTTTGTCTGTTTCAGATTAAATCAGATTCTTTGATCGAACAAACAGACCACATCTTTTTACTGACCTGAATAATTCCTCTGATTTCTACTGACTTTGACCATTATTGTCCTTGTTAAACCTTTCACGTTGTTATATAAAGCCTGACGTCTCATTATTTTCAATTTTAATTGCTTTCTGCATTTAGATTGGTTTATGTTTTCATACGGGATTGGGAGACGATTTAGGCATAAGGAAAGAAAATACTCCCATCAAAGTTAAACTGTGTATAGAGCTAAACTTGGCTTTCAGTGTTTCCCGCTAATCTGTGCCTTTAATGTGGGAAATTTCTTGAAAACTAAAAAAGTACTTTTTTTTTTTTTTTTTTAAATATCATGGAAACTGTAATAAGCGTCGAGTAAAAGTACTTCTGAATGTGCCACGTTTAGCAGCAACACCCAAAATAACATTTAGAAGGATACAGACATCTTTTTTTTTTTTTTGCTATTCAAAGATTTGAAAGCAAGTAACTAAACAAAAGCACTGAATTCAAATCAAACATATTTGTACATATGTTAAATGTTTAGTTTAAATGGGACCTATTACGTAAAAATCTTATTTTTCACGTTTTTATACTTCCATTTGGGTCTAAACTGCTTCTAAAAACAACCCAATCACTTAAAAAAAAAAAAAAAAACACCCAGCTGTTTCTTGGCTGTAAGTTAATGTTTTTTGGGGTCTAGAAAACGACCCGTTTCAAAAACCTTCTGAATGTAACCTCATAATCCATGGACACTGCGCCGTTACCTAGCAACCCTAGAAGAACTCAGCCCCTCACCGAGCAACCCAAGCAGCGCTCCAGCGCGATTGGTCAGCTGGTTTTACCGCTGTGCTGTAAAATGGCTGCTGGAAAAGACAAGTTGTTGACTTGCCGTTCAGAAATGACTTGCTGCATTCTTGTTGGTTGTGCAGGAGGCTCTGCTTATGCTTTTCAAAGATGAATGTAAACGTTGTGTCAGGGGGGCGTGGCAAGCAGCATCTTATTTGGATTTAAAGTGACAAGAGGCCCTAAAACAGCTCATTCTGAAAGGAGCTCAAAATAAGTAGAACTGACCAGACTAAAATCTCATCTAAGAACGATTTTGTGCAAAAAATGTAATGAAAATGTTGTGTAGCCCAAAGACCTGTCCTAACCTGTTCAAGGAATCATAATAGGTCACCTTAAATTTCAGCATTCTGGGTTTTTGGGTTCACACCTGCTGCCATCAGCTGCAGTGAATCTGATTAATCTGAAATAAACTTCAGCTGTTCTTGTAGGATTTTCCTGACTTGTGCTCATTTGCATCCTTTAGCTAAAGCTGTAGCATTTAGGGAGGCTACAAAAGGTCAGAATAATCTCACCTTCCAAAGGTATCAGTAAAGAGAAGGTACAATTGTGACAACTGGACATTTCTTTCCAAAACAGACGAAAACAGAACATGTAAACTGCTCAGGGTGGCAGATAGCAGCACTGAAGGAGCTGCAGCAATCTCCATATGTCTGGGCTGAGGAAAGGGCTGCCACAAAGAAGCCTTGTCTTATAAAGGAAATGTCCAGGCCTGGCTAAAATCTCCCAAACCCGTGGGGAGATTCGCCGTTATGGTCTGTTGAAACCAAACGTAACATTTGGGCCAACGTTCCTAAAGATACGTTTGGATCAGAAATCTAAAAAACATGGTGGTGGCTGCATCATCCTCTGGGGTGTCATCAGATGGAGCCGAGGTGGGTGACGTTATGAATAGGTCTAAATACCTAGCCCTTCGGATGTCCGCTAGAAAGAGTCCGAAAATAGAGCCAAATCAACTTCACCAGAGGAAAATCCAAGATTAGGAACAAGAAGATCTAAATCTGACAAAAAATCTGTTGGGTGAGAAGACAGCTGAGGACGAGAGATATTTTGAAGAACTTTTCAAAGGTGGAACAGAAAAAATCGTGTAAAGTCAAGATGCCGGATGCCAACAAAGTCCTACAAGAGAGGACCTAACGCTGAAACTAAATCAAAACGTACTTCAGCTAAGCTTAAAGGTAGCTTTCTGGGTGTCTTTATTTTTGATTTGTAGAAACGTACAAGATACATGTTGCAATAGAAGGTGAATTGGAAGCTATGGGATATTTTTGTAGCGTTGCTTTATGGTGCATTCACACCAGTCCTTTAATCGAACTCCAGCTCGTTTGCCTTGAAAGTCCGGTTCGTTTGTTGAGGTGTGAACGTGTGATTAAACTCTGATGCGGACCAAAAAAAACCAACTCTTGTCCGTCCATCTTTGGTCCGAATTGAAACCTCTGTCTCGATTCGGTTGAGTGAACTCTGCTGCGGCTCGATTACGGACTGGAGACCGCTGCAAAAGTAGGAAGTGCACTACAACGCAGGGCATTCTGGGTAAATACAACCGAGAAACGCCTTGTAGTCTTTTACCGAAGACTCGAGAGAAATCCTACAACCGCTAAAATCTGACGCTGCTCCATGTTTGTTTACATTTCGTGAAGAAGGAAGTTGCGCTCATGTCTTCTTCAGATGTTTTCGTGTCGTTTCCTTCAGTGGTTGTTGTTGCAGCGTCCCCGCAGGTGGGGATGGGAACAGGTTGCTCAAAGGGTTTGGTTCGTTTCACTCAGTGCAGCGTGAAAGGGAACTGCAGCAGCTGAAAATGTAACGAATGTTGCGATTTTGGTTTCCAATCGAATCGACTCTACCGGACTATCTGGTGTGAAATCACCCTTTTCAGCCCTCGTTTCCACTGAGCAGTGCGGCACAGGTTGGTGCGGTTCGGTACGCCATTTTGTCTGTTTCCATAGTAAAAGCGGCCCATATGACCGACCCGTACCGGACCATTCCTGGGCCCCCTCCAGTTGTAGGTCCGTAGGAAAGCGGTACGATTAGGGTGGAGCTACTGCGCATTGACTGAGGGACTGAAAACGAAACTACTTGCGGCAAGATACGAGTGCGTCATGTTTGTCGTCGCGTTAGTGTGACGCCATATTAGGTGTCTGGGTTAACCCTCGCCTGTTCAGTGAGTAGGGATGCGAATCGAGAACCGGTTCCCAATAGTTCAACTCCTTGGAATGTTAACCTGCCTGCTTGTCGGTTCCAGTAACGTGTGACGTATTTGCGCGATGACGAATCGCACACGCTCCGTGTTTTCATTCAGAAAATATCCAAGATGGCGTCGCGGCAGAGCCGCTCCCAGGTGGGATTACATTTCACAAAACAAGACGACACTCGGGCCGGTTGCAACGTGTGCAGAGCTTTGATCACAGTAAAAGGATGAAACACCTCCGACATCCTCAAACAGCTGAACACACGGCAGGAAACTGGTTGTTGTTTGATACGTTGCTTAGCAACGACGGTGACGCTTGAAGGGGCGGAGCTTTAAACTCCTTCACTTCCTGGTTGCTGTATTGATGTTGGCGCCGTGCTGCATGAATGATCTCCGTCTCATAACATTTACGGTCATATTCAGTAAATCAGAACATGGGTTCTGACGAGGTTCGGATTAAAAGCACCTTTTTAAACAACCTTTAAGCAGGTGGTAAACATTGTTCAGTAAATCCACATCTCTGCATTAAGGATGTTTTTATTAATTGGTCTGATGTAATATTCTACTCCTGAAAGCAAGAAATCATCAGCATTAACAAATAAAAGCTTTAAAACATCCGTCTGTGTGGAATTAGTCTGTATAATATGTTGAACTTGTGAGATGAATTACTGAAATACACAAACTTTTCATTAACGTTCTGATTTATTCAATATAACTGCAGCTCTCGCACACTTTTCGCTACCTCCTTTCATCGAGGCATGGAAGAGTAAAACAACAGAGGCGAAAATAAAGCAATAAATAACATCGGAGAGGCTGTTTTCCACAGAGGGAGACGCCTGCAGGTCTTGAAAAAGGCAAACGCGCAGATCTGTCTGCACAAAAACTGTCGAGGTGCAAAAAGTTAAACATTTCATGTTAAAATGTTAATTTGACGGAGGGATTCTTATTTCGTAAACCAGCTTTAATTTGAATCGAATACGACACGGTGCGTATTTTGAATTAAAGGGTTTATTTCCTAACTCGATGAGAATCGAATCGATAAATCCTCATCGTTTCCCATCATCCTTACTGGTGAGATCCCAACACCGGGCCGTAAAATGGCGTGCCGACCGGGGGAGCTGAGGCATCGGAGGCTTAAAAGGATCAAATTCGACGATTTCTCACTGCCGTTGTGATAAAAAGCCCACATTGTGACCGACACAAATGCTCCCCAGCCAGGTGTTTTAGAGGTTTTAACGTTATAGGCATGAGTTTTGACTTCTTTCTCGTCAATCATCAGGTTCTTGGTGTTTTGCGTCTGTCATCCTTGCCTCTTCTTCTCCACCTCGCCTGCTTCCTTTCTTCTGTTTGTTCAGTCGTTAAGAGCTGAGCAGCTTTTAACGAGCTTTGATGAACGGAGGAGATGAAGGTTTGGGGGTTTATTTAGGAAGAAATCTGGAAGAAACAGATTCTGTGTTTTTGTTTCTGTTTGTCTTCGTTAATAACGTCTCCTGTTGGATCCTGTGTTTTATGAGCCCGGGTGCTTTATTTCCCTCTGGTGCGGTTTTTCACCTTCTTTTGGCTTTTTATTTTTTAATTCTGTTATCGTCTTCATCGTCGTGTTATTATTTAGAGTCCTCTTCTTTCTGCTGTTGTTTGGGAGGAAAATGACTTAAGACTTTATTTGTTTTGGTCATTAAATGAGCTGCAGGTTCAAATGTGAGAGGTTGAATTCAGATGTGAAAATCTCACCTCCTCAGATGATTTCAAGCTTTGAGGACCTGAACAGGTTTTCTGGCTTTCATTGATGCTTTCATGGATCATTTATGGTTTTTCAGTATTTCCATTTAAATTACTTTGTTCACTTCCCTCCTTTCCTATCCCTTCTTGCTCTTCCACCCTTTTCTATCCCTCATTTCCTTTCTCTTCTCCTTTCCTATTTCCTTTCTCTTCTCCTTTCCTCTTTCCTTTCGCTTCTCCTTTCCTCTTTCCTTACTTTCTCTCCTTTCCTTTCTCTTCTCCTCTTCCTTTCTCTTCCTTCCTTTCCTTTCTCTTCTCCTTTCCTCTTTCCTTACTTTCCCTCATTTCCTTTCTCTTCCTGTCTTTCCTTTCTCTTTTCTCCTTTTTCCTCTTTTCTTACTTTCCCTCCTTTCCTTTCTCTTCTCCTCTTCCTTTCTTTTCCTTCCTTTCCTTTCTCTTCCTTCCTTTCCTTTCTTTCCCTCCTTTCCTTTCTCTTCTCCTCTTTCCTTTCTTTCCCTCCTTTCCTTTCTCTTCTCCTCTTTCCTTTCTCTTTCCTCCTTTTTCCCCTTTTCTTCCTTTCCTTTCTCTTCTCTTCCTTTCTTTTCCTTCTTTTCCTTTCTCTTCCTTCCTTTCCTTTCTCTTCTCCTTTCCTCTTTCCTTACTTTCCCTCCTTTCCTTTCTCTTCCTGTCTTTCCTTTCTATTCTCCTCTTTCCTTTCTCTTTCCTCCTTTTTCCCCTTTTCTTACTTTCCCTCCTTTCCTTTCTCTTCTCCTTTCCTCTTTTCTTACTTTCCCTCCTTTCCTTTCTCTTCTCCTCTTCCTTTCTTTTCCTTCCTTTCCTTTCTCTTCCCTCCTTTCCTTTCTCTTCTCCTCTTTCCTTTCTCTTTCCTCCTTTTTCCCCTTTTCTTCCTTTCCTTCCTTTCCTTTCTCTTCCTTCCTTTCTCTTCTCTTCCTTTCTTTTCCTTCCTTTCCTTACTTTCCCTCCTTTCCTTTCTCTTCCTGTCTTTCCTTTCTCTTCTCCTCTTTCCTTTCTCTTTCCTCCTTTTTCCCCTTTTCTTACTTTCCCTCCTTTCCTTTCTCTTCCTGTCTTTCCTTTCTTTCCCTCCTTTCCTTTCTCTTCTCTTTCCTTTCTTTCCCTCCTTTCCTTTCTCTTCTCCTTTCCTTTCTCTTCCTTCCTTTCCTTTCTCTTCTCCTCTTTCCTTTCTCTTTCCTCCTTTTTCCTCTTTTCTTACTTTCCCTCCTTTCCTTTCTCTTCTCCTCTTCCTTTCTTTTCCTTCCTTTCCTTTCTCTTCCTGTCTTTCGTTTCTCTTCCTTCCTTTCCTTTCTCTTCTCCTCTTTCCTTTCTCTTCCTTCCTTTCCTTTCTCTTCTCCTTTCCTCTTTCCTTTCTTTCCCTCCTTTCCTTTCTCTTCTCCTCTTTCCTTTCTCTTCCCTCCTTCCTATTTCCTTTCTTTCCCTCCTTTCTCTTCTCCTCCCTCCTCTCCTCTCCAGGCTAATAGTTGCCAGTCGTCGGTACCGGGGTCCAAGGCGCTGCCGTTCGGGTCAGACAGACGCGCTCTTGCGTTTCCGTGCCGCAGCCCGTCCGGGTCCAGGCCGCGTAAACAGAATCGGCTCATTTCACGCTCCATTCCCCCCTGCGACGGTGGACCTCTGGGACCGCGTGGAGCGTGCGCCGGGGGGAGTTCAGAGGCCGCCGTCGGACATCCGGCCAGCCGTACGTCTGCGTTTCCCAAACACGTGTGCCTCGCACGTGTCGGCCGTGTGTCGGGTCTGAGGCGAACGCTGCCTCCTGAATGAACTGCGGCGCCGAAACGTTGCCGAGGTGGGCCTCGGCTCCTGCTGCTGTCGAGCGAGTTACGCGAGACGAGGTGGATTTAAAGAATCTACGAGTGGAAAACTGGTTTATCACAGCAGCAATAAGCTGATCTGCCTCCTGGAATAAAGGGAAAGTTAGAGTAAATCATGCCTCTAACATTTGAAAGTATGAGGTGCCTTAATGAGAGGTATTATTTTCAGCTGAAGTGGAGACAAGGCATAAAAGAACAGAGGCTTTAGCCCTGGGGTGTCCAGACTTTCTGTTCCAGGACTTGGGGGCCAAAAAAAATCTTCTTTTACCTCCTCAACAATAAACTAACCGTGCAGTTCTTTAACTGAACAAATAAAGTCGTCAGATTTGTTGCTGGAAGGGGGTTGTGTAAATTATTCTAGATCTAAAACTTAAAAAGGGTTCTGCAGGTTTGCCGTATTATTAAAAGTAATTTTTGCAGTTTTTCTCTGTGTCAAGTGGGGGAAAAAGACAATTAAACACAGTTTAGTCAATTCTGATCAGTAAAAAAATCAGGATTTAGCCAAGTTTTATACGTTAATTAAAAGCAGATAAGTTTAGTTTTGAGTAAAAGTCACTGGATAGACGTGGTCGTTGGGTATTTAGAGCGATTTTACTTTGAGTGTGATCATTTTGTCCTAATTAAAAATAGAAAGTCTGCATCAAACACCCGTGACTGGTCCCAAATTTGTGTCATTCTAGAACTGAAGTCAGGGGCCACAAATGGCCCCCGAGCCACACTTTGGACACCCTTTACCCTTATTACCAAAACTATTTCTATTTGCTAAATGCCTTCTTCAAACTCATGACCAAAGCCATACAGTTATTATCCCTGATGCTGATCAGATGCATGGAAACTTCTCAATTTGAAGAAAGTTTCAAAAAAAATCTCTAAAAAAAAATTTTCTCGCCAACTTTTCTGGCCTTTAGCAAATAGAAATAATTTTGTTGATTCTAAAACAGGAGAAGTTTGGTCTGATTTAGCTTCAGACAGTGAGGAAAAAATGTGGATGTGTGTTTTTATTCGGTGTATGTAAACTCCTGGTGCGTGGCTGGAGCGGAGCGGTCTCCCTTTTCCCCCAAAAAACCCGATGAAAACTAGATACGGCGTTACCCAATCCAGCGGCAAGTTGCTTGACATTCAAGTTGTTTGGCTCCTTTTGTCGAGGTTTGCTGATTTTACTGCTGGGATCTGTTATTAGGTCCCGTTTTGTCTATTTTACCACTTCTGCGTTCAAGGAACAGAACTCCATAGCGGAATTTGTTTATTTTTGGTAAGTTTGTGTATAAAGCGATTTAAGAACCTGAAACTGGACTACTGATTATTTTTTGTTAATGTTTTAAGGGTCCTTAACAATTCGGCTATACTGCTATTGACCCATTTATTTATTTTTATGGTGTTTTTGTAACATCCTTTGTTGCTACAATGATAATGCTTGTAGCATTGTTCGTGAAGTACCGATGATGCCTGTTGGACAACGGAGCAGGGCTGCAACTAAGGATTATTTTAGGCATAGAAATCGGCACATTCTGCAGATTTGTTGCCTCCCACACGTTGAAAACTTAAAGTTTTTTTTTTTTGTTTTTGTTTTTTTTTTTTGTGCACCGATCAAACTTCACCTTCTCAAAATCTAGAAGAGCTGTGTGTGTTATAAAAAGTTTTGTAGTAAGAGCAAATGAAGCGGAGTCTCTCCAAGCTGATGTCCAAACAGCTGATATGTTTGTCTGATTGGCTGCGTCGAGCATGATTAATGAAGGTACTTAAATACCGAGGCCGTGAATGAGACGCCGGACGTTTGTTTCTTATTAATCAGCTGAAAGCTTGTTGCTCCGCGTCCCTTTGTGTCAGCCAGACACATCAAAGTCTCGTCAGGACTCATTTGTGTAATGAGGCCCTTCTGTACAAACACGCACTTCCCCTCCTGCGTCTCTGCGTTTCGTGACGGCGCGGAGGTTAATTTGTGCTCCCGACGCAACATCTCGTCAGATCTGTGTTAGTGGATTAAAGGGAAAGGAAATGAAGCCTAATGAAAATTGTCTTTTAATGATTATGAGAAAATAAAACGCGTTTCACCGCAGATTTCCTCGGTTTGACTGTCGACTTTCGCCACCGTCCGTCCCTCTTGCTTCATCGGGCTGGAATGCAGACTCGGAGGTCGCGGCTAATCGCTGAGATTACACACGCGTCTGTCCGCTCAGACACCAACACATGTTTTGGTTTTTTTTGAATTAATGCGTTGTCATGTACTTCCTCAAACGCTGCTGTAGTTCTTGTTATGCTACTTTATCATCCTGACTGCACCTGAGCCCCTGATCTCTCTCTCTCTGTCTGCTGGTCTCTTTGCACTTACTAAGTTTGTTTGTTCAGGAGATTTTCACACACACACACACACCAGAATATTCTGCTTTGTTTTTTTTGTTTTTTTTTAAAACAGTGTTTGTTATAGTTGTGATTTATCTGAAAAAAAGTTGAATTCAGTTTCATTTCATTTTTTTTAAATGTACCAATTTACAACAAAGATTTTAAAGAGATCTCCAGAGAAGTTAAACTGGTCCATTTTGGTCAAATTCTGACGAATTGATAACAAACTCGATTCGGCTCTACATTAATTAAAGCTGCAGTATGTAGCTTGTATGAAAAATATGTTTTTCACATATTTGTTAAAATTATCATGTTGTGATGGTTTAAGACAGATAATCTGTGAAAAATCAAGCTCCTCTGCCTTCTCCCAGTTCTCCCAGTACTAACTACAGAAACAACCAATCAGAGCCAGGAGGAGGATCTTAGCGCTGTCAATCACCCTCATGTACGAGCTGCTAAATGTGCTAATGATGAAGAAACAACTCATCGTTGCTGCTCACACACTCCCCCCCCTGCTCGCTGCTACGCTACAGCTGGTTCACCACAACATAGCCTAATGCTAATGCTAGTTAGCATGGCCACCGATGAAGGCAGATAAACAGTTTTCCTGGAACGGTGAGTTGATTCTCCACCATGAGCACATTTAGCAGCGCGTACACGAGGGTGATTGACAGCGCTAAGCTCCTCCTCCTGGCTCTGATTGGTTGTTTTAGGTCGGGAGCGGCGCAGAGTTACATACTGCAGCTCTAAGGGTTCATTCACACCAGCCTTGTTTAGTCCGCTTTAATCAAACTCTGGTTCGTTTGCCCAGAAAGTTCAGTTCATTGGGGACGTGAGTAATCGAACTCTGATGTTGACCAAAAAAAGCGAACTCTGGTCCGCCTACAATCCTTGGTCTCAGTTCGATTAAAGTGAGCTCTGGTAGGGTTTGACTGCATATGTGAAAAAGCAGGAAGCAGACTACAGCGCAGGGCATTCTGGGTAAATACAACAAAAACAAACGCAAGTCTAGCGCTAGCAGGAGAAATGGCTCCTGAGAAATCCTACAACCGCTAAAATCTGACGCCACTCGATTTTTGTTTACATTTCGTGAAGAAGGAAATTGCGCTCAGTGTCGTCTTCAGAGGTTTTCATGTCGTTTCCTTCAGTGGTTCTTGGTGCAGCGCCCCCACAGGCGCGGAGTGGAACAGATTTTCTAAAGGGTTTGGTTCGTTTGACACAGTGCAGCGTGAAGGAGAACCGCAGCAGCTGAAAATGTAACAAATGTTGCAACTTTGTTCCCCAGTCGACCCGACTCAGCCGGACCATCTGATGTGAAATCAGCCTTAAAAGATTTCCCACTAAGATTCATATGAATGATTAGTCAAAACATCCCAACCGTAGACGGTTAATTACAGTTTAATACGCTGCAGTTTATTCCTGTTTTACATTGATACGGCGTCACATTCCTGCCAAAACAATACCCTGAAGAGCTTATTAAGCGATCACAACACAACCAGAGAGCACATAACTCTGATCGCAGCCAGATTTCCATTTATTCACAAGCCCATGAACATAGCACGGAGATTAATAGGAAAAAAAAAAAAAAGCCCCCTCCATCCATCTGTACGCGATCACCAGAAAATGGCGCTCGCTCTCTGTTTGGTGGGCGTATTTGTCGGTTGGCGGCGATAACTCTTGATTGATCTGATTGGCCAGATTTTCAGCTGAAATCTTTTGACAGCACGCAGGATTTTGGCAGGAATGTGACGCCATACAATCCAAGTCCAATTGTAATCCAGTTCAGTAAAGTCAAGATTTGAATCGAGGTAAAATAAAAATAAATAAATTAAATTACTTGCAGTCCCTTAAAAGCCATTTAATTACATTTTAACAGATTAAAATAGTTTATTGTTCATAAAATGGAAACTTTCCATACAAATAAATCCTGAAATGCACAAAGCACATGGCTAAAACAAACAAATGTCCAAAAATAATCAGTGTTCCTTTTCCATTCAATTATAAATCGGTTTAATGCGTCCCAATCCAGTCAAATAATCCAGTTTAAAATTGAGGTTTTTTAAGGAGATTAAAGCTGCTTAAGTAGTTTCCTACATGTGAATTATTGTGGTTATTATTATGCTGTTTAATATCTTCCATTGTTCTGCTGTAATATTTCTGTTGACAACACTGGAAAATTCAGTCAAATTCAATCCAAACATTATCCAAGTCAGGAAAACCAAGTTTATCCACGACGTTCTCTAAATAATTTATGTAAAATGGAGAGTTGTTAGCTTATTAGATTGCTAATGTTAGAATTATAACCTCCTATAAATGTTGAGTGATCAGACGTTTGATCACCCGTTGCAATAAGCAATTAATTGTTTGATAAATTAAAATGAACTCCATAATTTCCATTCTGATGACTTAATATTTTTTGAAGGGTAGTTTTGTTCACATAGACACCCTAATCAGTTTTATTTATGGTTTTGGCTGTGTGTGGTTTTTTATTTACGTTTTATTTATCGTTTTTGGTTGTCGTGTTTTATTTTGGATATTTAAAATATCTTCCAGTTCCAGAGTTAAGTGTTCTTTACAACATGACAGTTTACTGGTCTTTAAAGGAAGCGAACTTGGATTATTTTGCCATTGTCAACATATCACTTGAAAATGGTCTCAAAACAATAATACCATCGTTTATCGCAATCATTTCTGGGCAGAAGTAGATGTCGTGACAGGCCCGCTCAGTCATTCAGCTCAGTTTCTGTTTCTGTTTAACTTTTAAAGAATGAAAACTGTTGATTTTGTTTGGTTTGCAGCTCAATCCTCACTGAAAAGCCCTTTATTGTTGACTTGTTGGACTATTTATACGCATCAACACGCAGTTCAAGGTGGGATTTGTCCATTTGAGACAGAAAACGAGCCTCTTTCCAGCCGCAGGGTTGCGTTTGCAGCCGTCCTCGCTGTTTGAACAGCCGGTAACGCGCCTCTCCGTCTGTCTCAGGGGAAAGTCGCCCAGACGGCCTGCATGTCCGCCTGCAAGCACATCTCCACCTCCCTGATGCAGCTGCTGCTTGACCCGGAGGTCCGGCAGATCTCCATCGGGGCTCTGCACCAGCTCAACGTCGACCTCAAGGAGTGCGAGAGTGAGTGTCGACAAATCCCGGATATTACTTAATGTTGTTGCACTGGAAAAAGTATTTTTGTCTCGTTCTCGTGCACGTATCTTGGTATGCTTGAAATAAGACTGCAGTAACTTACAAGTCACTTTTCAGCACCATACAGGAGCTCGTTTTGAGTCCTTGAATTTCGGTTAAAAGTTACAGTTTCACTTTTTTCTTTTATAGCAAGGCATTCTTTCCCTTAAGTGAAATAATCTACCGTCTGAACTTTTTAATCTATATTCAAGAGTTACTGACATAAAACCAGCTCCTATATCTGCTGAAAAGTTACTTGTAAGTTGTTATAGTCTTATTTCAAGTGTATTCAAGATATTTTCTCTAGAAACTAAACCAAAAATCCTCGTTAGGATTTTGAGTCTTTGCTGTAACCCAACAGAATCAGGAGAAATCATTTTTATTCCTGAGCGATTTGATTCTATAAAAGTGTGTTTTTGAAAATTATTCTACTATTTAGGACCAAGTGGACCACTTGCACAAAATAAACTCATAACTTGACCATAAGGCATAAATTGATTGTCTGTCCTCCTCTCCCTTGAAGTGGGCGGGGCTAGAACTGCTACAAACAAGCTGATTGGTCTGTAGTTGCCATGCTCTGCAGGATAACCAATGAGACGTCAGGGTTGATTTAGTTGCCATAGTGACAATTTAAATTATTCCACACTAAACTGTAGCTCAGGAAATATTAAAGGAATGTATTAATGAGATTTTAATGTGAATTAAATTATTTCAACATTTATTTCATGAAACATTTAGTCAAGATATTTAATTTTTTTTAAATTTTATCAAATTAATTTTTCTGTTTCTGTTTTCTAGATTTATTAAAGTTTTATTAAAACAAATGAATACTTTTTCAGTAGATATTTGTTGGATTTTTAGTCAGTTTGACTAAATTTGTTTTTCTCTTGTGAAAAATAATTGTAAAATTTTTGAAGAAGAAACAAATCAACAAACAAGTTTTAAAATTTTCGTTAATCTGACGTGAAATTTTATGTTTAATTACAGAAATGTTGACAATTTAAAATGCATCATGCATGTATTGCATCTCCCCTTTACCGCCTTTTTCCTTTTCTTTTCTCCTTGCTTTGGTTTTTCTTGAACTTTTTCACATAAACTCCACCAACTAATTCGTCAGAGACTAATTTGTCTTTAAAAAACACATTTTAAAGGTAAATTAAGTTTAGTTTTTCATAAATAAGAGCCTTGTGAAGTGGTTTGTTTGCATTTAGGAGCACAGGGGGCGCTGTGAAACAACCAAATAAAGAGGTAGAGGAGCATCATCTTCCTCATCCCCGCTGCTCCTCCTTCCTCCCGTCTCCCTGATCTGTGAGACTTTTAGGACGCAGACGTGTTTTGTTTTTTTTTTTTTTTTTGCAGATAAAGGATTTGGAGAGTTGAAAGAGCGAGAGGCGTCGTTGGCTCGGTTTGTACGTGATCAAGGTTCTTAGAGTCACAGAGCGGGTCACACTGTGGGTTTGTGACCTGATGTGAAGTGACATGCGTGCAGAGCTGGTTTTCTGAAGCAAAGTTGGGCCGACGATACAGTAGAGGGTCAAATCAGACGCAAACGTGGGAATTCAAAAAGGGAAGAGGGTTAAAAAACAGAAGCGAAGACGTTGAGAGACGTGATGAAAAGTAGAGATGAGGAAAATATTACGTCTGTTTTTTTTTGTTTTTTAAAAAAAAAAAAAAAAAATTAAAAAGCAAAACAGACTCCTTGGGGAGCTTAAAGGGTGTTTAAAGTTTAAAAGAATGTCTGGCGTAGATTGGGATGAAAGAGTTTTGGACAAAATGGGATTAAACGAGGGAGGTGTGACTTTAATGAAATGAAAAGCAAGGATTGGGGGGTGGAGGGAGTGAAATAGATGACTGAGAATGCAGATTAAATGTACGCTCGCAAAGGGAAGGAAATGAGAAAAGATGAAAAAAAAAAGGGATTAAAGATTAAATTAATGAGAGGATCTCCGGATTGTGACGGGTGGGAAGAAACGGAGGCGTCGCGAAGACGCCGGAAAACAGGAAAAAAGCAGAAACAAATTGAACTGAATTTGAGAGAAAAGCTGATAAAACTGGAGGAAAGAAGCGGTTCTGTTTGCACTTGTCCCCACTTTCACAGCCACTGAGGTGAGCTCCTCCAGCAGGGCAGGCAGCAAAAGCACCTTTCAAGTAGTGCCTGTAAAAAGTATTCACCCCCTTTAAAGTTTTACCCTTTTATTGCTTTTGCAAATCAATCATGAGCAACAAAATTTGTCTTTTCTGATCAAAAAAATACAAAAAACACTCCTTTAATGTCAAAGAGAAAACTGATTTTAACAAAATAATGACAATTAAATACAAATATGTAACAAAAAATAAGTGATTGCATAAATATTCACCCCCTTAAAAGGTTATTGAAAAGTATAATTCAGGGGTTGGATATAAAAAAAACTTGTCTAAGGCTGTAAGCATTCTCAAGAATGATGGATCAGGACTGATTTGTAAAAGCAAGAAAAAGGGTAAAACATCCAAGGGGGTGAAAACTTTTTATAGGCACTCTATCTGATAGACCAACACAGAGTAGTGCATAATTGCTTAATTAGGTTTTCACCAATTAAGATGAAATAAAATCTTTTAAAAATGAAGTCATCAGAGTAAATCATTAACGTGGCAGTATCATGTAAAAGTGACTTTTTTTTAGCTTTACATCATGTTATAATGTTGTTCCCTCATCACAAAAATACCTGGAGTGTTTTCTTGATTCTTTCATGCAAGTTTGAGAAATCCTTTAATCTCCTGTGGCAGCCGTTCAGCTGCGCAAAACGCCTGGATGGACTGAGCGCCACCTTCGAGACGCGGCTCCTCCTCGGAGCTGCAGTTTCTGAGCTTCTCCACCCCCGTGCCTCCCCCACTCACCTCCTTCAGACTAGCCAGCAGCAAGTAGCAAACACCTGGTGGAACTGCGCATCTGCTGAGCTCATTATTTGAGCAACTTCTCACTGAAACACTGATTTAAAAACATTGTTAAAGGATTAATTGTGGAGGGCTGTTGTAATGACTTCTTGAAGGTGGAGTTTCAGAAAGAGCAGGACTTTCTTAAAGAGACAGAGGCCCAATTTCAAGGCGTTAAATTATGAAGTCAAATTTCTTTTAGGTCATATTTGATACATGCAGCATTTTTGTAACACCTGAAGGTAACATAGTTACTGGATTGTTGCTATAAAATGATTCTATGTGGCTGGAAAACACACAATACTGCCCCTTTAAGTAATCAGCAAAGTTTGGTATTTTAAAGGCTAAAATCAAAAGAAATATACAAAAAAAAAAAAAACTAGCAAATTACAAAATAATAAATTAAAGCAAAAGAAACAGTATTTAAATCAAATGTTTTAAACATCAGACTTTATAAAACTAACACTTTCAGAAGGTGATGCATGTTTGTTAGAGCATGGTAAAGAACCGGCTGTGAATGTATATTGTTTACGGGATCTTCAGTTGATCTCCAAAAAGCACAACAGGCTCAACAGATGGAAAATATTAGAAAAACAAAGCTTGTGTACAAGCAAGAGGTCTCACTTCAACATAAATTGTAGCTGAGGGACGAAAGAAGTTGTAATTTTTGGCGAACAGAACCTTGTTCTTCATTCAGTGAAGTTACTCAGACTGGAGTTACTTACGAGTAGTGATACTTCATGAAATTACTCAAGTTACAGTAAAAAGTGTATCATAGTAAAACTGCTCTCTCAAAAAGTGGATCGATCCAAAATACCGATACCAAGTCAATATCAGTGCCGGATTGATACTTTAGTTTCAGATTTCCTCTTGAAATTTTGTTTTATTTTTGTGTTGTAGTTTCTCAACCATAAAAAAAGACTTTGCTTTGATTTGCTCCCAAATAATTGGCCTAATTTTTTCTTTTTTTTGTTGTTTTTAGAAAACAATCCACACAAATTTGTTTTCTTTTGCTATAGTTTCTGTTTGTCATGTCAACATGTTATTAAAGTATTTTGTAGGCTGCTATAAACTTTATCTAAATTCTGTCCTGGGTTTTAACAAAATAATTCAAAATAAAAACCACAAAAACGCGTAAAGGTCGGAAGTTTGATGGTATATCATACGTAAATAATAAGTATCGGTTACTGGCCCTGTATTTACTTGGTATCGGATCGACACCAAAAAAAAGTCACACCTCTAGCAGACAGGGCTGCAGAAGATTCGAACTGGGCCGGAGCTTCGCCTTTCAGCAGCACAACGGCCCTGAACATAGTGTGTTAGTATGGCCTAGTCAAAGTCCAGACCTAAATCCAGCTGAGAACATGTGGAGGTTTATTTTACAAAGAAAAACTGGAGCAGATTTTAGCCTGTAGATGTGCAGAAGCGATAGAAGGTGTAAAAAATGTGAAAACCTGGATCATTTTCCTCCACCTTCACAACTGTTCTCTCTGCGGACCTGTTTCATGAACGTCCAGGAAAACACATCGTGGTTTGTGGTTCTAACAAAACGCTTAAAAGAAAATCATGTTTGATGGGGAATTAACGGTAAAAATTTTAATTTTTAGACTCCGATTTTGCAGTTTTTGGTCTTCTGCAGAACCACCCGATCGCTCCGTCACTCGGGCGGCGGCTTACGATTGTTTTAGTTATCGATTAATCTGTCGATTTATTCTGACGATTAATCGGATTTTAAAAATGCCACATTCTGCAAGTCTTTTTTTTTTTTAATACAATATTTGAAATACATTAGAAGATGGAAATAAGAAAATAATTCTATTCCTTTTCTAAATCAGAAAATAAACATTTTGTTGCCTAAAATGCAACAAAATGTTCACTAAAGGAATACATTTTATTCCTTTAGTGAACACATTTGTAGAGATGTGAGAAGATAAAGCCTTTCTGCTTGATTTAACATCAAAACACTGTCAGGTTGATCTGTTGATTATTTTTTTTTGGATTAACTGATAAATAATTGGATAGAAAAAAGCGCTTTATAGGAGATTACTTTCTTTTTTTTGTTTGTTTTTTACAGAATTTGAACCAGGTGAAGCGGAAGCTTTGCCACTTCAGGGGTTTTGGGTAGAACTGGCTGAAACGATTAATTGGATTAATCGAAAGGGCCATTTGCTGAAAGGACAACACACTCGGAGCAGCAATTAAAGCAAAACTGTGCAAAAAAAGCACATTTTGCATTCAAAATTAAAAAAAAAAAAAAAAAAAAAACTTTGTAAATATGTTTTAACCAAAATAAAAGCAGTTTTAGCTTCACCTGGTTCAGATTTACTGAAGGACTGCTTTGTTACTGCATTTTAGTAAAAAAAAAAAAAAAAAGCTTTATTTTCTTATTTAAAAAAGAATTTAATTGTTTGTTTGCATTTTTAATGTCCCTCTAATGTTGTATAAAAAAAACACTTAGTTGATTAATAGTAGAATGTGCCGTTTTTATCCGATTATTCGATTAATCGCCAGAATAATCGATAACTAAAATAATCGTTAGTTGCAGCTCTTGGTAGAACAGGTTTTTTTTTTTTAATCTTAAATGCAAAATCTATAGGTATTTTGCACAGTTTTGGCTTAATTTCAGCTCTGAGGGTGTTGTTTTTTCTTCTTTGGAGTCTGTTTACTCCAGTTAACGATCGATTACCAGGTTAGTTGACGATTATTTCAGTCATCGATTCATCACGATTAATCGTTTCAGCCCCAGCGTCTTCAGCGCCGTCAGTGGCCTGTGAGAAGATGGAGGTGAAAATCCAACGTGAGAAAGCTATAAAAGTCACCTGGCGCCGGTTGAACAGGGCCGTTGCCGTTTTCGTCGTGTGTCGGGGGCCCACTGGCGACGGCAGGCGTGTAACGAGCGCTGCGGGGAAGGAGATTAGCGTCCATCCCACTAGCGTTCCCTTTTCCTCCCGGCTGGGAATACCCGTCTGCTTGTTTACAGGACGCCGACTCACACTCCGAGGTGTTACGCCCCCCCCCCCAAAAAAAAAAAACGTCCCTCAGCCGATCTCAGACATGCTAACAAAGTGCTGCATAAATGGAGCAAACGCACTCAGGTGAAATCTGCCAGTATTAACACCCCGTGCTGTTTACGTCCACACGCAGCTCTTTCTCACACACTCGCTCTGTCTTTCAGCCAGCGACATGACTCTAGCACCCCCCGACCCCCCCCGGTCATTCGTTTGCCAATCTGTCCCGATGCATAGCGAATGCAACCAGGTCTTTTATTATTCTAGTTTTCACCCTGTTTTTTTTTTTTTTTTTTTTTTCTCTTCCTCCTCCTCCTCTCTTCCCTCTCTCCGGGGGTGGACTGGTGGGGGGGTGGGTTTGTATTTTCCCACAGGTTTTGCCAGAGCCGGCCCGGTCGCAGGCTTCCAGGGTGACACGTTGCTTCTGGCCTTCAGTGACTTGAGACAAGTAGGTCTTTGTCTCCCTCGTCGTCTTCGCTCCTTCGCTTTCTTTTAGCCTTTTTCTTCTTCTTCTTCTTCTCCTCGCTATCTTTCTTCTTCTGCTTCCTCCTCCTCATAGTCCTCACCCCCCCAGTCCTCGTCTTCTTCCTTCGTTTGGTTTTCTGATCGTTTTATTCATCTTTCAATATGTAAATCTGTCTTGATGTTTCCTAATTTTATAATTCTGAGTTGTTCTTTCCTACTTTTTCTCCTGATATAATTTCTGTTGCCAAACTTTTACTAAGAAAATTGCTGTTTAAGAAAGAGATGAAAAGGTAAGGAGTAAAAGGGTGGAAATTACACAGAAAAAAAACAAAGTTTTTTTTTTTTTTTTTTTTTTTTTTTTTTTAATGCTTTTGTACATTTTTTTGCACATTTTCAGAGGTTAATTGTTAAACGAAATAACAGTTGCACAACGGGTTGTAGAGAAATAACTAATAATTTTCTGTTGATTACATTGTTCTGTCATCATCTGGAGCTGTATGCATATTTAAATATTGTGCTGCTTAAAAATATATAATTTTATTGCTCTGTTCTTTTATTTAGCCTTCCTAAATTCATACTTTGCAATCTGGATTATTTGTTGGGATATATATATATATATATATATATAATATTATATTATATTTGTAGACCTAGGTGGTTAGTGGTGTCCGGTTGATTCGGGTCAGTTTGTAGGGCTTTTTGTAAATCCATGCGTTTTTCCACTTCCTGACTTAATTTGTGGGAACGTTTAAACTTTGCTTTTGCCATTTTCCAAGTTTGAAACAGTATGGAAAGAAATCCTAGTGAAAATAATTAGATATATAAAAAAGTTAATAGATTTAATTTTAATTAATTAGTTATAATAAATTTTTTACAAAGAAATCGTATTAAGAATGTTTCCACGTTTTTCTCTGATCTGTTTGTTCTTCTGAATGTAAAAATCTGACTTTCTGATAATAAAAAATATATAAAACTACGGGGGGGGAGGGGTTGCAGTGCATATTGAAAGGGGTATGGAAACTGAGAATAGCTGAGTGTGATTTTCCTTGATTGTAAATAGACTGGTTGCTTTGAAAAAAGCAAACTTCTTTAATTTGTTTTTTTTTTTAAAAAAGGTGAATGAAGTGTAATAAAGATGAGAAACAGCTTCATTACTGATCTACAAAATACTTTAATCTACAGTAGATGTTTTCAGCACCAAGCAGCTGCCGGGATCAGTGTCAGGATATCTGGGATTTATTGATTTATCTTCACATAATGAGGTTATCAGTTATCACCGTGAACCAGGATTGAGGTCTTAAAACATGATTTGCAACAAAAAAGCTAAAAGATAACATCATGAAGTCCTTAACCCACTGAGATGAGCTTAAGATCTCATCTCAACATATTGACTTTATTGAGCTCTTGAAACTACAAAATACGTTTAAGATTGTGTCTCGAAAACTACGTTATGACGTTATAGGACTTTAGAACTTGGGTGATGTGCTCTGTCTTCCTGGTTTTAGTGAGAATGTCAGGAGCAGCGTTCTGGATCAGCTGCAGCTGTCTGATTGATTTTTTTTTTTTTTTTTTTTTTTTTTTTTTTAGGCAGACCTGTGAAGACACTGTTGTAGTAATCAGTGCAACTAAAGATAAACGCATGGATGAGTTTCTCTAGATCTTGTTGAGACATTAGTCCTTTAATCCTGGAGATGTTCTTCAGGAGATAGAAGGCTGACTTTGTAACTGTCTTTAGGTGTCTCTGAAGGTTCAGAGACACCTAAAGACAGTTACAAAGTTGAGAGGTTTCTTGGTTAAACTGCTGAACCCGGGCTGTTTGTGTCAGATTGGGACCTCTTACCAGTTTTCCTGGGGGTCTTGATGGCCTTAAGGCCAGAATTGCAGAATATCCCCAATGCAGGAAGCAGCTCGGCTTGTGTCCCTTCGGTTTTGTTTGTGTCCTGGGAAAACTTGTCCGAGACCAGCCAGAACTGGACAGCTCTCCGCTGTTGGGGCGGAGGTTTTGTTTGTGTCTCATTTTTATGTTAAATTTGAATTTTCTGAAGGAGTGCATACGTGCATGAAAAGTTGGTGAGTGGCCGTCGTCGTCGGCGCTGAATGTGTGAACCGGGGCGGAGAGCCCGATTCGAAGCTTCTGGCGGCCGTGAAAGTCGAAATGTTTACTCGTTTTAAACCGAGAGCTGTCAGTGTGTGAAACGGGGCGGAGAGCGAGCCGAAAGTGTGTGTATCCGGCTTTGATGTGTGTGTGTGTGTTGTTGTTGCAGAGTGTGTGAAAGTCGGAGGAGAGTGTCTGTTTTTTTTTTTTTTTTTTTTTTTTTTTTTTTTGTGTGTGACAGCAGATGACGGATGGGCCGGCAGGACGGAGCTGGGGACGATGAATGAGGTGACAGACAGAGACGGATAGCCCTTTATCCCTCCGTCACAATCCCTCTTTCTCTCTCCTTCTCTTCTCTTTCTCCGCCTGTCGGGATGATGCAGTGCCTCTTGTTCTCTCGCTCGGAGGAGGAGAAGGAAGGGGCAAAGATGGGGAGAAGAAGAAAAGGAAAAATTGCATTCATCTGGCATCGATGTTTACTTCAAATGCCTCCAGCATCTTCCTTCATCCACATCCTTCCCCCCTCCTCTTGTCTTTCTTTTGCTGATCAGAGTTATTCAGCTCCTTGGCTCTTTTATTTCTTTCTCCTCCATTGTTTTTCCACGCCTATTCTTGTCATATCAAAAGATGCGCATTCCTGCGACCCCCATGCGTGCTTTCACACCTAACCTCAGCTCATGCACATCTGCCCGAGCGCATCTTCGCGTGCGAGCCGCTTTGTTGCAAGGAAATTTTTCATGCCCGCTGTGTCACTTTCGTACGTGCCCAGGAGTCTCTGTGACGTCGTGTAAATGTCGCTGAATGGTCGATAAATCAAGCTGACGGGTCCGTTTTGTTGTGAGCTCGGGTCCCGGTGTTCAGGGAGGTTCTGGGGTCCTGGGACCGGGCCGAGCTAAAGTTTTCCCCACAGGACACAGACTCGCTGCACCCATACAGGTTAATTTCTGATGCAAAAGATTAAGACCAAAAATTCAAGTTTAAGGTCTTATTGTGGGTGTTTTCATCATGTCTTCAGTTGATTTGGGGCTCAGTTTAGAAATAATTTAACATCTAGATGTCCGAGTTTTAGGCAAGGTAGTCTCACTTGTTGCTTAATTCTAGTTTAATCACAACGGACCCCAGTATTCGCAGTGGTTAGGGACCACAACTCCATGACGAAAACAGACCTAACACCTTATAACTGCCTATTTTAATAGTTCAAACACCAAATATACCTTAAAATGTATTAATACACCCAGCGGAAACCAGCTTAGCACTAGCGCAGAAGCTAATCTCTACAGTCTCCGCTAATTCCAGTGTAATTTTAATCAGATGACCCTCAGTGGTCCCTTTTTAATTAAATGATGTGAAAGGATTACAGCAAATCCTGCGTCCAAAATGCGAGACCCTTTCAATGTAAATATTGTAGAACCAAGATTTTCCAGGTTCACAGAGCAAGATTTTCAAAACCTGAGGCCGCACTCATGACGATTAAAAAAAAAATCCGATACAACAGGTCGTACAGTGTGTGTTGTCGAGCCACACGGCAAAGACGACACACTCAACACAGATTACACTCACCAACATTCAGACGGGAAATCTCCCAAAACCTCTCGAGATCAAGTGTGAGTTCAGAGTAAACAAACATGGCTGACTGTGGTGAAGCAGTGCCGATAGGTTTGTGGGCTATATCTAACGGAGAAAAAGCAATACGAAGACGTCCACGGTGTCCACCGGGCTTTCTGGCCCGCCAGAGCCATGCTGATAATCGGGGCGTCCTTACGAATGTCGGAAGGTGGAAATCGTGGTGAAAATACGCATAAAAGTCTTGCCGTATGAACCAGGCATCTGTTTAGTCTTAAAAAGGATTAAGACCCCAAGATTTTTACATTCACATTTTCTTACTGGATGTGTCTTTAAGGGCCTGGGGCCCATTTGGGGCCCCTGGACTGATTGTGTCTCGTTGCTGACTTCAGTTCAGGAATGATATAAATTTGGAGACTTTCTATTTTTAATTAGGGCAAAATTATCACAAAGTAAAATCTTCTTACAATCGAAAACATTGTCAACAGCAGCAATTATTTTTCTTTGAATAATGACGCTTTTTGCATTCCCTTGCTGGAACCACATCTATCCAGTGACTTTTACTCAAAGGTTGACTTTCCGGCACCCAAATTTCTCTGAGTGTCAAGGTGAGGCCCTTACTTTCACAACTGGATCGTTATGGCTTTCGCTTTTGGTTTATTTCAAATGTAATGGACACAAAGACGAAAAAGAAAGGGGAAAAGAAAGAGAGGAAGGTGGGGGAAGTGTTTAAAGAGAAAAAAGGAGATAGGAGTAGAGAAAATAAATAAGCATAGCGATAAAACATGTCAGCACCTTTGAAGTCTGCCTCTAGACCTGCGGAAAGAGAAAAAAATAAAACTGAGAATCCACAACAACAAACGTGTACATAAATAATAATAATAATAACAGTTATAACTTCAATGGAAAGTACACAGTACAAGGTAGTATAAGATGTACTTAGTGGCAGTCGCAGCCTGACTGAGTGCATCTTGTCTCCATAATGTTCAATCATGGGTTTGGGGATGAAATGTTTCTGGCCGCTTCACACAAGCCAGAACTTTCAAAGCAGACTTGCGCGAAGGAGAGCTGTTTGTGTTAGTTTCAGTCCTCCGGCTGCTGCTGCTTTTCCACCACAGATCTTATCAATCTGCCTAAATTTAGAACCTCCAGAAGTCTGTGGTTATTTCAGACCTTTGGCTGGCCCTGGTGTGGCGTGGCGTCCCTCCAAACAAACGCTCGCTACAGTAGAGTTTCACTCATCCTTTCCTCCAGCCCTTCATCTTCCAGGCACGCGTTGTTCCACCTTCAGCCCGTTCGCGTTTGTCGTCTGTCGTTGATTGATCCCGTTTTCGTTCCTCTGGTTGACCGCAGATAGTCCGATCCCATCTGTTCATCTCTTTTCTTCTCCAAGTACCGAAGTGGATCAAATGCTGCTTTTTCCCCTAACCTCAGATTTTAGATTTCATTCTGTCTCTGCTGCTTTTCTCCCTGTTCCTGGTACCGGCGCTGCTCTTTTCCCCTCCTGCACTTAGTTTTCTACATTTTAAATAAAACCCACTCAGTTACGACCAACATCCTCTCATGGCGCTGAATATGACAAGTTCAGTTTCCATCCAGCTGTAAAAAATCCTGTTTTACCTTAAAAACATCCAGTTAATAGTGCAGTCAGGCTGAGGAAATCATAGAACTAGTTAAAAAACTAGGGACTTTTCATCATCTGCCACATTCAGCTCGGTTATGACAGCACAGAAAGAAGACAAAGAAACACAGAAGCCGGGTTGGCAAGGTGTACTTTCTGTATAGAAAATAAAACAAAGAGACTACGCATTGTGAATGCCAGCTTTGGTTCTCAGTAATTCATTCCAGTAGAGAGACATAGCTAAACTTGAAGACGCTGAACCAGGTGTACTTTCTATTGGGGGAAACAAAAAGGAGAGTAAAAATAGTTAACAGCAGCAATAATTCAGTATATAACTCAGGCTAAAAAAAAAGAAAACAAAACTGAACCAGGTGTACTTTCTATGGAAAAGGAAACAAGGAGAGTAAACATAATTATATATATCATGAATGGCAGCAATGTTTCAGTCTATGGTTCAGACGAGAAAATGAAATAAACTCAGATTAACTGAACCAGGTGTACTCTCTACAGGAAATTAAACAAGGGGAGTAAATGTAGTTAATGATGGAAATATTTCAGTCAACGGCTGAACCCAAAAAAACAGACACAACTAAACTTAGAAGTACTAAGCCAGTTGTACTTTCCATGGGGAAACAAAGGTGAGTAAATGTCGTTAATGGAGCAATAATATGGCTCTGGCTAAAAAAGAGATGGAAATAGACTGGGAAGGACTGAACCAGGTGTACTTACTGTTGGCAGACAACAAGGACAGTGCTCGGAGATACTGGCAGAAGTGTTTGTCTGTGGTTCTGGATAACTTAAAAGCACTTAGTCAGATGTACTTTTTATGGGAAAGAAAAAAATCAGTCAGTAGCACCATTAGCTTAGAAGCACTGAGCAAGGGGAACTTTCCACAAAAAAATTAATTGATGAATAAGCACGTGTAGCTATTGGCAGCATTGCTTCCTAAATGGCTTCATCCGTGAAAGAGACTCGGCTAAACACAGAAGCACTGGGCTGGGTATACTTTCTGCGGGGGTAAAAAAAACAATGTTATTTACACCAAAACTTGCAAAAAACTTGGAGAGTAAATAAGGCCAGTAGCCTGCTCCTCTCCTCACTTCTGCCTTTGTTTCACCCTTGAACCTTTCTTTTCTTTCTTTTTTTTAATCGTCTTTTCATTATCGCCACCTTTCATTGTTCCCTTTCTATTCACCGCCAGGGCCTCAGCGGTCAACGCACGGCGTAATGCGAGCTCTCGGGTGCCGTCTGTGTGCATCCCAGCCATTACCTCACATGGTTTCCCTGCGCGGCTCCAAAAGCAACATGTCACAGCATGACAACTGCTCGCTCTGCTGATCCCGGCTCTGCTGCGCGCGTGAACGGCGAAGCCAGTAGCGATTATCCAGCGACAGCGTCACACACACATCCCTCTGCTTGTGTGTGTGTGTGTGTGTGTGTGCACAGAGAGGTAATAGACAGGCTGGGGGATGAGATGAGGCCCAGTGGGAGAAGAAACCTCCACCTCACCTCCTCATAACCCAGACTAACCAGGAGGGAGAGGAGAGAGGGATGAAGGGGAATATATGGAAACCTTCAGCTAATCGGAGCAAAACTAACTCATACCTGTGGGTAAGGATGGAAACGATGAGGATTTATCGATTCGATTCTCATCGAGTTAGGAAATAAACCCTTTAATTCAAAATACGCACCGTGTCGTATTCGATTCAAATTAAAGCTGGTTTACGAAATAAGAATCCCTCCGTCAAATTAACATTTTAACATGAAATGTTTAACTTTTTGCACCTCGACAGTTTTTGTGCAGACAGATCTGCGCGTTTGCCTTTTTCAAGACCTGCAGGCGTCTCCCTCTGTGGAAAACAGCCTCTCCGATGTTATTTATTGCTTTATTTTCGCCTCTGTTGTTTTACTCTTCCATGCCTCGATGAAAGGAGGTAGCGAAAAGTGTGCGAGAGCTGCAGTTATATTGAATAAATCAGAACGTTAATGAAAAGTTTGTGTATTTCAGTAATTCATCTCACAAGTTCAACATATTATACAGACTAATTCCACACAGACGGATGTTTTAAAGCTTTTATTTGTTAATGCTGATGATTTCTTGCTTTCAGGAGTAGAATATTACATCAGACCAATTAATAAAAACATCCTTAATGCAGAGATGTGGATTTACTGAACAATGTTTACCACCTGCTTAAAGGTTGTTTAAAAAGGTGCTTTTAATCCGAACCTCGTCAGAACCCATGTTCTGATTTATTGAATATGACCGTAATAAATCCTTTATTTACACCGGAAAAAAAATCTCTTGAGACTCATCGTTTCATTTACAAGATGTTAAATGCATCACAAAAACTACATTAAAACAATACTATAATCTCCTAAATGCTGCTAAAAATCAATACTATACGCTAATATGCAAGAGCCTACAGACAAATTGTCAAACCCCTTCAATAAGATTTTGAATTCCCCGAGTGTGACCAGATTGGAGAGCTTCAGGTGCTGCTGGTGGAGGTGGAGGGACCAGAAAGCTTTTACCATCTCACAACGCACTGAATGAACTCTGAATGGAATAAAGCCCTGCGAGCGAAGGCTGTGGTGGTGCTTTCTGTGTGAAATGTAACAAGTATGATGGAAATAGTTGGAGAATGGATTTGTACATGAAAGTGCAGCAGAGTGTGCGAGTGCGTAAAGAAGGTCATTTAACTGAAGAACATAAGGTGCAATGCAAGGTGAGGGAAGCTGGAGGAGGCTTTCATACACACAATATCCCCAAAATACACACAAGTGGCAGAAATTAGATGTTTTCTGGCATAGTTCGAGAAACAACTCTTGCTTCGAAAAAAGAAACCTAATTTTAACCTAAGTTTTTAATTTTTTTTTAAGCAGATTTTCAATGTGGGTCTTAAAAGTTAAATTTTCATCTGTGGTGACGCCAGGATATTTATAAGATGTTAGAAAATCAACGGGCGCACCCTGTGTGGTCGTGACAGCAGGGAGAAATGTGGGCGCCTTCTTCTAGTTAGAAAACAACGAGCCCTTAGCCTGTAAATGTTATGAGACGGAGATCATTCATGCAGCACGGCGCCAACATCGATACAGCAACCAGGACGTGGAGGAGTTTAAAGCTCCGCCCCCTCGGGCGTCACCGCCGTCGCTAAGCAACGTATCGAACAACAACCAGTTTCCTGCCGTGTGTTCAGCTGTTTGAGGATGTCGGAGGTGTTTCATCCTTTTACTGTGATCAAAGCTCTGCACACGTTGCAACCGGCCCGAGTGTCGTCTTGTTTTGTGAAATGTAATCCCACCTGGGAGCGGCTCTGCCGCGACGCCATCTTGGATGTTTTCTGCGATAAGTCATCGTGCAGATACGTCACACGTTACTGGACCCGTTAAGCAGGCAGGTTAACGGGTCCAAGGAGTTGAACTGCTGAGAGTCGCGTCCCTAATCTGAGGGTGGGAATCGTGGGGCCCCTGGTGATGCACTGCAGGCTCGTGTGTTGATCTGGATAACAGTGAAAACACTGAAATGAAGAGAAGTTCGTCATCTCAAACCTTACTGTCGCCTGCTGCTTTTTATTCATCGGCTTTCTCTTTCTTCTTGGCTGATTAAGATTTGGACACGTTTCTTTCATTGATACCAAGCTGGTCCGAGTGGTTCTTGGCCCGTTGTTGGTTCTCTCCGGGCCGTCCCATTCGCCACCACTCATTTTTGCTTCTCTTTTGTCATTTTCTTTCCCCGCATGAAGGAGATGTTTGCTGTAGTTGTTTGTCTTTAATTTGGTTTGGGATTTTAAGTCTTTCCATTGATTCTTGTTGCTGTTTTAAAATAAAAGTAATTAAATTTTTTTATTATTGTTATTTTTTAGAAATATCCATAATGCACCTTTTGATTATTTCCATGGCTATTTGCTGTTTTTGTGCAGAAGTAAGATAATTAGCTTTACTCGTTGTGAGAATCCACCACAACATGAATAAATTAATATCCTTTAGCATCAAAAAAGCTGCTGTGTGTCGGTTTCCAAATCCTTTGAAAGAAAGAAAATGAAGATATTTTTCCATTTTTCAATGTGGGCTCGTTTTGTTTTCCAGGATAAACTGGATGTCGTTTTCAGGTCCTTGACACATCAGTGAGATAAACAGCTTGAGCAGAAGGAGGTCAAACTTGACTGTAAGAGGAAGACCCCACCTGGTTCCAACAGCGTTTGTTTGTCCTTTCATTGTTCCCGACTTGGGTGCGCGCGCTGCTAAACGCTCCTCTCTTCCTTTCGGCCGCTGGTGGAAAAACGCGATCCTCTCCTCCAGGAAATAAGCCCTCAAAATCAGCTCGTCTCCACCGCGTTGCTTTATGCCCACGTCTCACACTTGAGCAGCTTCTCCTGAGTAATTAAATACCTGCCCAAGTTTTTGTTTCTGAAATAACAGAATCTACGCTAAGCTCGTAGGTTTCCTGGAAATAGATGGAGGGAGACTCTTAATTAGTCCAGAGTAAAGTGAAATAAGGGGTTTGAAGGTGGGACTGATGAGTGATGGAGCCTCTGGAGAAGCGTGCTCTGTTCGTTTTAGCCTGTTTGTCTTCGTCTAGACTGGGAACCAGACAGTCCAGAGAGCTTAGGTTTCAGCTGGCCGGGCAGAAACGCTCCTACCTACCTTGTGTTTTAACAGGTTTTAATTAGGCCGGTCAGATGAAGCTGTCGAGCTGATTTAAGGGACGGTTCGTGAAAACCAGCTCCGTCTGTGCCGCCCCAAGCTGAACGGAGAAAGTCCAGACTCGTTCGGGTTTGTGCCAGCTTCTTCTCGGAGCTCTGTTGGACCACGAGGCAAGCGAGACGACACCCAGCAGTGTTCTTTGGGTTCTGCAGAAACGAGGTGATCAAAGATCCGAAAGTCATTACTGAACTTTTTAGCTCCTTACCTGCAAAATAACCCCAGCTGAGAGGTGAAGCTGCTGAGCTCACCGGTGAAAGTGCGTGAGCGCCATTAATGCGTCAGCTCACGACCTCGTCATTACAGCGCTTTGTTTGTTTTAGACCAACACAAGAAGTAAAAGGAAATGCTTTTAAAATAATGTTCACTGGTAAAAAAAAATCTGAAAACTGCCCTGCGTTTGTTTCCAGCAAGTTGGATTTACGTTCTGGACTTTGACTAGGCCGTTTTAACCCATGAATCCGCTTTGATTTAAGCCACTCTTTTGGAGCTCTGGCTGTATTCCAGCGTCTAAAAGGCGCTTTTAGCTCCATCTTCCCGTCGACACTGACCCCTTCGCTCTGGGAATAGTTTATCAGTCGTTCACCCATCCATCCATCCATCAATTTATCTATTTACCCATTAGTTTATCCATCAGTTTACCATTTATCCAGCAGTCTCTCCATTCATCATTTATTCATAGCGAACTTCTGTACGTATTATTAAAATAGAAATCTGGAAATTTGAGTCGGGAAGAATAAATGTGAGCTGAGAAAAAGGACCGATTCTGTCGCCACCTCTCCTCCTCCTGAAGCTGTGCAGATCAACAGTGAAACCTCACAATAACTCCTAAAAGAAGTAGAAACGCCGGAGAAGGGATGCAGAAACAGTCCAGCACAGACATTCAGAGAATAGCAGAAGTCCTTTTAGGAACAAGTGATTCAGACTCGTGTGGCAGAAAGTGGAGCAACAGTGAAGGGTTAGAAAACAGCGGAGGACAGAGGTGATGCAGAGGACAGGAAGAGATAGAGGAGATGGAAAAATCTGCTACTGTCACATATCTGAGTGGTGCGGTCACGCTGGGACAGCTGTAGCGTGTGTTTGTGTGCAACGGGTCAGGACCGGGGATTTCACCGCGCACCCCCCCCCCCCACATCAGCAGCAAAGTTCAGGAAACCAGATAAACAGAAGGGGACAGAAAGGCAGAGATGATGGAAACAGAAAGAGAGAACGGATGAATGAATCCAACAGAAGATGACGGTAGGAGACTGAAAGAAAGCGGCAGCGGCCAGATCCCGAACGAGACCCGAATGTGTGAGAGCGTTGACGTAGCGGCGCGAGAAAAGCGAGGGATGGCGCGTGAAAGAGTGCAGTCAGGTGAAAGTGATACGGAGAGTCAGGAAAAAACGGACGTACAGGGTGGTCCGTCCCGCTCCCCCGCCGTCTCCTCGGGAGGCTGACACTTCTCTTCATCCATGTGACCGGTCACGGTGGGTGGGGGGGTGAATAGAGAGAGTGGAGAGGGATGAAAGAGCGAGGCGATGGGAGAAGAAAGAAGGCGAAGGGACGGTGAGCAGCAGACGGACATCTAAATGCTCGCCTGCCGATCTGCTGGCGCAGAGGGATGGGAAGCGCAGCAACATTTTAAACACACACAACCCTGCAAAAATATTCACACCCCTTATAATTTTTTTTTTTTTTTTTTTTTTTTTTTAAACTTTTTGTCACGTTATGATGACAGACTTCAATGTGATTCATCAGGAATGATTTGTCAGTAATGTAAACAACCATGAACGTTAGGGATCACTGTCCGTTCACATCATGCAAGGCAGACTGTGGAGAGCATGCGTGCTTACACAGCATGCAGCTGAGACTGTGGAACCAAAGGGTCCACAACTCGCAGCGTTCACCTCGTCAGTTTAAAGCTGCAGTTTGTAACTTTAACAAAAACATGTTTCTTGCATATTTGTTAAAACTGTCACCATGTCGTGACAGTTTGGTCTGAGACAGATAATCTGTGAAAACATGGAGCTCCTCCTCCCTGAGCTGCTGTCGCCGTCTAAAGAAATGCGCCGCTCCCGACCTGAAACAACCAATCAGAGCAAGGGGGAGGGGCTTAGCGCTGTCAGTCACCCTCATGTACGCGCTGCTAAATGTGCTAATGGTGGAGAAACAACTCACCGTTCCAGGAAAACTGTTTTCGTCATCGGTGGCCATGCTAACTAGCGTTAGCATTAGCATCAGGCTATGTTGTGGTGAACCAGCTGTAGCGTAGCAGGGGGGGGAGTGATTGACCTTCCTCCTGGCTCTGATTGGTTGTTTCTGACTGAGTGGTGCATTTCTGCAGTTAGTACTGGGAGCACTGGGAGAAAGCAGATTATCTGTCATGACATAATAATATTAACAAATATGTAAAAAACATATTTTTTCATAAAAGTTTCATACTGCAGCTTTAAACATTTATCCCAAAGGGCTGAGTTTGTGTTGCAGGCTTTTCAGATCGTGCCGAGGGACGCGTTTCTCAGATCAGACGGCTTCAAGAAGACCATGCGAAGCCGCTGCTCCGCATACAGCACAGAGTCGGGCTTCCGTCGCGCTCCTGTTATGCAGTCCCGTATTACTAGAGCCTATATTACAGAGGTCCCCAAGTTCGGTCCTGGAGATCTACCATCCTGCAACTTTTCTAACACACCTGAATTAAATGAATTACTGGTTACCAGGCAGAGCTGAATGACTGCTAGTGAGGGAATTCAGCCATTTCATTAAGGCTGGGATGCAATCATTTGTATACATAATAAATAACAGAGGTGACAAGACACAGCCCTGAGGAGTCCCCTTGGAGGAGAAGAGAACATCAGAAAGTACCCCATTTACTTTCACTCTCTGAGACCTAACAGTTCGGAAGTCTATAAGCCAACATATGAGTCCAACATCAATAATAAAAAGATACTTTAAGTTTTCGTTGCTTTAATTGAACTTTGGTTTGTTTGGGGAGGTGAGAGCGCTAATCGAACTCTGATGTGGACCAAAAGGTTGAACTCTGGTCCGTCTAAAACCCGAGGTCTTGGCTCAGTTGAAGGGAACTCTGGTGCAGCTCAAATGCTTATTTGAACGCTAAGTGGACCGGAGACCGCTCCAAAAGCAGGAAGTGGACTACAGCGCAGGGCATTCTGGGTAAATGCAACCAAAACAAACGTGCATGTCTAGCGCTAGCGGGAGAAATGGCTCGTAGAAATCCTACAACCGCTAAAATCTGACGCCGCTCCATTTTTGTTTACATTTCGTGAAGAAGGAAGTTGATCTCAGCGTCGTCTTCAGAGGTTTTCGTGTCGTTTCCTTCAGTGGTTCTTGCTGCAGCGCCCCCACAGGCGAGGAGGGGAACAGGTTGCTCAAAGGGTTTGGTTCGTTTGACGCAGCGGCACGTGAAAGAGAACCGCAGCAGCTGAAAATGTAACAAACGCTGCGGTTTGTTTTTTTGTTTTTTTTTTTTTTTTTTAACCCCAGTCGAACCAAGTCTACCAGACTATCAGATGTGAAAACACCCCAACTGTCGTCCTGTCCTGCAGATTCTCCCGCTGGAGCTGTGGATCTCTGCAGCTCCTCCAGAGTCACCACGGGCCTCTTGCCCCAATTCTCTGATTAAAAGATCTTTTTCTACAGTTTTCTCTCGATTTATCGCATAAAGCGCTTTGAAGTTTGTGGCTGTGACGAAAACCGAAACGGTCGTTTTGCGAAGCACTCTACCATCAGACGTTCAAACTGTTCATCCATCAGAGAGGAATGTTGTTGCTCTTAAAACACCGAAAGTCTCCTGCCTGCTTCGGACGTGCTCCTCCTGCAGCCCGAGACAGTGGGACAAACACAGATAACAACTGTTCAGAATATGTGCATCACTATCTGTGGATTTATGACTGCAGGCTTGTGTGGGAGAGCTGAACGTGTTTTTGTGTCCTCGCTCTCAACTTCCTGTCCCGTCTGTGGCCGGCCTTATCGGTGTGACAGCGGGTCAGGCCGTGGTCACAGCAGCAGCAGCGGCGGGGCTACGACCCAATCCGGGTCTCCGCTTCCGACCGCTGGTCAAGCAGCGGTCAGGAATTAGGTCAGCTGTTTCAGGAGCGAGCTGCTTTCACAATAGGATATAAATAAACAAGATTAATAAGAAAGCGCTGGCTGGTGGAGGGCAGGGAGAAATAAACACGCATCATCAGAATACCTGATCACCCCCCGCTTAGAGTGACCGTGTTCTGACCGGGCCGGGTCATTGTTCCGCGTTATCAGTGCCGACCTCTCCGTCAGCCGGCCAGATTCGACCCGCTTCCACGCCCCTTCCTGTCAGCGGTCATCTCGCGGTCAAAGCAAAGAGCCGAAGCCTTCAAAGCTCTCCCTCCCCACCCCCCCGCCCATCCCTCACCTTTTAATCTGCTTCCTGTTTGGGCTTCAGTTGAGGAGGCTGAGGGTGTCAGAGCTGCCCTGGTGCCGATGAGCAAATCAGATCCTTCGCAGGCGTTAAAGGTTTGTCTGAAGGGACGCCTGGAGCCACAGGAATGTTTGAGGTGTTAATTTAATGTGGCGGCTTTAAGTTTTTGCACTTTTATCACAAGGATGTTCTCCTTTATATCAGTTTGAATTCAGTTTTTATATATATATATATATAGCGCCAGTTTAGAGCACGTCGTCTCAAGAAACTTTACAGAAAAAAGTAATTTCAGTTTATTCACACGTACGTTCGAATTGATCCTAGTTATCAGTCAGTGCATCGATTAATTAATCAGATTAGATTAATTATAAGCTTTCTGTCAAAGCAAACCGAGCAGATTGCCCTGAGTCAGTCGCTTTGCTTCCATCCAGTTGTCATGCAGATTTTTTGCGAACTTTTGAAATGTAGCAAAAAGGGAAAATGCGAATTAGGCGTGTTTCCGTCTACTGGTTTGGAGCGAATCAACCAGGCTGCACAAAGTAATTTCATCAGATGTTGACGCTACGTGTGGCTGTAATAAACAAGATGTAGAGTTTGCAAACTAGCATGCACCCCACCTCTCAGAAAAATGGAGACTCCTCCCCTCCAAACTGGAGGTTTGGACTTTGAAGTTTATCTGGGCTTCTTGCCTCTGGTGAGGCACAGACCCACCAGTGGATGGGAAAGTTCGCTACGTCAGAACTTATTTGGCAGATGTTTCCATCTCCCCTTTAGCGCATTAACTTTTTCCTTGTTTATTGAGGACATTATTTCAAATTCTGCAGTTTCCATCAGCCTTTTCTGATACTTAAAAAAAAAAAAAAAAAAAACGCCGATGGAAACACGGCTGTTGACTTGCAGTGCTCACTCCTCCTGGACGTAGCGACCATAGACGATCGCTTACGTTGTGTCGTCTACTTTACAGCAACCCCTCATACATGTAGCATGCATGTAGCGACAGTGGAGAGGAAAAACTCCCCTTTAACAGGAAGAAACCTCCAGCAGAACCGGAACCTGGCTCAGTACGAGCGGCCATCTGCCACGACCGACTGGGGGTTTGAGAAGACAGAGCAGAAGCAAAAGAAGAGCTAGATAAACTGATCCAGGAGTTGTTGATAAAGTAAAAAGGAGAACGGTTAGTTGATGGCAGCGTTATCTCCTCCAGGACGGCATCACAGCCAAACAGAGCGCCAGACCAGGTGTAGCTTCTATGGAGGGAAAAATAACTGAGAGAAACAAAAAGTTACCATTTGAAATAATGCAAATTGGAGAGTAGTAGGAGAAGAAAGTAGCCGCGCAACTACAGAGATGGCTCAGGATAATCTAAGAATGAGGCTTGAGAGAGGCAGAGCACCTAGGAATATTTATACACGCAACCCTTGCTAGCAGCATTACCTCACACTGAATGTTTTTAATTTGAGTGCATTTATATGCATTATGTTTAGAAATAATTGTATTTTAAACACAATAGTTGTTGCCAAACTTGCTGGCAAACCGACCAGTTCCTATAAAATATTGATAGCTGAAGCATGTTTTCAAATTTGGACTTTGTTGTAAAGTCGGTAACAAACTTTAATCGGTCATCCATCATGTTCTTCCCTTTTCTCTGAGCCAGTCCACAAAATAGGAAAGACAGGAGAGCATACCATCCAAGAGCATACCTACTGTAAACACGCAGCAAACAGTCAGGTCATTTGACAAGTTTATTTTTCTTTCTTTGTGCACATTACTTTTGTTTTTATTAACAAGCTTTATGGTCTCATTTATAACTAGATTCATAGGAAGAAGAAACAACCAAACAGTTTCTGTAAAATAACTTTCTGAAACCACTGAGATAATTTCTCCATTTCAAGTTTTTGTCAGCAGTCGGGAAGCTGGATATGTTGTGAACTGAAGAAAGATGCACTTTTACACGTTTTATTCTGCTTTTCATTTCACAAAGTGGACGATTCAGAAAGAAATACGTTGATGAAATGAAGAGTTTCGCTGACTTGTTTCCAGTCCAGTGAGTGCGAGTGGAAGCCGACGAACCGTAGCTGAACTCCCACACAGGATTTAACCTCTGTTGAAGGAGCCACGCTGACTTTCAGAGAGTGGCCTGAACCGAAGTGGAGCTAAAAGCTGCTGCTTCTCCAGCCCTGTTTGTTTTGGACTATTCTGTCTTTATTTGCTTTATCAGCGCACCGTGCGGCTCCCGGCGGGCCGCCCTCGTTTATATCGTCTCCCTCCTCCGTAACGTCTAGTTACCCTCCGCCTGACCTCCTCCTCTCCTGCTCTTTCTCTAATATTTCCACAATCACTCTTTCTGAGGCTTCGCTCGTCCTGCTCTTCCCTCCGTCTCCGCCTGTGCAGTGTCTAACTGACAAGGGAGACCCCTGGTTGAACCACCGGGACTCCGGGTCCTTTTTGGCTCGGCACTCTGTGAGCAGGTACCAGAAGTTATCCGTCGCTGCTGCCGATGATGAAGAAGCAGAAGACGAGATGATGGTTTCAGACCTCTAACATTTGAAGCGAGACGCAGAAGTAAAATATCACTGAAATCAGTTGTTAAAGCTGCAGTATGTAACTTTTACGAAAACAATTTTTTCTATATTTGTTAAAACTGTCACCATGTCGTGACAGTTTGGTCTGAGACAGATAATCTGTGAAAACATGGAGCTCCTCCTCCCTGAGCTGCTATCGCCGTCTAAAGAAATGCGCCGCTCCCGACCTGAAACAACCAATCAGAGCAAGGGGGAGGGGCTTAGTGCTGCCAGTCACCCTCGTGTACGCGCTGCTAAATGTGCTAATGGCGGAGAAACAACTCACCGTTGACGCTCACACACTCCCCCCCCTGCTCTCTGCTACGCTACAGCTGGTTCACCACAACATAGCCTAATGCTAATGCTAGTTAGCATGGCCACCGATGACGGCGGATAAACAGTTTTCCTGGAACGGTGAGTTGTTTCTCCACCATGAGCACATTTAGCAGCGCGTACATGAGGGTGACTGGCAGCGCTAAGCCCCTCCCCCTGGCTCTGATTGGTTGTTTCAGGTCGGGAGCGGTGCATTTCTTTAGACGGCGATAGCAGCTCAGGGAGGAGGTGGAGGAGCTCCATCTTTTCACAGATTATCTGTCTCAGACCAAATATGGCAAAAACCTATTTTTGTGAAAGTTACAAACTGCAGCTTTAATTAGTCTGGTCAGAAAGCATCGTCAGTACGAGAATCTGTGAGAATAGAAAATGATGGTAATGTTTTATGGCCTCACTGCCATACAGCTGGCTGTAGATGGAGTCTGATGGTTGCTATGGAGACTTGGCGACAGCAGGACGCCACCCTTTACTGCAGTGAACCCTTATTCAGCTTTGTGTGTTTTAGTTTGCTATTTTTATGTCGTTTGAATTATTAATCTGACTATGGAGATTAATTTTAAGAAGAATCTATTTTCTTGCTGCCACGACCAGATTTCCTGTAAAGATGAACACATCTGGCTTACTTGAAATGCATGTTCTCTTGTCGTTCCCATTTTGAAGAGTGGTTAAGAGAGTTCTAATCAAAATGTTCTAGACAGAAGAAAGAAATACATCAGCTAGATTTATTTTATGAGTTTTTCGGGGGTTCAACACGTGTAAATAATCAGGGTTGTTTTTCTGCTTCTGGAAAACGTTTCAAGGCCTTTTCAGGCACACTCTGACCGGTTCGATCTGAGTTAGAGAGAAAAGTGAAAACTTTCTGCCAATGACTTAAAAAAAAAAAAAAAAAAAAAAAAAAAAAGTCTGAAACCTTTTAGTTGTTTCTCAGGAGCTAAAACTCAAAATATTCCCAGTTAAGCTCATCTTTAACGAGGTGGAGGGAGAATAAAGCTGTCATGCAGTAGAAAACTAGAGTTTTCTTCTGTTTCTTCATTCAGTCACTGAGAAAATGGTCTCCAATCAAAAGATCGGACTGCTTTGAGTGATTTACCTGCTCTATAAGTTCATGAGGTCTTATCCTCTGAAGCAGGGGGGTAAAAACTCAATTTCATTTTGATCTTTTAAAGGGCCAGTTGTTCCAGAATGTAGATGAAACCCATTAACAAGCTGCTAAAATATTAATAAATAGTCTCTGCATTTGATAAGTACTTTATAAAATTAAATTACATTGAATATCTTTTCACATTGATCAACTCCCAACCCTTTCGCAATAGTTTTTTTTTTTTTTTTTTTATTTTTTTAAAAACACTGATTTGTGATGCTAATTTAGAAATATCTGCAGCAAATTTTGCCTTATTTGAGCTTATGTATGGCGGTAAATGTGACGTTTTGTTACTCGCCGTATCGACTATAACTTGACATCAAGTCAGGCTGAGGCAGCCTTAGTAGAAGTAAGAAACACTGCCTCCTGCAGGTGGGAGTTGGCGTCACTTAAACCCAATGTTTTCGACAATTTTTGTGGAAAATTTGCAATAAACGCATGATGAACATGAGGATCTGTTGATTTTGCGAAAACCTGGAGGGACCGATTGATGTAATTTGGCAGCAAACAGATAAAAACCGCTTTGATTTGATTGATAAAATAATATTTAAGCACAACTAATATCTCCAAGGTTCCATTTCTGTGTCCCTCAGGAGTCTGGAGGGCCACATAAACAGCCATGGAGGGCCTTGAGTTTGACACGTGCTCTGAGGTGTTCGTGATCTGCAGTCCTCCTGTTCTCCAGCTGACCTCTGACCTCTCTGTGAACGAGAACCAAGGCCAACTTCGGTCGAGCCTCGTCGGAATAATAAAGTTCAGCCTGTGCGGCGAAGGGGTATCGCAGCGGAAGCCGTGCTGTGTTGTGGTCACTGGCAGCGGCGGCGCAGCCGAGGCAGCGGGAAGATGTACAAAGATAGACGCTTTTGGTTTTAATTTACTTCTTGGCCCTGCTGTAAGGATGTAAAATTAGTTCCCTGCTGCAGAGCGATAAACATCCACGCTTACCTCATTCCAGTCATAGCTCACGATGGAGCGATACTGCTCACGCTGCAGGCGAAGGGCCAGTGAAGAGTCTTTCATCTTCAACAATGGGAATTTCAAAAGCCACCTTCCTGAAATGCAACCTGGATGGGGAAGCGAGGACAGTTGGAGATGTTTGTTTAAACTGGAGAAGGATCCTCTCGGAGGCAGAGGACCAGTAGCTGCCCGAGCGTCGCCTGATAACCTCCCAGTGTGACCGTTGACCTCCTGACTCTGGGGTTAAGTGTAAAGTCTCTTCCTGCGGCGTGTCAGTCTGATTCTGCTGGAGGTGAGATGAGCCACGCTGGGACCCGTTTAGGATGAGCTCCAGAATGATCAAACCGCTTCAATTTTTCTCCAAACTCAAGCCGACATGAATGTTTGACGATGAAGGGTGAAAATTCAGAGGCTTTTTTTTTTTTTTTTTTTAGTTTTCTGTGAAAATCCTTTAAAAAAAATTGTTAGAAATCAAAAGCTATTTTTGTTTGAACTCCATTTTTGGTCGTCTTCAACCTTTAGACATTGAGAGTAAGGGTTCCTGATCTTTAACATACTAGATACTTGTGGGATTAGCATTGATTATTTTCCAGGTTCTGAATAAGGCTTCATTCCCAAGAAAGTCCGGTTCGTTTGGGGAGGTGTGAACGCGCAATCGAGCTCTAAATTCAGTTGGTGCGGTTCGAATCCATATGTGAGAAGCAGGAAGTGGACTACAGCGCAGGGCATTCTGGGTAAATACAACCAAAACAAACGAGCAGGTCTAGCGCTAGCGGGAGAAACGGCTCGTGGTCTTTAACCAAAGACAAAATGAAATCCTGCTACCGCTGAAATCTGACGCTGTTTCATTTTTGTTTTCTTTTTGTGAAAAGGGAAGTTGCCCTCAGCGTTGTCTTCAGTGGTTTTCATGTCGTTTCCTTCGGTGGTTCTTGGTGCAGCGCCCCCCACAGTTGAGGAGGGGAACAGGTTGCTCAAAGGGTTTGGTTCGTTTGACTCTGTGAAGAAAGCGAACCGCAGCAGCTGAAAATGCAACAAATGTTGCAATTTTGGTCCCAAATCGAATCAACTCTCCCGGATTATCAGGTGTGAAAACACCTGTAGTCTGGAAAAAATAAAATGCCATTTGGAAAGTGTTTGATTTCTCAGACTTTTTTCCTCCTATTTTCCATAATCATATCATGCTTAATAAATGCTGTGGCATGGACTTAACTTTGAATTATTTTTTTCATTTACATGCTTTGTTTTTAACATTTTACATATCAAAATCTTTTGATTTATTGCATTCAAAATCAAAAAAGGGCCATTTCAACAGTTATTTGATCTCCAGACAGCCTTTAATTCAGGTTTAAATGTGTTTTAAAAGACCTGGGTTTAGCACAGGAAACAGCTGCCCTTATTTGATGACTCAAAGCGTTCTAGATCTCAAGATGGGGCAAAAATCGGAAAGCCAATCTCACCACTGTGTGGTTTGTATCGATTTTGAAACCTACAGATAATAGGGTTGGATTACTTTATATTTTCAACTCAACTTCAAGAATCTTACTGAAAAAATTTTGAACTTTGAAAATGGAAAAGTTTGTGAAACTCCCGGTTTGTCTGGATCATGTGCCCCACGTTACTCGCGGTTTTCTGATATCACCACACAGCCGGCAGGGAGAGTTTGTCGTAAGAATGTGGCTGCATGTGGCGAGTCAGCTTTTTCTTTAGAAACATTAATCTATGCACGTTCTAGATGATGTTTGAATATTAAAGCAGCTTTTTTAAAACATGGTTAATCCATGTTGGAGGAGCATGTTGATGCCGTCTTTCAGAAACTCTGAAGCATAAATATCTGTCGCTGTCTGGATAAACGGAGGCTGCTTTGCCCAGAACTTCATTTGTGAATGATTTATGTCGACCATGTAATACTGATAGAGCATGGAGTTATTTTCCTGCATATGCGTGACACTGATTTTACTGCTGTAGAGAGCTGGCACGTGCTTGTCCTTAAAGTGTAACTAACCCCCAAATCAACTCATTTTGCTGATAAACTGTCTAAATAGGTTATTTAAATGGTAAATGGCCTATACTTACATAGTAAGTCCAGAGGACCCCAAAGCTCTTTACACGACAGTCATTCACCCATTTACTCACATTTATTTACATATTTAGGATTCTATTTTTATCTTTCTGTGCCAATTTTGACATTTTCTTGCAAATCTGCTTAGTTCTGCATTATTTTGCCTAAAACCGTCTCAGCTGGCTTCTTTCGATCGAACGGCACCCAACAAGTTGAGTTTTCCTATTGTTCCAAATGGTACGGCTTTACGTCAGACGTTAGCGTTCGGGTATAACACCATCTCACTCAGACACACAAGTGAGGAGTCAGGAGTTGGAATAGCGAGCCGAGCGTCACCACGATTAGCACTGATTGATAGCTTTACTCGGCTTAGCAAGTGTGTGATTTATTTACAATGTGGACACGGAGTGAAACGGGTCTCCTCTGCCCTGACTGCTGGCGACGGTTTGCTGCTGGACGGACGACTGTCAGACTGACTGCAGAGCTCAGGAAGTGGGCGGGGCTCCCGGCAGCACTCGCTGCTCGCTCAGGACACAGCAGGGTTGCAGCTGAGCTGCACAGCGTCGTTGCTATAAAAGTCTCCAACAACACAGAAAGAAGTCACTAGATTTATCACTAGTTGTTTTTTTGATTTAAAAAATTGCTAGAGGTGCCTGGAAAGTAGCTAAATATAGCGACAATGTTTTTAAGTCACCAACAGCGATTCTTTCGTCCTGATTACAGCCCCGCTTATTTCCTCCGCTCATCCCCACACTTGGCCACAACCCTCAGTGCTTCTTGGCTCCGCCCATTTTGGTGTAATTTTTCTAAATTTGCCAGGGGCGGGGTTATGCTTTCACAGGGGGGGTTAGTTACACTTTAAATGTCTTGTATTATCATCAAGGACGTTAAAAAAAAACACAATTAGGACCTTCTGGGCAATTTTCTTTAACAATAGGTAATAATATTCACCTCTGTGGAGACTTTCTGGTCAAATCAATGATTAGTTTGGAAAATGATATTGTGAGTTGAGACCAGTTATAATGTTATTGTTAAACATATCTGGAGTGTTTCTTTCATGCATGTTTGAGAACTCCTTTAAACGCCTGGGTGGATGAAGCTCCTCCTCGGAGCTGCAGTTTCCATGTTTCCAAGCTTCAGCATTACAGAGCTCCTCTCCCCCACGACTTCCCCACTCAGCTCCTCCAGACTAGCGGCAGCAGCAATTAGCAAACACCTGGTGGAACTGCGCGTCTGCTGAGCTCATTATACGAGCTACTTCTCAGTGAAACGCTGATTAAAAACGTTGTAAAGGGTTAACAGAGGAGCAGTGTTGTGATGACTTCTTGAAGGCAGAGTTTCAGAAAGAGCAGGACCCAATTTAAAGGTGTTAAATTACGACGTCAAAATTCTTTTAAGTCATATTTGATATATACAGCATTTTTATAACTGAAATTAATATAGTTACTGGATTGTTGCTATAAAATGATTCTATACGCCTGGAAAACACACAATACTGCCCCTTTAAACACAGTAAAAATAATAAGCAATCCCACTAAAGCTGCCAACGATGATCCTATAAATACTGGTGGTTGGTCTTCCCTTAAAGGGGAGAAAAAGACCAAGGGGAAACAAAGATCTGCATCTCCACGCCTTACAGAGGAGCTTAAGGATGACCGGCCGTCACTGTCGTCTTCATGATGAAGCACTTTCCCTTCTTCTGCTGAGTCGAAGTCCTGGCTGAGGGACGGACGGGACGCAAACCACCCGTGTGACGGACAAACGGCCAGGAGCTCCACGTTCAGCCTGGACGTCTCCTTGGCTTTTTTTTTTTTTTTTTTTTTTTTTTTTTTTTTTTTTTTTTTTATCTCGGAGAGAAAAGCTTGGATGACAGGTGTCGGCGTGGTCTGTGTGTGTGTGCTGATGGTGACCTCTGACCCCCGAAGTAAGGTTTGAGAGATAAAGTTGAGGAAAGGTTGAAGAGACGGCTGATGACAGACGGGCGTTTAGGAGAGGAGACAGTTGGAACCACTTTCACTGCTTTTGGTCAACTTTGAACTCTGCTCGAGCTGAGGCGTTATGTCCGGCCACTTCAGTTTGTCCTCGAGGATATTTTTGTGATCGACACAGAATAACTGTGTTCTGCATTCTTACAGATAATTTCTTACTTTCCATCGCTGTTTATACAGTCGACCTTCTAAAAAATCTTTTTAAGCTATAAATGTTGTTTGATCTAAACAGCAAAACGCTTACGTTAACCAGCAGCTTCATTTTGCTTTTAAAAGTAAACAACCCAGAACTACGGAGGACCGATCCTGCCAAATTTGGCAATAAATAGAGATAAATAAATGCTTTGATAAGGTAATTAATGAGCCAAATATTGCATCCAAAAAAGACAGTCAATATAAAAATTGTATAAAATAAATACAGAATATGAAAAATGAGAAAAAAATAAACTAATAAAATAAGATTGGAAATAAAATGTTAAATAGTGATCATGTTAAGTTAATGCTTTTGAAAATGATAAACACTAATTTATGCCACACTGTATAATCAAATAAGTTGGAAATGTTTATTTTTTTTGGATGCAATATTTGCCACATTATCAAGCCATTTATTTTTTTCTATGTTTATTGCCAATTTAGGCAGGATCAGTCCTCCATACTTAACCAGTCTCGTCATTAAATGGCTGTGAGTTTTATATCTCGTTATGTCGAAGTTCTGTCTGTGGACGAGAAGCAGTTGCCCTTTTATAAACATGCATTTCAACCAAAGTACTGGTTCTTGTTGCACCTTGGATCTCTTGCTAGCGATTCGACTCAGATTCAAACCATTTGCACCCTCATGTCAATGCTAAACTTTCATAACATTTAATATTTGTGTTTATTTCCATTCAAATCTTGTACGGAAATATGTTTTAGCTAAAACTACAAAAGGTTTGAGCTCCAAAAAAAAACATTTTTTGTTCCATTTTTAAAATTTCACTTCTTGGTAATAGTCAGATTGATTCTCTGAAGGCCTAACAGGATCCATAACTTGGCTGGCGTGTTTTTCATGTTGGTGTTTAAAGGTAATTTTATGTGTTACTGTGTGTTACTTCACAATGGATTTATTCAGAAGCTTTATTTCTTATCAGGCTACCAACCTTTATTTCCTACGGCAGAGTATTTAGGGCCAGGCCAGAAGTGGTGCGAGAATAAACTCATAATATTACGAGAATAAAGTTGTACGATAGTCATGATATTGTAAGAACAAAGTTGTAATAATACAAGAAAAGTTACATTACCAAAATAAAGCCATAATTATACAAGAATAAAGTTGTACGACAGTCATATTATGAGAATAATTGCAATAATTCGAGAATGTCATAATAATATGAGAATAAAGTCGTAAAAATACAAGAAAAGCTGCATTACCAAACTAAAGCCATAACAATACAAGAATACAGTTGTATGACAGTCATATGAGAATAAAGTCATCATAATTCGAAAATAATATCATATGAGAAGAGTTGTATGACAAAAAGTCATGAGAATAAAGTCATAATACGAGAATAAAGTTCCACAACAAAGTCATATGAGAATAACGTAATAATTTGAGAAAAAAGTATTATGAATAAATAATAAAGTTGAAGTACTCCAGAGTAAAGTTGTAATATTAACAGAATGAAGTAGTAACTTTACATGAATTTATGTGTTTAAATGAGGAATGTTGAGCAACTTGTGAAGCTATTCTTTGGTCTCGGCTTTACAAATAGGAAATACTTCACCTTTTAACGCAGCAGCAGGACTTTGAAACGATTAAACGACTGAATCTGTTCCGAAAGCAGAATCTTGATAACTTTATCGAAGCTTTGCTCTCATTGAAACAACTTTATGACCTCCTCCTGGTAATATTGTGTGGTTTATTCTCCTAAAATGACTTTGTCCTTGTAATTTTGAAAAAAGAATCTCTTCGCCCGGCCCTAACGCTCCGTTATAATCTCCTTTTGCCGTTTCTGGAGGAGTTTTGTGGATGAAGAGACGTCAGACTCGATGGATGATTGATGAGTGTTGGATGGAGGACAGCTGCAGTCTGGAGGCAGACGTTGAGATGGACGGGTGCCAAACTGGCTGCTGCTGCTGATAAAACTCCACTTTCACTGCTTTTAGTCACCTCTGACCTCTTGCATGTCAAACGTTCAGGTAGATTGACAGCTTGGAGAGCTCTGAGAGGCAAACGTTGGGGAGGAGGCTCGGAAAAGTTTTCTGGTTTCGTTTTTTATCACCTGCATGCACAGCGATCTCATATGCAAGGAGTTTTCTTTCCTTTTTAAAAGTGAAAGAGTTTGCAGAGTGTAAACGCAGTTATTCTGGGAACACTCCGAATGGTCCCGATGAAAATAAATCCTGGAAATGGCCTGGAGTCACCATTATCATGTCTGAAAAACGAAAGGACGGCAGTTTCCAGTGCAAATATCTGGAAAACACTTGAAATGAGACAAAACTAACTTACAAGTAACTGTTCAGCAGATGTAGGAGTTGGTTTTAAGTCAATCATTCCTTTAATATTCATGAAAAAGTTCTAGTTGTAAATGGAAATAATCTGCCAGACATTTTCCCCACATTATAGGTTAAAATGTCTTGTTCCACTGGCAAATATTCAGGAATTATTGCCTTAAAACAAGCTCCTATATCTGCTGAAAAGCTACTTGGAAGTTAGTTTTGTCTAATTTCAAGTGTTTTCAAGACATTTAAACTAGAAACTAGACCAGAAATACTTGGTGAGATTTAGTGTTTTTGCAGAGTATCACCTGATGTCCCTGAAGTGGAGAAATGTAAACAAACGTAAAAGAGAACAGAAAACAAGTTAATATTGGTGTTTAGTGACCGAATTTGCCATTTTGCGCTGCAAAAACACTAAATCCTACCAAGTATTTCTGGTCTATTTTCTAGTGCAAATATCTTTAATCAGTTGAAATAAGACAAAACTAACGTACAAGTCACTTTTCAGCAGATATAGGAGCTTGTTTTAAGTCAATGACTCCTTTATATTGATGAAAAAGTTCTAGTTATGAGTGGAATAATCTGTCAGTGGAACAAGATCATTTAACTTACAACGTGGGAAAAATGTCTTGTTCCACTGGTAGATTATTTCACTCATAACTGGAACTTTTTCATCAATATTAAGGAATTATTGACTTAAAACAAGCTCCTATATCTGCTGAAAAGTTACTTTAAGTAACTTTTAAAAGTTATTTTAAGTGTTTTCAAGATTTTTAAACCAGAAATACTTGGTGAGATTTGGTGTTTTTGCAGTGTGAAGAAGGTAAACGTAGGTGACGGTCCTTGAGGAGGCAGAAAGTAAAAGGACAAATGAGGGTGAGGAAGAGAACATGATGATGAAGAGTAATAACAGGAGTGATAGAGAAGAAACAAGAGGGATGGGGGGGAGAAAACAAGAAAAGTGAGGGTAACACATCACTTTGTTTTTGTGCTCGTCCCTCCTGGAAGAATAAGAGGAAGCAATAATCTGTGTGTGTGTGTGTGTGTGTGTGTGTGGAGACGGCAGCGATAGCGCAGGGGGGGAGGTCACGGCGAGGTGAGAGAGGGGGAGCGAGACGGAGAGAGAAGTTCAGCGAGAGGTGAAGAAAGGGACCTGCCGTTTTCTGCGAGTGTGTGCGCTCCGGGTGAATCCAGGGTCAGGTGTGTGTGTGGGAGCGGGTTTGCCAGCAGGACCTGCCGGATCGCGTGTGCCTCATTTTTTTTTTTTTTTTTTTTTTTTTTTTTTCCCTTCGGAAAAGCCCACGCAGTCCCTCCTCGGTTTTTTATTTCTTCTTCTCCGTTTACCATTTTCACCAGTCCTGTGCGCGTTGCCTCTTCACCCCATCCCTTGCCTCCGTTCTCTCAGCCGCCGTCCGACGCTAGGAGTTCACCCCAGTCTCTGCTGGCCTCCTCTAAACACCTTTTTGTTCGTTTCCACCACTTTAACTCTGAAGAAACTGGAAAATGGTCTCATTTTCTGCGTCTGTTGAATTTGTTTCTGTTAAAATTGGGGCTGCAGCTGTCGATTATTATATCATTTATTATTCTAGCGACAGAATATTTGATTATTTTGATGATTAATCGGGGGGAAAATTGGCACATTCTTCAGATTTTTCATTTAACTGCTTAAGCTTATTTTATACAATATTAAAAGTGCATTAAAAGATGTAAATAAAGAAACAATTCATTTCTTTTTTTAAATAATAAAACATTTTATTGCCTAAAAAGCAACAACAGCATTCCCTCAGTAAACACTTGTAGCGAAGGATGCATCTGCAGCTAAGAATCAATACAGTGTAGAGCTGATATGTTGACTATTTTTTTGATTAAATGATTAATAATTGATAGGAAAAGGTGGTTAATAAGAGTTTTATTTTTACAGGATTAGAACCAGGTGAAGCTCGAGGAGTTTTGGGCGGAACAGGTTTACAGACGACGGGTTTTTTTCATCTCAAGTTCAAAATGTAAATGTTTTTTGTGCGGTTTTGGCTTAATTACTGCGGAATATGTTGTTTTTTTGTTTGTTTTTTTTTTTTTCAGCAAATGTCCGTTTCTGAGTCTGTATACTCCAGTTAACGATGACTTAATTGATGACTTAATTAGTTGACGATTATTTCAATAAATCGATTCATGACGATTAATCCGAGAAATCGTTTCAGCCCAAGTAGAAATTTGTTGACTTGAAATTTCCAATTGACTTGGATCAAACTGGACTTTAGTCTTACGTAACTGGATATGAATCGATGTCTTTGTGCTAATAAATCTGACAGCTGGACTGAACCTTTAATGGGATTGAATTGGGTTTTTTTTTTTTTTATGGTTTTAAATATGAAACCAAACCTGGTTGAACCGGGTTGTATGTGAACATGTTTGGATCTGATTTAAAATGTTTTGGATTGGATCAAATCTATATTTAATTTGATTTCTACATAATTTGACTGTGGTCCATTGGGTTGAATTGTTTTGAACTGTATCGATTTGGATTAAACTGGACAGTGATTACGTAAAAATCTGAATATGCTCATTAATGGATTTTAATCCAGTTTGTTTTGATTTGAATTGGATCAATTCGGGCTGTATGCCGTTGTATTTGGAGTAAATTGTAGTAGAAGTGAAGGGAGTGAGCCTTCAGAGTTTATTGACTTGGATTGAATTGGACTGTGATCACATTTGGATCAGAAACTGCCTGCAACAGATGAAATATTTAGTCATAATTGGGATGAATTGAAGTGGCGTGATTTGTAGTGCTTTAACCCTCTGGGGTTCAGGGCTATATATGGTTGTTTTTCACTGGTTTTGATTTTACCTTTTATATTTCCCAATAAAAACCATTAATATTGCCGTATATGGTATTATTTTTTTCAGCACAACCTGAAATGTGTGAATTTACACTTATTTTGTTCCATTTAGATTCACTGTTATTGCACATTAGTCCTTAAGTCACATAAAAACCTCAAATCCGAGATGGAAAATTTAATTTTTTCACAGTGAAACCAACAAACATGTAAAACGAATGGATTTCTCATTTAAAATGGCAGTGTATACTGTAAGTTTCTAAAACTGATGTAAAAAATATTGCAAGCAACACAGTTTATTAAAATTATTAGCAGGAAAAATAAGGCAACTCCTGAATTTATTTGTGTACAATTATTTACAAAACATCATGGGTCAAAACAAGATGCCAAAAAAATGTGAAGTTGTGCTAAATAAATTATAAAGCCGGTAGTTCCTTATCAATAGTTGTACAATTATTTACAAAAGATACCACACAAACGTTCTGTGCCACTCCCAAAAAAACAGTTTATGTCCACCACTAAACAGAGAGAGAAAGCGCATTTAATTTTTTTAATATGACTCTACATTAAGTCAGTGCTGTAATAATAATGAACAGCAGTCCATGCTACACCTTTAACTGCCTGTAAATTATTCATTTTCTCTCCGTCTTTGCTGCTTTTTTTCTCCTGCAGACACGTATTAAGTTGCCCGTTTCTGTTACATGTTTTATGAGCCGTTTGTAACCTGTTAGCGTGAGTCCAGCTGCTATGGAGGACCGAAACTGACATAATTAAAAATAAAAGCAGAAATGTATGGGTTTTTTTTCTTTTTCTTTTACTTGTGTTTCCTTATACAAGTTGAGGAGCTGGACCAAGATGGCCGCCGTCATTTGCGTAATGAGGCAGACGGTAAAGTAAAAAAAGGAGACGGGGAAATGTAAAAAGAACAAATGCTTGTATAAGGAAAAGAAAAAAAACCAAAGTATATACACATTTCTTGATGAAAACGCATGTATAAGGAAAAGGAAAAAATATTTCTGCTTTTATTTTTAATTACGTCAGTTTCGGTCCTCCATACGGTGCTGCACGGCGTGAAAAAACAAAGATGAACTGATTTGTCGTTCCAGAGTTTAGGCAGCGGTTCAATTTAAGATAAAATGGAAATATTAATAAATCTCACCTGCCGGCTTATCAGCCCGTGGTTTTGTGTTGGTCTTCTTTCCGTGTGCGAGCGTTGACACGGCACTGCAGGGCTGCTTCCTGCAAAGCAACAACTGCAGGATGTCTTATCTGTCCTCCAGCTTGTGTAAATCTCCAAACCCATCTGTAATTGTCAGGATAAACTGGTGTCCTCTTATCAGTATTAATCTGATTACCTGTTCCCAAAATTATCACCCAATGAAAACGGTTGTTTCGGTTAGCTGCATATCGAGTTATATTAGCAATAAAATGATACTAGACTATAAACTGCAACAAAGATTTACGACTAAACCACAATCAAACCATCAGTAGTGTCACAACGAGCAGTAAAAATGCTTCATAATGATTATTAGTAGCTTTTAATAAATACTGTTGTGCTTCAGACCAACTGCTGAACTGAACATGCTGTTATAGGAAAACTGGGAACCACTGAATGTACTGGACAGATGACGTCACACAAGCAAAATCGCAAACTGTTTCTCTCAAGTGTTTCGTGATTCGGCTTCAGTTGTCTTCACAAAGAAAGTTTGTATTAGTATGGGTGTAGCCGTACGTGTAGCATCTAACTGTACCATCTAAAGCACTCCACGCCAAACTAATGCAACAGAGTTCCTGCAGGATCTTAGAAACTCATAAATTGATTCAAATGTAGGCGTTAAAACGTGTCAAATATCTCCAGATTCTCGTTTACGTGTTCAGTTTGCACATCCGTTGCTGCTTCTTGCTCTTTTTAGTTTGTTTGTTTTTCTTTTTTGAGAAATTTGCAGGTGCCGCTCACTCGTTCCACATGTTGTAGATCCGTGTGAGAAATTAAGCTTTTTATTACCCGGATACAAACCTGCAAGCCCGATGATGCGGTCCCTGTTGGAAAGCATTTTTCTCTAAGTATTTCGAGTTTTCCTACAAACCCACAAGAAAACTGCTCCTGAAAATGGTCTGTTGTTTAAAGTAATTGAAATTATAACACAACCGTAACTTTACAAAAAGTTATTTCAGTTATAAGTTACTCCTAAGATGTGTACATCATCCATGTCGGTCCTAAATTTAATCAATAAGGGTCTTAAAATTGTCTTTAAAGTCTTAAATTTAATTATGACACAGGAGATTTATTTTTGATCAGGAGGACCCGCCGTTCCTGTCTCTGATAATAAAGCTGCTTATGGCAAGCCCAGCTGTCATATAATAGCACACTTACGGCAATCGTTTTGTGTCATTATTCGATATCGATGACACCAGGCGCCATTTCTGCCTCCTAGATCGCAGCTTGATACCTCATAGTTTAATAATTCAAATTTAGAACAGCTCAATATTAGGAAAATATGCGGTTAGTTGCACTTCAGTGCTTGCTGTTGTCATGACGACGTTAAATATGCCACCTGGCGCCTGCAGACACGAAATAAACCGCATTCGCTTCTCAACAACGAATGAGTGAGCGACTCAAATTTTGTATCATCAGTTGAGAAAAAGGCTCTTTAATTTAATCAGTTGTGTGTTAAATGTTATTTATGAAATTGAGGCCAATTGAACAATAACTTGGAACAACTTTTAGCACTTTTTTCTGTTTTTGTTGCGATAAAGATGCATAATGCTCGGGTTCGTTTGGGGAGGTGCGAGCGCTAATCGAACTCTGATGCTGACCGAAAAGGTGAACTCTGGTCCGCCTACAAACCTCGGTCTCGGTTCGGTTGAAGTGAACTCTGGTGCGGTTCAAATAGATATGTGAACGCCAAGCGGACCGGAGACCGCTCCAAAAGCAGGAAGTGGACTACAGTGCAGGGCATTCTGGGTAAATGCAACAAAACAAACGCGCTAGCCTAGCGCTAGCAGGAGAAATGGCTTCTGGTCTTTCGCCAACGACGAGAGAAATCCTACAACCGCTAAAATCTGACGCCGCTCCATTTTTGTTTACATTTCGTGAAGAAGGAAGTTGATCTCAGCGTCGTCTTGAGAGGTTTTCGTGTCGTTTCCTTCAGTGGTTCTTAGTGCAGCGCCCCCACAGGCGAGGAGGGGAACAGGTTGCTCAAAGGGTTTGGTTCGTTTGTGCAGTGAGAAAGCGAACCGCAGCAGCTGAAAATGCAACAAAAGTTGCATTTTTGGTGCCGAATCGAACCGAGTCTACCGGCCTATCAGGTGCGAAATCACCCTGAGTTTGTCTGGCAGAAGAAATAATTCCTTGCTGTGTTAATTTAATCCCACAAGCTCCACAGTAAAGTCTGCAGCTTGACTGGACTACACAGATTAAAATCAAATGAATTAAATGGAAATATTCAAAAAGGTTTACAGTCACGAGAAATTAAAAGTGACAATACTGGCGAGAGTAAAAACCAAGTATTGGAGTTAAGGGACAGTTGTTGGGCAATCGGGAACCAACCAACCGTCATCCTCAATGCAAAAACACCTGAAAGACCATTAAAATAAAAATAAACTGATGGTTTGATCTTAATATTTAACAGTGTTTGGATGATTGATATGAATTATAAATAACACAAATTAAATCCTTTTTTGTGAAGCTGCGTAAACACAGCCAGAAATGTCCTGCTCAGCTTCCCGTATCTAATTACCACTGATTTTGTTTTTTGGTTTCCGCCGTGTACCTGCACACGCAGCACGTCTGTTTGTACTTGTTTATACGAGAGGATTAGCGGGTCAAACCTCGGCCACAGAGGGGTGAACTTGAGGACAAGGAGAGGGGAACACGGCAGTGGGAGGACTGGGGAAGGAGAAGAAAACAGATAGCAGATAGTGGGAGTTGGACGAAGGTGGGAGGAAAACAAGGAGAAAGGGGAGGAAGTACAAAAGAGACATTCGTCTTCCCTGTGATGCCAGATTGAACTGAACAGAGCAAATATTCAGGAAGCTTCCTGTTTTAGGGAATAACTCTGGTAGCAGCCTTGACCTCCTTACTTAGATTTACAGTGGTCATAAAAATGGAGGAAATTATTTAAATTCACCTTTAAGAAAACTCTTTGCTTACTGGTAGGTTCTGTACCTGATGTTAGACATTCGTCCCTTCACAGATTTCTTCAGTTGTTTGTCTTAAATGTTTCAGATCATCAAGCACATTTTAATATCAGACAATAATAACCTGAGTAAACAAAAGTTTTAAATTGTAATTTAGTTTATTAGGAGAGAAAAGCCATCAAAACCAGCCTGCTGTTGCTGTGATCACTGCTAATGACTTTCACATCACTGCGGAGGAATTTGACCTACTTTTCTTTCCAAAATTGTTTTATTTCAGTAGCATTTGGAGGGTTTTTGAAAATCAACAATGTTTAGAGTCATGTCGCAGCATCTCAGTCACATTTAAGTTCTGACTTTGACTAGGCCATTCTAAAACCTTCGTTTTGTTTAGTTGTTTTTACTTTTTTTGTTTTGTTTTGGAGCCATTCTGATTTGCTAATGTGCTTTGAGTCAGTGTCTTGCACAAACTTACATTTTGTTCCAGAATGTTCTGGTAGAGCAGAATTCATGGTTCCATCAATTATGTCAAGTCATTCAGATCCTGAAGCAGAACAGCAGCCCCAGATCATCACACTACCACCACCATGTCTCACTCGTAGCTGTTAGCGCGACTCTGAAAAACTGTTAGCTTGAATTTAAGTGTTAGCTTGACTCTAAGAAAGCAGTCAGCTCAACTCTGAGAAGCGGTTAATTCAAGTGAATTTCTGTGATTCTCCAAACTGAAGTCACTTTGACTCCCTGCTACTTTTAGAAGCCGTTAGCTTGAGTTTCAGTGCTTGTTAGCTTGACTCGGAGAAGCCGTTAGCTTTTCTCTTAGAAACCGTTAGCTTGAGTTTGAGTGCCTGCCTGTTAGCTTGACTCTGAGAAGCAGTTAGCTCTTCTCTTAGAAAACGTTAGCTTGAGTCTGAGAAGCTGTTAGCTTTTCTCTTTGAAACCGTTAGCTTGAGTTTGAGAAGCAGTTAGCTTTTCTCTTAGAAGCTGTTAGCTTAAGTTTGAGCACCCGTTAGTTTTACTCTAAGAAGCTGTTAGTTCAACTCTGAGAAGCCGTTACCTTGAGTTTGAGTGCCTGTTAACTAAACTGAGAAACCATTAGCTCTTCTATTAGAAGCCGTTAGCTTCAGTTTGAGTGCCTGTTAGCTCGACTCTGAGAAGCCGTTAGCTCTTCTCTTAGAAAACGTTAGCTTGAGTTTGAGTTCCTGTTAGCTCGACTCTGAGAAGCTGCTAGCCCTTCACTTAGAAAACCTTAGTTTTTTTTTTTCCAACTCCTTTACAAAAATATCTGTGATTCCCCAAACTGAAGTCTCTGACCACTGTCAGTTGCAGATAGGATACTGATTGCTTATAGTTGTCCTTCATAACCCCCTTTAAAAATAGTTCAAAAGAAGTTGGTGTCTTTCAGAAAGGCTAAATCTGAGCGTTTCCTTTCCACAGCAGCCTTTCATTCCACTCTCGTAGTCAGACGAGGCTCTTCATCGGTGATTTTCTCCTCATCCTATCGGTCCTACCCTGCCTTCGCTTCACCTCTCCCGCTTGTTGCGTTTGCTGTTCGGTGTCTGTTTCCATCTCCACTCTTTCATTTGTGCCCTCCATCTTCCCCACATGTGGTTTTGCTCTCCATCTCTCTGTGCTCCACCTCCTCCTCCTCTCTCATCCCTCGCTCACATATGGTTTCTCTCTCTGGATCTGTGTGTGTTTGGTGTTACGTGGAGTTCACTGGGGCTCCCTGCTCACACACAGACCGAGGTGGCTTTCGGGTTAGCCCGTTTCTGCATGTGTGTTTCGGTGTTTTACGCAGGGTTCAGCAGGGCAGCAGCCGGTTATGCAACACTTTGAATAGTGGGTCATTTAGACGACGATGACACCGTTCCTCGTAGCCTCTCTGGACTTTCTCTCCCGCCACTCGCTGCTGCTTTGTTTCTTTTCTCTGATGTTTTGCTTTAAACGACAGAAAGCTCTAAGATGTCAAAAAACAGAGCTTTTAATGGAGGTCAGAGAGAAAGAAACCATCCAGCTCCAGTGTTTGTAAATCCAATGCTAATTCAGTTTGTATAGCCCCCGCTAAGTTCTTAGGAAGAGTATGACTGCGTTGTTTATGCATCGGTAATTTAGTGGAGAGAAAACGCAGCACAGTCGACTCATAACAGGAAGGTCAGTCAGAGACCAAGCTGTCTCTTCCTTATTTTAAAACAAGCAGTCGAATTAGGTTTAAAGCCAAGCTTTCGTTTTTAAATGACGCTATAAAGAATATTAAGAACTGAACAAAGTTATTATACATATTTGTTTCTTGTATTCTTCCTTCATAGAAGATATTGTGTTGCTAATAGTCCTGTTGCAGTAAGCAGTTAATTAATTAAACACATGATAAATTAAAAATGAGCTCAGTAATTTCCATTCTGATGATTAATATTTTTTGCAGGGCAATTTACAGATGCATCATAATCCATTTTATTTGTGGCATCGGTTGTGTGGGGTTTTTATTTTCATTTTATTTACTTTTTTTAGTTGTAATGTTTTATTTTGGATATTTATAATATCTTTAAAAATGACTAAATAAATACAGAATATGGCAAAAATAAAAAAAGTGGTAATAAATTTAAAAAAACTAATAAAAATAATTAGAATAAAATAAATTTTAAAAATAATGAAATAAAGGCAACAAATAAAACAATACAATGGAAAATTAAATAATAGTGATAAGTGTTCTTTACAAAATTAAAGTTTATTGGTCTTTGAGAGGGCAAACTTGCATTATTATGCCATTACTTGAAAATGGTCTCAAAACAACAACATTATCGTTTATCGCATTAATTTCTGAGACAATTTTTCATCCAGAAAAATTAATATATCGTGACAGGCTTAGTTACTAATAAATTCTTTTTTGGTTCACTTAGAGTTAAAAACTAACATAAAGATCCAGAAAATGGTCAAAAGTGGAACGAATTATTGAGTAAAAGCTAAATTTCCTTTGAGCCTAAAACACTACTGATAAGAAAATGCTGTTAATTTAAATAATCTCCATAAAACCTTCCATATTTTTTCATCATATTTCCAGCTTTGAACTTCTAAAGTGTAATAACTCCCCGCTGCTGTCGCTGGTTACCGCATCGCCCTTCGCATGTGGACGTTGTTGATGTTGGTGTTAACGTTCTCAGGCTTCGGCACATCTTTGAATCTGTGACTCATTCTCTCTAAATCTGTCTCTTCCTCTTCTTTCTCAATGTTTCGGTTCAGTTGCTGGACCTTTTCACCCAGTGGGACTGGTCCACCTACCTGGCCGATTACGGCAAAGCCACCTGCAAATACCTGAGAGTCAACCCACACACTGCGCTGGCCCTCCTGGAGAAGTGAGTAATCGTTTCGCATCCCTCTGGGTTTCACAGGCTGCTTGTTTTTCCCTGCAGAGGATTAGCTTAGCAGCGTAGCAAGTTTCTGAAATATTTCTTACAGGAAACGTGCGAAAAAGAATAATTTCTTCTGGATTTGCTGATTGTAAGTGAGTTGGTAAGTTTAAAAAGCCTGTTGTGATTTATCTGATGAGGGATTGGTGCGTGTTGTTAAACCTAAAGAAGCAAATAAAACCAACAAATGCATAAATGGTTAACAGACATGATGGGTTTTTTTTGTCAATGAACATGAATACGGTACCGAAGCACCTTTATGTCTTCAGTCATTAGAGATCTTTTCCTCATAGCGAAGTTTATGATGTCCTCTGAGATATTAAACCTACAGTTTCAATGCTACTTAACATTTCACAAATGCAGTGCTGCACCTCCCCCACCTGTTGCTGAGCACTGCCTTCAGTTTTTCTTCGTTTATTACAAAACAAAATCCTTTTTTGCGAAAAATTCTGAACTCCTCATTTTGAGACTTAAGGATATCTACTCATCACTCTCAGCACGACGACGCTGTTTTAAAACTAGTTAGCAAAGTTAGCCGATAGCCTAATGCCGTTAGATAGCAGCTAACGTCGGCTTCTTAGGCTACGCTCACATGGCAGGCGAATGCGACTAAAATCCGAGGTTTTTTTTCCTAGCCAATTCCGTTTTTTTTTTTTTTTTTTTTCACCCGTCAAAAAATCGATTTGAGCCACTTCCATTTAGTGGTACTAAGTCGGATACGTATCCGATTGTTTTAAAAGCGTCTGCCGTCTGAACGGTCATGTCGCATTCTATCCGATTTTTAGGTGGTTGAGGTGAGACATGCGTCGTAATTCGACACCAGAAAGAGCCAGACGCTGTAAATCCAAGCAGTGCCGACACGCAACTTTCTTCTTGCTAGCTTCAATCGTCTTACGATTTTGTGACAATGCTGTCGGCTCCCGTTGCTGAGTAAACGTTAAAATCGATCCATAGACGGCGGCGTCCATTATTACTAGCGTAAACCGAGCGCTGCTGTGTGACGTCTACGTTCTGCGGGTCGCTTTGGGGTCGTAAATCGTTCACACAGAAGTCTGATTGCGGTCGCGTTTAATTAGTAGCGTGAACGAGCACGGCAAAAAAAAAAAAATCGTATTTAGCAAAAAATCGGAATTTATCAGCATTGGGGATAACTGCTGTTCTGTTTTTAATAAAGGACACTGGGAGCTAAACTTATGCAGATAACAGGAAGGCTAAATATAAAGCTCTGAAATCCTATACAGGGCCGTTTCTAGCTTTGTGCGGGCCCTAAGCGAGATGCTAATCGGGGGCCTCTAGTTTATCAGTAGAATCTGAATAAACAGGTCTGGAGTCAGTCAGTTGGTAGCACAGACTGTTCATTCACAATGTGACATTTTCATTTTGTGTAACAAAATTTAGATGAAGCAACACTAAAGCTGAGTTTATGGCGAACAAATTCTAGCTAGCTAAATGACAATTATCTGAGAGTAGCTAGCAGGCTAGCTGGCAGTACAAATAAACTTTATTACAACATTTTTAAGAAGTGTTACTTATAAAAAAGTGTAATGTAAAACGTCCTAACTCCACATTCATGCTCTCTGGTAGTGAAACCCTGATTTACAGTGGTTTCTCTTTCACACACAGTGTGACGTCGCCTCTGCTCCTAATAATTTCTTGCCTCTCCTGACAGAAAGGCAAGAAAATAAAATCCAAATCGGCCGAGATCAGAAATCAGCCACAAAGGTTTTTTCTTGATGTGGTTTTAGGGGGAAATGAGAGATCTGCCCCCCCCCTCCATGTAAAAAAACAAGAATTACCAGCTTATCTTCTTCATCTTAACTCCTGTTTCCTGTTGTTCCTTTTTGTTCCTGTTTTGACAGGTTGTTAAAGCCGTGAGTATCGTCCGTATGGCTGTGTGTGTCATGTTGAGTGCAGGCATGTGATGTTGAACCCCTCCTAACCAGTGTTAAGAGCGGGAGTGTGAAATCTCACCGGGGGGGGGGGGAGAACTCTCAGAGCTAATGGAAAATCAACCGATATGTTGATGATACTGAGGTTTATCTCTGCAAAAACACCACCCACATCTGTCTGTATCTGAACCATCGCTGGTGATGAAGAGCTTGTGTGGTAATACTGATCAGAATCACATCGTCTCTCTCACACAGCCTGCATGAAAACAGAGTTAGAATCAGTTTGTGTTTTAATGGTTTGTGACGGTTTTTGCACCAATAATGTGCTCAGGAACGCTAACGTGCACACAGCAAACCCCAAAAGAGAGACGGGGTGCGGCTAAACCACCCAGAGGCCCAGGATGCAACTGCATATGTGTGTTTGTTTTTGTTTTTTTAATGTGGAACCAGCGGTTTTACAGTGCTGTCAAAAGTATTCGCTCTACACCAGGGGTGTCGAAACTTTTTGTAACAAGGGCCAAAATCATCAACTTTAAGAGGACTTGCGAGCCAAAAAAAAAATTTTTTTTTAAACTAAAATCAGAAAGTTTCAACCTGCTGAACAGTAATAATAATAATTGTAAGTATAATTTTAAATATAATAATAAATTTAAATATTTTTAAAATAAAATAGATTTTTTTTTCCTTAGTAAATCATTGTAGCTCCAAAATTTCAAAAGGGTTTCACGCTTTTTCCTTATTAAAAGAAAGGCAACCATTTTGCTAATTTATTTTGGGCCAAATTGAAGAAAATTAATAAAGATTTAATCTTTTTTTCAGCAAATAAACATGATTTCTGTCACTCTTTTTGAAAAAGATTCTTTTATTTCGCCAAGTTTAGTAAATCCAAGCAGATTTGTGGGCTGCTTTCGAGGTCACTGGATAGATGTGGACCTTGCAGGAGAAACCAAAAAGCCTGATTATTTAAAGACAAATACTTTGTCTTGTCGCCAATATTTTCTTTTAGTAGATTTTAATTTGTCTGTGATAATTTTCCCCTAATTTAAAAAAAACGAAACAGCCAGATGATACTTGCACTCTCCCCCCCCCCACGTGCCCACCTCTGCTCCTACTCTTTGACAGCTTAGGGCACCCAAATGGCTAGCACCGGCCCTGGGGGTGAACACTTTCTCACAGCACTGTTGAGCAGTTTGTTGCAGATGCGTTTTCTAACGCCGCTGGTTTTCCTCTTTATCCTTCTGATCCCTCTCTGTCCTCGTTCTCCGTCTCCAGGATGAAGGAGACGAGCAGGAAGAACGTCGTCCTCGCCCAGTTCAAGAAGGCGGACAGAGACCGACAGAAGCTCATCGACGCCGTCATCAAGCAGCTGCGCAACCTCATCGCGCAGCATCACGCCTGAACGGAGTCCCGTGATCGGTCGGGAAGCCCGGAGAAACATCCGGAGCGATCGGAGTGTCTTCCATCAACCAAAAATCAGAGCTAGTACCATGTTGTGGTTTCCATCCATTTCCACCCTGACATTAGTCGCTAACCAGGCCACCGTCGGGGTCGCTGGTGACGAATCCTCGTGTTGCTGTTGCAGGATTCTGCTGAGCCCTTATTTAGAGCGAGACGCGGCAGATTTATGAGCCGAATCTGAAGATGCTGGTCCTGAACTTCATGCTCTGACGTGAAACTGGAGCGTTGGTAGTTTCCTGCCGGATGCAGTCAGGTTTGACTTATGTATACTGGCTGAAGTACGGAAGCTCTGAAAGGCCAGATGGGAAAAAAATAAGTCTGACTAAATTTAATTTTTTTTTTTCTCGACTTTAAAAGTAAAACAAACCCCCTAGATTGAAATATTGTCAAGTTTTGCCTTTTTTTGTTGTGGATCTTTTTTTTTCATCCTTAAGTGGAGGATAAACTAATTGCAGTGTGCAAAATTTGATCAATAGTGTGTTTCTATTAAGTATTTCTGACTATAAAACATATTTCTTTCATTTCTACAGCCAACAGAATGGAAAAGAAAAATGTTTTTTTTTTTTTTTAAGTCTTGTTTTTTTTTTTTCTCGTTTAATTCTTTTTTTCTTTCTTTTTTTTTTCTTTTTTTTTTTTTTTTGTCCTGTAGGGCAAAAGAATTTTTTTTAATTCGTTTTTTTTTGTTGTTTTTCTTATCATCCAACACAGTGGAAAAGATAAGTTTTTTTTCTTTTTTTTTTTTTGCTTAAGCAAACAATTTTTTCCACTTGTCATTCAGGCATTATGTGAAAAGAAAGTGACCTAGAAAAAAAAACTACATTTTTTTTTTTTACGTTTCCTGTTTGATGACAAGAAAAAAAAAAGACTTAAGCAAGAAAAAAAAACGAGACTTAAAAAAAATTTTTTCTTTTCCACTCTGTTGCTGTAGAAATGAAAGAAATATGTTTTATAGTCAGAAACACTTATTACAAAAACACAATTTGCACGTCACAATTTTTTTATGCTCCCCTTTGTTTTGTTTTACTTTCACGACTTTTAAAGTCGAGAGAAAACGAAAATTTGGTCAGATTTACAGATTTAGAAGAATTTTTTTTTTTTTTTTCACTCTTGCCTTTCAGGGCTTCCGTACAGATGAGATCATTGAGGGCGTAAAGTGTTGTCATGGAAACAGCCCTTAAGGATCCACAGACACCAAATTTAGCCTAAAACTCTACTTTTATCGTCTTCCACGGCGCCGCTCGTCTTCGTTACTTGTAGCACAACGATAAAACACGTTGAATGTATGTCAGAGATTATTCTGCCGTTTGTGATGAGAATTTAGAAAAGCACTGAAATAAAGTATTAAAAACAAAGCAAATACAGAATGTTACTGCAATATTTTAAAACGCTTTTCCTTCCTAAAGGGATACAGTCATAGTAAAGGAAAAAAATAGGACACCTACTAATCATTTATTGGGTTAAAATGTACAAATGGTCTGAAATTTAAATGCAAACATCAGGTGTAAAAAAAACAAAACAAATAAAACCAAAAGGGGAATGTTTTGTGAAACTAAGTACACCTTAGGAGTGCGTTTTCTTTTTAACATGACTGTATTTTGGATTCTGTGAAGTGGTGTTGAATGAAAACATCAGTTTAGAGAGGAAAAAAAAAAAATCCAAATTTAAGGAATATTTGGTTCTCTAGGTTAAGTATGAGCAGTCACTATCTTACCAGACTGGAGTCAGTGATCCCAGTTTGGAAACCAGTCCTAGTTTACGGAATATTAAGGATTTATTTTTAGTGTGCAGTTATAAGCAGCCAGCATCTCATCTCCAGTCAGTCAGTAATTTCGGTCTGAAAAATGGTCCTAATTTTTATTATATTATAAAATTAAAATATTATATTAGAGATTTATTTAAAAGTGGGGTTTTGTGGAGCAGTCGTGAGTTGTCAGTATCTTACAAAGTAGATTCCTACCATCTCAGAATAAAAAATTTTTTAAAAATCATAGTTAATGCAAAAACTATTTCCCTAAACTTTTACACGGTTGTCACTTTAGCTTTAGCAGGTTATTTACATAACAGCATACGGTTAAAAAGCGACCTAGAATTTAATAGCAGCTCGTTACATTGTTAGGTTTTGAGTATAAATAACTTAAGGGGGTCCCTGTGTGGAGGTTTATAAAGTAGCTTTCATGTGAGTTGCTTCAACATGGTGGAAATTCTGGTTTATGCAGCTTCATTCCAGCTGTAGGTAACACACTGACTGCTAAAACAACATCACAGAACCCCGCTGAAGCTCTCCCTTTCACAGACCAGCAAGAAAACAAAGAAACACATTTGCTTTCAGTTTTGCTACTTTACTATCCATAAACCTTTTAAAATCACACTGAAGCAGTTGTTTTGCAGTAATTTCATGATAAGCTCAGATGTTACTGTCTTTTTTTTTTTTTTTTTTTTTTTTTTTTTTTAGTTATTATTTTTGCTGCCAGATTTGGTGAAATTAGTGCAGCAGCAGCCAGATTTGCCCGATGCGACGTATACAAAAGGCTCTGAACCAACCCCACTTCACAGGAAACCGTCTTAACACACAACCTGCAAATACTTGAACGGGTGCCTGAACTTTACACCTCCACAGCGAGAGATGCAAAAACTGCAGAAAATGGGGGATGTTGTCCAAACATGGCAACTTTTACCCGCCACTCCTTGCAGTGAAACTCGGTTAGAACAGAAAGGGTGTTTTATGCTGATCGTGTATAAATAAATGGTCTTAAAGGGGGGGATAATGCTCCAACCTGGCAACCGCTTTATATTATGTGGTCTGTTGTTTGCCTGCTTGATTAGGAGGAGTTTGTGTTGAACCATTATACTAAAGCCAAGCACACAGTCCTGCGTCTTCCATAATGCCAAGATCTGTGTGTGCTCTGCATACTTTTACACACGGTTCACTAATTAAAGCACAACATCTACTTATTTTCACACTAGATTGTTTCTCAAACTAATAAGGGTCTTTTTCTTTCTTCTTTTGTTGTTGTTGAACTTAGGTGCAATACTACCGGAGGTGCGGCGGCGTTTTACGAGCAGCGTTTGCTTTTTAAAGGGATTCGGACCTGCGATGTTTCTAAATGGACGTTTTTGTTCAGTTTTCTGTCGGGCTTTTTGAGCAGCTTCTCGTTTTGCGCGTTTCTACCTGAAGTTTAGTTGCATTTTGTAACCCGCTCGTCTTTTTTTGGTTTTTTTAGCTTTCCGAAAGGGAACGGGGGAGGCGGGGTGTTGTTGAATGTGCCTTTGCTGTGGTTTTGGACAGTTTACTGATGGTTTACATTTTAAAAAAACAATTTTTTTTTTCCCTTTTAAAGCTTGTAAGTTAAACTTTTCTGGAGGTCAGATTGTCACGTTTCCGGCTAACGGCGTTAACGCGTCTTTTTGAGGGTAGTTGGATGTTTTTCTTGTAATAAAAACGAGACTCGGTCCTTTTTTTCCTGAGACCCTGCAGATGATGTCGCTACTTTCTGCTCATGTTTGTTTGTGCAAAACAAAAACTGTTGTGACATTAAGCACTGTACACTCTGATGTATTAAACCACTAATAATGAACGTACTAATAAAGTGAGATATGCCAACAGATGAAACATGGAATAAAAGTGCAAACTGTTGAATATTTTCTCCAAGTTTGAAGCTATTTTTTATTTTAATTTTTTTTGTTGTTGTTCCTTGATGACTAAATGTGATGTTTTCGGTAATTGAGTGAATCTTTTGTGGCCTTAAAGCTTCATGATCTTTTGATTCATGGTGCCGTTAAAAAAGTTTGTCAAATTGATTAATATTTTGACATAAAGAAAAAAAAACGTTTTTTTTTTTAAGATTCAAAATTGTGTTAAAATCAATAAAAATTGAAATGACCCCTTTTGATAAATTAGAATATTATTGAAAAGCTTATTTATTTTAGGAACTTTATCATTAAGTGAAATGTTATGTAGATGAATTACACACAGATGGATGTTTGAAAGCTTTTATTTGTTATTACAGTAATTTTCTGCTTACAGCTAATAAAAACATGTTGGCTTGTGCCGAGGCTGCCTCAGCCTTACTTGATGTCAAGTTATAGTCGATACGGCGAGTAACAACATGTCACATTTATCGCCATACATAAGCGCAAATATTGCGAAATTTGTTGCAAATATTTCTAAATTAGCATCAGAAATCAGTGTTTTAATTTTAAAAAGTACTTATCGGATGCAGAGACTGTTTATTAATATTTTAGCAGATTGTTGATGGATCAACCAGCCCTTTAAAAACATCCATGATCTTGATGTGGCCCAAAATGAAAATGAGTTTTTACGCCTCTGTTGTAGACTTTTAAGGGCAGATAATCTGAATTAAAGTTAGCGCTTTAGCATTAGCGCGTTAGCATTAGCGTATGATTAACGCTTCAGGGTGCGCGCCGCTGGATGTTCATAACCCCCTATCCAAGTCGCGTTATAGAGCGGTGGCTACGAAGGCAAGTGGCGCCGCAAACTTCCCGAAGCAACTTAAAACATCCTGCTGTTGGTAAAGAATTCAAAAGCGTCGATAAAGGTTGCGTATCTACAACATCCCAGTGGATAGCGTGATTTTACGTCATCTGTTTACGTGTTAGCGCCGTGCTGATCGCCCCGCTACGGCTCCGTCCCCCTCTGGAGGGTACGAGCTGACGTAAGGAGCGTCGGTCCTGGAATCGCACAAGACGACCCAAAAAAACGCCAGGTACCGAAACGTCCGGTCGCAAATGGCTCTTGATTCACACCCAAAAACAGCGGAGTACGAACAGACGAGCCGCCGAAGCTTTAGAAGAACTACGAAGCGTCCAGCGGCAGACGGCTTACCAGAACAAGTCGGGTGAAACGTCGATTTTCTACCTGAAAAGGCGATTGTAAATGACCAAAACTGTGTCCGGCGCGTTGTTTTCGAGCAGATCTCTCAAAACGAGATACGGGCTCGTAATCCCATCGCAGGTTAAGGACGAACGTTTTACTGGGGGAACCTAAACAGAAGAGAAACTTGTTGAAAACGTCAGTGTTTCTGTTTTTAGCCCCTAGAAACAGGCGACTGACCGAGTCACCGTGTGAAGGAAGTGACAGCATTGATGAGACAAAGCGAATAAACTGGCCTTTTCCTCTTTTTTTTTTTTATTTTTAAATATTTCTTCCTCTGACCCTTTGTCCACCTCCTTAGTTCACATTTTTCTTGAAACACTCACGCTTCCTAGAGAGCCTCCATCAGCTCTTCGTCACCATAGCCCCCCCTCGGCTAATGGAAGATGCAGATTGGAGGATGAGTCGGTCCGTCGTCATTTTATAACCAGCGGGAAACTGCTGACTCCACAGATTTTAGTTCCTTGTTTTAGTTCCTTTCTGAAACCTTTGTTTGGGTCAATAGTTGGTCGTCCAGTTTTCAGATTTGATCACTGAAGAGAGACGAAAACATTTTTTTTAAGATTCTAATTTGTTTAAAATCAATAAAAACTGAAACGATCCATTTGACAAGCTAGAATATTATTGAAAAGCCCATTTATTTTAGGAACTTTATCACTAAATTAAACATATAGATTAATTACACACAGCTGGATGTTTAAAAGCTTTTATTTATTAGTAATTTTCTGCTTACAGCTAATAAAAACGTTTAAAATTCAAATATTACATCCAACCAATAAAAATATATTTTTAAAAAAAACAGAAATGTGGGTTTAATGAAAAGTTTATTATCTACTTAAAAGTTATTTTCAAAAGATTCGTTTAATCTGACAAATGATACTAATTGGGACGTATACCCTTATTTATTGAATATGACTGTTTAGTCAAAATGGCGAAAGTGCTGTTTCCACATATTTAGCCCATATTAAAAAAACCCCCAAACGAATTAATTGATGAAGATGATAAAAAAATAATTTATAATAGTTAAAAAGATATTTAAAAGCGCATGTCTGAATGAGAACTATTTCAGCTGCTTTTCAGACGAGTCCAGACTCTCAACACGACATAAAAACAAAAAGTTCAGCTAACAGCTGAACTCCACAAACACCTAGAACTGTATTTTAATCGATCAAACACCAAATATACCCGACTGGAAACCCTAAACCTTAAACTGGTTGGTTTCCAGTTGGATCCTGTTTGGTTTCTAGTTGGTTTCCAGTTATATCCTGTTTGGTTTCTGGTTGGATTCTGGATGGTTTCCAGTTGGATTCTGGATGGTTTCCAGTTTTTCCTTAAACTGGTCATTCCCAGCGACCGTCGCCGACCGTCAAAATAAAACGCCGTTAAACGTTCGGCAACGTTCGCCGGACGTTTAACGGTGTTTCACTTTGACGTTCAGCGAACGTTGTCTGCGACTGTTAGCTAAATGTTAGCTGGCGACGTTCGCGAAGCGTCCAAACGGCTTTAATTAATGGCTTTAAAGACGACCAAGGCCGTGCTTTGGTCAGAAACCCTCCGTTTGGATTGGCATAAAGCGGTTCTGCAAAGAAGAGTGGGCTAAAAAAAGACTTTAGTGTGAAGTTATTGGAAACGTTGGACCGCCGTTGTTCCTGTCAAGGTTGAGAAACCGATTCTTAGGAATGGCGGGAACGACTTTTTCACTTTGAAAAGTGCGTTCTGGATTTACTCAGGTTATTTTTGCCTGATACTGAAAACAGATGGCCTAAAGTTCTGCCGCGCCGTGGGCGTATCCAGACTCGTCATGAACTAAGAATAAAGACGAAAACGTTTTACTTTCTGTCTGCTTTTTCTCGTCGAGCCATTTCATCCGGCTCTTCCAGGTGGCCGAGGTGCGCTCGGCGTTGCAGACCGTCCGGTTCATGAGTGCCGCTACACCTTAAATCTCTTCGCCTTCATGGCTTTGTCTAGTCGGGTCCCTTTGTTTTCATGTGAGGCTGGCGTTTGACGGGCTCTTCCAGCAGAAGAGGAATATATGAAAGCTAAATATAGCAGCAGGAAGAGATGCAGCGATAAATTATGATATCTTCCTGCACGAACTGCTGAGCCAGGGTCCCGCAACGCCGGCCTAAAGAGGAAGGAGCCAGGTTGCAACCACGGCCAACATAACCAGACGCTTTCTTTAAGTGTGCGCCACACCCTTTGTGTCCTGCTGAAACAACTGCTTGTCCGGTTTACCACATTTAAACCTCGACTTTAATGTGTTTTATTGGGGCTTTCAGCGACAGACCAACACAAAGCCGTTTTATGTTTGTCAAGTGGAAGAAAATGTTGCATCGTTTTAAACATCCTTGTGTTTTGCAGCTCCGGACTGAAAATTTTGTCCCGTTTTCTTTGCAAAATACCTCAAGCTTAGTCTGGTTTCGAGATTTTCACCTTGAATACGCCACCTCATCATCATGGGATGGAGTATTCGAGGTGATTTGTTGTAGTTTTTGGCAACACATGGTGTTTTAAGAGTAGGTGATAAAGTTTAACTTTGGTCTCCTGAGACCAGAGCACCTCCTCCTTGTGTTTGCTGCAAACCAAACACTGCAAAAACAAAACCTTAGAGTATTTCTGGTCCAGTTTCTACTGCAAATACCTTGAAAACACTTGAAATAAGACAAAACGAACTTACAAGTAACTTTTCAGCAGATATAGGAGCTTGTTTTAAGTCAATAAATCCTGAATATTGATGAAAAAGTTCTAGTTATGAGTGAAATAACCTGCCAGCGGAGCAAGACATTTTAACTTACGGTGAAAATGGCAGATTATTTCACTCATAACAAGAACTGTTTCATCAATATTAAGGGTTTATTGACTTAAAACAAGCTCCTATATCTGCTGAAAAGTTACTTGTAAGTTAGTTTTGTCTTATTCCAAGTGTTTTTGAGACATTTGCAGTAGAAACTGGACCAGAAATACTTGGTGAGGTTTTGTGTTTTTGCAGTGAACTTCTTAGAGTTTTCTTTCAGTCATTAAAATCACGAACACAGAACTGAGAACCCACACAGGTGTGATGTTCTATAAACTCAGGTTAAGATTTATCCAAAACAAAATAGAGCTCCTGCCAGTACTGGTAACGCATTTCTAAATCCCGGCCGACGACGACCAGCTTCGACTTCACCTCCTTGGTTTATCAGCGCTGCGTGGATGAGCTTCGGTCGGCATCAGTGTCGGGCTCATCCTGCACCGGAACATGTCAACAAAGCATCACTTCCTGGTTTGCTTCTCTTTTGCATACCGTCTGGCTCCTGTGACAGAGAGACGGAAACGATCAGATCAGCAGATATCGGCTCGTTATCTGTTTCATCCACACAGAGGGAGGAGCAGCTGATTAAATACACAGCAGGAAGATCTGGATGGATGGATGGAAACTAAAAATGTCTTGATTCTAACGGTGCCATTTGCTTCAGATGGAATCAGCTTTCCTGATGAAACGGATTATGTTTGGATCAGCAGTCAGACCTGCTGGTTTCTGGTTGGTTTCCAGTTGGATTCTGGTTGGTTTCCAGTTGGATTCTGGTTGGTTTCCAGTTGGATTCCGGTTAGTTTCTGGTTGGTTTCCAGTTGGATTCTGGTTGGTTTCCATTTGGATTCTGGTTGGTTTCCGGTTGGTTTCCAGTTGGTTTCTGGTTGGTTTCCAGTTGGATTCCGGTTAGTTTCTGGTTGGTTTCCAGTTGGATTCTGGTTGGTTTCCATTTGGATTCTGGTTGGTTTCCAGTTGGATTCTGGTTGGTTTCCGGTTGGTTTCCAGTTGGTTTCCGGTTGGTTTCCAGTTGGTTTCTGGTTGGTTTCCAGTTGGATTCTGGTTGGTTTCCGGGACCTGACTCTGACTGGGGCTGAAACGAATGCAGCTGGATTTGGACTGGGCCAGTTTGTCGTTCATCCCTTCAGATTATTTTGGCTGCGATCTGTTTCTTCCACGGTCGTTCCTCCAGGGCGACCAGCAGCGCCTCGGGGAGGGAGGCGCCCCCTGGTGTACCTGTGGTAGAATGCAGCTTCATCTCCAGCTCCTCCCGGCCCCCCAATGAAAAGAAAACGTTGATCAGTGAAATAACAGTTTTACAAATGATCTCATCATTGAAACGAAGCTTCTCTGCATGTCACACACTCAACTGTGAACACACACACACACACGGTAGTTTAATGAAGACAGATGGGACAGCACACACACTTTCCCCAGTCTCCTGGTTGCTGATGAGCCTGAGGGGGGTCAAAGGTTAAATAAACAAAAAAAAATCACCTCTGTGATTGAGTTTCCTGTAATTTCTGGATTTTTCTGAAGCTCTTTTAATCTAAGTTCTTCCACACATTTCAAACACCGTGGATGAAATTACGGCGCCAAATGTTTAAAAGGTTTTTATTGATGTTTCGTCCTCTCTGCACTGGGTCGTCGGTCCGAATCTGCGCCGGTGGTGGTTCTTGTTTCTTGCGGATTTTTACAGCGCCATGCCAAAGTATTCACACCCCGTGAACCTTTTCCACATCTTGATTGATTAACTTGAATTTTATTGGGGGCTTTTATGACAGACCAACACAAAGGAGCACAATTATAAAGCGAAACGATGCAGGTTTTTCTTTTTTTTTTTTTTTTTAAGAACGAAAATCAAAGACACACAAAAAAAAAAAACCCAATGAAAACAACCGATTCCTGGCGAGTAATCCACGTTTGCTCACTGGAAATGGTTCCAGGCTATTCATCTCATAACCAGTTTAGTAGAACCCATATTTAACATTAATACGCTTTAACGAGCAATCGGCTAAATCCTGAATCTGTTTCCATGATTGTTTCAGAATAAAATGTAAACTTGCTGGGCTGAGAGGGCCTGGGATCACAGTGAGATGGTTAAATGGCTCAATGCTAGCACTGAAGTCAGTTGAATATCACTGTGTTGTCAGTGTTTCTTGGTTGATTTTCTATGTTTAATCCTCAACAAGAACTTGTTTTCCTTGGTTTTCTTCTCTAACTTCAGTTTTTAAAAGGATGTATTCCTTCCTGTTCAGGTTTTGGGTGCTTGGTATATATTATGAACTCTTTCTGTTCTACATTTCTTGGTTCTGTATGGATTTAAAGAGCTTTATTCATCTTTTTTGTTTGTAAATTGTGTTTGATATTGTCAATGATCATGCAAAATAAAAAACAATATCTCTCCTTAATGCTCAAAAAGAAAGTAAAACAACTTCTTGGAGATGTTTCACCTCTCATCCAACAGTTCTTTAGTTCCAAACAGAGACTAGAATTATTTTTATTACTTTTAGTCGGAAAAATCACACAAAAACTGCCGTTAAGGCCGTCTGAGTCACTGACCCTGCCCTCTATTCAGATCAATCTTTGGGCTTTTTTCACTTTCACAGCAAACATGGCTCCTAACCATACAACATGTGAGTTTTTTTTTTGTCAACTGTGTAAAAGTATCAATCAAAAACCACCGAAGCAGACAAGCCAAGCCTGCAGAGTAAGTGTTAGAAAGATGAAACCTGAGGCCAACTTCTTTGTGTAATGTTGGTGTTCATACTTATTATAGATGGGTGCTCTGAATGAAGGGGGGGGGCAGTAACGCATTTGCTCTAATAGCGACTTATTACTGTTGCTGTTCTGACTACAACTATCAACAGCCCGATACTTTCAACTTATGTTGAGAAAGAATTAAATGAAAAATCAACTTTTCTTAGCTTTACATCGTGTTATAATTTTATTCCCTCATCAAAAACATACCTGGAGTGTTGCTTTGATTCTTTCATGCATGTTTGAAAAATCCTTTAATCTCCTGTGGCAACCTGTAAAAAATGCTCTGGGGGGGACCAAGGCGCAGCTCCTCCTCGGAGCTGCAATTTCTAAGCTTCCGAGCTTCTGCCTCATAGAGCCCCCTTCCCCTGCGACTCCCCCACTCAGCTCCTCCAGACTAGCCAGCAGCATTTAGCAAACACCTGCTGGAGCTGCGCATCTGCAGAGCTCATTATACGAACTACTTCTCCGTAAAACATTCTTAAAAATGTTGTTAAAGGGTCAATAGAGGAGCGGTTCTGTGATGACTTCCTGAAGGCAGAGTTTCAGAAAGAGCAGGAGTTTTTTAAAGAGACTGAGGCTCAATTCCAAGCCGTTAAATTATGAAGTCAAATTTCTTTTAAGTCATATTTGATATAAACAGCATTTTTAAACCAACTAAAGGTACCATGGTTACTTGATTATTGCTATAAAATGATTCTGTGTCCCTTGGAAACACATAATACCGCCCCTTTAAAATGAAGAAGCCTTTTGGACGAGTGCTTAAACATCTACAAGAAACAACTAAAGTACACCTGCCTTCTATTTGAGCTCTTACAAATATCATGTCCAAGATGACTGAGAATCTACAACTACAGAAAATGCCCTTCTTCACCAATTTTTTTTTTTTTTTTTTAAATCATAAAAAACAGGTCCTAACACTAATAAACATGACCTGGATCAAGTCAAGTTTATTTGTGTAGCACATTTCAGCAGCAAGGCAGTTCAGAGTGCTTCACATCATAAAAACATCAATCAAGTATGCAGCAAATCATCAAAAGCATCAAAATTATCAAGCAAATACACATGAAAATCATCAAAATCATCGGCAAAAACACTGATCAGTGATTCACTGACTTTATTTAACTGATTTACACTCAGACTTCGACCCTTTGGAGAACCGAGCTGATCTCACCAGGATCTGATTGCATATTTACGGTCCAGACCGCTAATCCAAGGCAGCTCTAAACAGGTGGGTTTTCAGCCTTGATTTAAAGGAGCTCAGTGTTTCGCTGTTTTGCAGTTTTCTGGGAGTTTGTTCCAGGTTAGCGGAGCATAAAAACTGAAAGCTGCTTCTCCATGTTTGGTTCTGGTTCTGAGGATGCAGAGCAGACCAGAACCAGAAGACCGGAGTGGTCTGGAAGGTTGATACGACGACAGCAGGTCTTTAATGGATCAGCGCCTATTCCAGTAGTTTCCAGGTTCTTCCACACATCTGCCGAAAGAAGCGGGTCCACGACGGACTTCTGACGACAGCTTCAGTGAGACTTGCTGAGCAAACGTGTGTCGCTCCGGCTGCAGCATGTAATGCGCCGTACTTTAAAAGCACTCAGTGACTTTTCAAAGTGGTTTTAGCAGAGTTGTCATGAGTAAGAACACCGACTGAGATGGGGGGGGGGGTTTCTTGAGAAACTTGAATTGTGGAGTTTTTTTTCCTGCCTAACCAGTAAACAAATCCAGCAGAAAATATTTATTAAAGTGACTTGATTTAAACCTGGAAATGTCCCATGAGTATCATGGTGACTGGATGGCTGCATACTTGAGCTGTTTCCCTCTGGATGCCTGTGGTTTCAATCATCTGGGCTCCTTCCTTTGCCTCCTCCGTTTCATCTCTCATCTCTTCATCCGAAATGTGTTTTACTAATACTCCCCCCAAAAATATCTGCGGCCTGACCAGAAGTTTTTATTTTAGTCGCAGAGACGACTACTGTGTGCTTGTTTCTGTGTGATGTTCTGCCAGTGGTTCGCTCCTTTTTTTTTTTTTTTTTTTTGTTTCGGAGGGAATCGCAGGACATGCGTTTGTGCTCGTTAGTCCGTCTTTGAGTTTTAGAGGATATTCTTTGGACCGTACGGATATTTTTTGGCTGGTGCTCTCTTTGGCTAGACTGTGAGGGTTGAGATTTGGTTTTAGGATTAAGGTTAAGGAATGCATTATGTCAGAGTTCACGGCGAATAGAAAAAAACATTAAAGTGTCAGATGGCATTACTGTAATTGCCATTTTAGATCTGATTCAATGCAGACCTCTCTGGGGACTTTCTGTAAATGTGTGTGTACGTATGAGAAGTCCGGCGGGGAAACTGACTAACTGATCACTGCTACGATTTCTGGGAAACGAGTAGTTCTGGTGCAGAATAAATGTTTTTCTCTTGTTATTTTGCTCATTGTTTCGGTGAACTGGCTCCGTTGCTCGTTCATGTTCTTGGAGCAGCTGTGTTTAAAAACATCCCAGTGAAGCGTTGTATGTAAAACCCATTATGTCTCAGTGGTCGGATTCCTTTGCAGTTATTGTCTTGTAACTTTAAACATTCCCGACATCAGGATTTAATGGGTCTAAAACATTTTCAGAACGTTTCAAAAGTTCATATTCATTGACTTGTGCAGAATGTAAATTATGGAACCTAAAAGTATTTTTTCCAGTTGTCTAAAATGTGATTCGAATGATTTTTCTTGCTTTTTCATTTCTTAACAAAGTCCAAAACATAATTGAGCTTAAATATTTCTTAAAACAGTTAAAAAGCTGTTTGTTCTGAGAATTTGTAGGGAAGTCAGTTTTTATTTAACTTTATTTATGTTTTGCTGGCTCTGGGTCGATTCGTACCCCCACTTCATACGAATATGTGAACAAACCATTTTGGACCCATGAGCCATGGTGTATAAGTTTATTTTTTAATATACTTGTGATTTTTCATGAATAACAGAAATAAATTGTGCTAAAATGCTCAAATCTCACACGGAATAATCAGTGTTTCCCTCGAGGTTTGGTGTTGGATGCCTGGGGTGTTGTGCAAAGACAAACACTTAAAGTCATATTTTTCATTGCTTTCTTTTAATAACAGCAATCACCCCGTAGAATAAGTGATTGCTGTAATCAATGTAACAACCATTAATGCAAACCAGTGTGTTTCCAGCAATGCCCATGGTTAAAATCCCAGACTCGACGGAGAATCCCACGTTTGCAGGGGAAGAAATGGACTGAGGAAAAGCTGTTATCAGCTAACGGCGGTAAAAACAAAGACGTCGTCAACATAAACGTGCTGCTGTGAAAGTACGTTCCCACCAGTGTCGTGTCAAGGAAAATCAGGCTGTTCATGTTCTTGTTTTTAATGAATTAATATGACTGGATCGCAGCGTCTAAAGCAGTGATGTCCAAATGTTTTTGCCACTTGGGCCAAAAGTATGAAGTCGAAAGTCCATGTGAGGAAGGCCACATGATTTTTTTTTTTTTTTTTAAAATAAAAAATATAAAAAAAAAAAAACTAAAATAATTTGTGCATTTTTTTCAACCTGCTCAACAATAAACACATGCAACATTTCAGTTTAACAAATAGTCATTTTTGAAGAAAATATCTGCAAATCCTTGTAGAAACAAAACATAAAAATGGTTTTTTAGACATGTCTAATTAAACGAAACGCATTAACGTTGCTGGGTATTTCAATTAAAATTAAAAAGAAAGCAAAAATAAAGAACATTTTTATTAAAGGATAAATACTTTGTATTGCTACTAACATTTTCAGTTAAAATAAAAAGTCTGATATGTACCCTACTTGAATGCTGTTCAGGGGCCACAAATGGCCCGTGGGCCGCTCTTTGAGACGCCTTTGTTCTAAAGTTACATAAATAGCATCATAAATGTGCTCGTTCTCATCGCCAACAGCGGGGAATTTGTTTGATATCCGAATATGAAGGATTGGGTCTACGCTCAGACTTCACAGCTGGCTTTAAACCAAAACCATTCGCTCAGAGAGACAATTTCTGATCTACGGCTCCTTGGAGACTGAATTCTCACAATAAAACTGATTTGAATATCTGCTGTGAACAACACTTGGGAGAAAATACTGCGATTAGTCCTAGTTTATACTAGAACAGTGTCTTGTTTTAGTCAGGACAGCAGCACTAAGTTTATTAGGTCAAAGACTGAACTCGTTTCCCACCACAGCTGATGAAAGTCAGCAAAAACGGTGGGGCGGCGGGGGGGGGGGGCATGAGTTACTCACAGTTTAGTCATTTGGTTCGTATGCGTTTGCTTGCAAAGGTAATCATGCTAAAAGTCAGATACAAACTTTATTATATCCACGCTGCTCAGCAATGATTCAGTCAGAACACATAAACACAAACACTAATGGCATTTTCATGAACTTACCCAACAGTGTGAGCGCACACACACTCACACACCACCCTGACCTAATGAACCATGTTTTCAAGCCAAAGGCTGTATGTCATCATGGCCAACTGGGGCTACATGTGTTAACTATAAAGCCCTGATTAACAACAGAGCAGCGTCGTACATGTGTAACTCATGATGGTTGTAAGAAATGTGTTGTTTGACAAACAGACACACTTATACTTCAACCCCCCCACCAGAGCCCCCCCATCTCTCTCCTGCAGTGTAGGCTAATAGCTTTGTGATGTGCGTTTCGTCTCGTCGGCACCGAGCTGTGCGAATGTCAGTGGGAGATCAGACGCATCAAACGCAGCGTTTTTTTGTTGTTGGTTTTTTTTTTTTTTTTTTTTTGACGACATGATGAGCAGCAGGTTTGAAAACTGATTGGAACTAAAATCGGTCGAGCTCCAGTCGTCGTAAGAGTCCGAATACGAACAAAACATGCCCATCGTTTGAGCTCACAAGAATTTCTCAAGTCAAAAAAAAAAAAAAAAAAAAAAAAGCATAAATAACTAGATAAAATTCACAAAACAATCCTTGAATGAACATGATGTACATAATTTGGGTTTTAGGTCTTTTCTATTCATCTTGCCATTTTATATAAAATATAGGCTTTCTTGCAAGTTTCTTTAAGTTTAATTTAAGAATTTTTGATACCAATATTCAAAATCCATAAGGGGACAAATAGCTTTTCACAGCACTGTATTTTTACAAAAACAAAAAAGGTTTCATGAACCTAAAAGTGTTTTTAAAGAACCTTTGTTCAGTGTATAAATTATCCAGTAAAGGTTTAATCAATTCCAGTATTTCAGATTTGAACCAGACAGGATCAAATGCAGCCCGGGGTTCTTAAAAACACTGAGTCATTTGGTTAGCAGATGCTAACTTTAGCATCGTTAGCAGCTAGCTGTTAGCTCGTCGCAGTATTCTCTCAGTGATTGTAAATCTTTTGTATCTTCTTAGTCTCTGTAAGATGGGAAGCAAAAAATGCTCCCAAACATATGACTTCAAAAAGCTGGAAACTTTTTAATGCTCTGTTAGCATGTTGTTAGCTAGTCCGACTTAATGACTTCTTGCTTTCTGTCAAACATACAGCTGGGTGTTGGGATTAAAGCACACAACCTTATTATCTAGGACTCAAAAATCTTGGACTTCACTTTGAAGAAAAGCATCATGGCATTTCAATGTAGTGGCCCAATATTTCACTACACCCCTAAAAACAATGCAAAATATATATATGTTAATATATGTAAGTGCCATTTTTGTACAGCTTATACAGCCATAAATAATTTTGTTATATATTAATTTTTATATTTCATACTTTGTATAAGTAGGTTGAAACGAAATACATTTCATTTGTAATATAATAGATTTAAAAACATTTTTGAAGATAATATAATTGTATGCAATTTCGCTTTGGGGTGTAGTGCTGTTGTTATTACCCACGAAGAAGAAATTGTTGGAAAGAAAGAAAAATGCTGCTAGTTGAGAGAAGAACAATACGTGATTTCACGAGACTCCAGAAGTCCCCAGTAAAACCAGTTAAAGTCACTAGAATTATTGCTAGTTGGTTTGTTGAAAAAAAATGTTGCTCAATATAGCGATAAAGTTGCAGAGTTAGCAGCAGTGCATTTTGAAAGGAAAAAAGTCTTCAAACATCATCTCCATTTTTCAGATTGAGAGGTTAAACTCGCTAAAATGTTAGCATGTATTGCGTTGTTTTTTTTTTTTTAGCTCTTAAAAATATGGTCTTTAATTTAACATACTAAACTCTGGGGATTTTTTTATTTCTAGGAAATTTGAACTATAGAGGATCAAAAGTGCAATCCAGCATTCTTAAAACTGTAAGTCATTTAGTTTAGTGAAGACAGGAAGCTCAAAGTGGATGCTAACTTTAGCATCATTAGCAGCAATCTGTTAGCTAGTCGCAGTGTTGTCTAGGGTTGTAAATCGAGCGTATCTGGTCAGTCTCTGTCAGCTGGGAACAAAAACACGCTCCCAAACATATGATTTAAAAAAAAAAACTGGAAGCTTTTTAATATTTTTGTCACCGAGTGTTGTTAGCTAGTCTTTTGAGAGGTCCCGGGGCGGGGGGAGGGCTCTACCGCAGCACCTGCTGCTAGTTGAGAGGAGTAAGAACAATACGTGATTTCACGAGACCCCAAAAGTCCCCAGTAAAACCAGTTAAAGTTGCTAGAATTGTTGCTCGTTGGTTTATTGAATAGGTGGCTCAATATAGCGACTGCTGAGTTAGCAGCAGTTCATTTAGAAAAGAACAAAGTCTTCAAACATTAGCTGCATTTTTCAGATTGAGAGGTTAAGATTGCTAAAATGTTAGCATACATTGGTTTTTATTTTTTACTTTTAAAAAATGTGGTCTTTAATTCAAAGTCCTAAACTCTGGGGATTTTCTTTCTAGAAAATGCAATAAGCTAAGGCATGTTGGAATGATAATGACAAACTTAAAAATCAAACATAAATGTTTTGGTATAATTTGCTAAAACTAAAACACCACAAAAGTGAATGAAATAAAAAAAAGGAAAATATGGAACAATAAATCAAGATTAATTCATTAGGAAAAAACAGCTCAGATCATCTGTCTTCTACTTATTTAGGGTTTCTCTGCCTTATTTTTGTCTTGTTCTTCATGTAGTCAACATTAAGGACGCCTGACGTAGCTGCTCAGTGTTCCTGTCTCACCCATGGCGTCACTGCCGTCACATTTTCCTCCACACGGCCCATTTGTTCTTGTCGTTCATCATTTATTTTGTCAGTGAAAAATCAGTTTGCTCTTTGTCTTCCTCACTTCACTCCTGCTTCAGCTCCTTCATCATGTGAGGCGTTATTTGTCAAAGGCGCAACGTTAATCCCTCAGTTTTGTTGCGTCATCAAACGTGTGACAGTTTGGATTAAGTTTGTCTACCAAAAGATATTCCCCTAATCTGAACCATCCTTCATCCCACCAGTAGCATGACACTTTTCTGTGAAGTTTCTGGTGACACGTGGGGTCCTACAAGAGAGGGAAAAAAAATATAAAATGACTCAGAAATCAGATGGAGCCAGTGGTTGCTCATAAATAATTTAAGTATTTAAGTTTGGGCTGCGTTTATCTGAATCAACTTTGCTCGATCTTAAATCACAAAAATAAAAAGATTCCCGAAAACCGAAACAGTCCACGTTTGCTGCGCTGATATTAATGTGTTGGCTCAAAACTCTGCAAAACAAATTAATTTTAAAATAATGATTTCTTTAATGGTTTCTCAAGTTTTATTCAAGTTCTGGTTTTATGGCTCTTTTATTGTTTAAGGATTAATGTGAAAATCATTGAAAATTGAAATAATGGTCCTTTTCAAGGAACAGGTGGTTACCACGCGATTAACCGTCATATTAAAGCAGTTCCTGCAAATAGTAAGGTTACCTTGTTATTTGAAATTCATAGCTGAAACCTTCAGTAATAAACGCTAAACACAGTTCATCTCCACAAACGCATCTCGTCTGTAACATGCAATCCTGGTACTGCCAATAAGTGAGCAGAAAACTCGAGTTCTTTATACTTTCTGACATTTATTCATAATGTCACATTTAAAAAATGTCACTAAATAAAGCACATAATGGGCAAAATAAAGCCAAATCTCCAGAGCTCGTATTAAATGGCCTCAAACACCAAACAACCTAAATAAATTAAAACAAGGAAACTGTGAAATGGATTATTTGACTCTTCTCTTTGTACCACTTGTAGTTTGCATAATTAATCCACCTTTTGATTTTAATTCATATAAAAAAAACAGTAGCTGTGTTTCCATTACAAAGGTGCTTTCTGCTAATGTCGAAAAAACGCAATTTCACAATTGCGGTGTTTCCATTAAATACGAAATTAAATTAAAATCACACGTGAATAAGCTCGTTCACGCGATAAAACATGCCGCGCCACGATCCTCCAGCCACTTCCTGTTGTCGTCTTCTTCGTGGTTTGCGCCAGCGGCAACATCCGGTTGTTGATCATGTGACTCGTGTGATGCGAAAAAAGTGTTTCCGTCGCAGTTTTGCGAAATAAACCAATTTCGATATGAACAAATAAACCACCTCATTGTAGCGCCAAAACTTTATCTGGATAAAGGAGGATTTTTTTTCAAAAGGGGCGTGTTTCCATCAAGCTAATTTATTTTCGTAATTTCAATTTGTGCAATTTCAAGGTTGATGCAGCCAGTAACAGAAAGTGGAAAACAGAAGAGACAAATAATTTTCCTTAAGTTTAACCCTCCGGGGACTGAGGGTGATTTTGTTATGATTACACATCCTCCTTCATTTGCTTTTTGAGTTTCGGCAAACTGTCAACTCTCCGTTATCAGCGGTTATTTTTGGAGTCAAAGCAACGAGACAAGGAATAAAGAATCAACCGTGTATGCAACCGTGTGCCAGAGGTGACAGTGACCCAAAACAAACCAGTAAATCCATCAAGGACCAGCTGAGGATGAAGAAGCTGAAAGCCCTGGGTCCAGTCAAAGCACAAGTTTCAGCCGAAGGGGTTAATATTAGCTGTTAAGTCGTAAGGTTTCCTAACCTTTTCAAGAATACGCATTTTTCCTGATGTCTTCATATAATGCACCAGCTCCATCCTGAACAAAGCTACGCCATGAAACTTACCAGAAATTGTAAACAGGCGAAGAGAAAAGTGCCAATCCGGACAACATCTTTGCCTGCATTAAAATGTCAGATACATTCCTCTTGCTCGACTTTAATCGTTTAATATTGGGAAGTGTGGCCAACGCGGACTGAAAGGCTTCGTTCACTTCCTCTGATGCCGATGCCAAACTATGACCGCAGGCAGACTATAATTCAAAAACAGCGCAGAAAATCGACGTCATCGTTCACGACTCCTCCTCCTGTTCACTGATCGGTTGAAATTCTATCGGAGAAATCGAGCTCAATGGGAGAAATCCCAGACGGAGCACTGAAGGGAGATGAGAATTGAGCGTTACTCTCTAAATAAATCTCCATGGGGTTTATAGAAGCAATAAAAACTTAAATGCATAAATTATTTTGAAATAGCAGTTGTAATAGTGTTATTTATTTTTCAGTTGAATAGATGATTGTTGAGTTCCAGTTTTAAATAAAAGCAGTTTGATCGTTGTCTATATTTTTGTTGTTTTGCTGTATATCCGGTGAAACTGTGGTATTTTAAGTTACCATACTGCGAGGATTTCAGTATGAGCCACAAACACTGGTGAAGCAGAGCAGCTGTTGAAGATTATACAGCGTCTGACATAATAAAAATAGGGAATTACACTAGTAATTTTTTTATTCTTATTATTATTTTATTTAAGCAATTCTGACTCTTCTGCCATAAATGCAACCATACACAAGTCTGATGAGGACCAGCTAAATTGTCACACAGTAACCCTAAGGAATTGGACAAAAACCACATCCTTGTTTCATTCGGAAGTCTTCCCACAAGTCCCTATCCAGAAAATTTGGCAAGGAGCTGGAGAGCTTTGTTCTTAATTAGTTCAAGGAATCTGCATGAAATCTTGAGCTGTTTAACCACATTTAGTCACTGACCCGTACCCCTGAGGACACGAAACACACCACACACTGTTTTGTTCTTCTCACCAAATTTAACCCCAAAATGTGTCTCGGCCTCCACCTTTCACAAGAACAGGTTTTCAATCTGTGCCGCATGACGAGATGAAAAGGACTTCATAAATTACATTAATTTAGAAATAAATTAAATTAATGGTGATAATAAAAACCACACTACTGACCTTGTGTGAACTCAAAAGTTAACTAAATCACCAGCTCTCGGTATTCTCTATTTTAAAAGTTTTCTATTGTTGAGAACACAGGAGACAGATTATTACCAGATGAAATCATAAAAGATCCAAAACTGCTTTGAAAACTTCCATCTTGCAGTAAAAATGAGCCACCAGCCACATCTGTAACAGCTGTTTCCTCGTCACAGTGGCTTTCCTGTTGTTTTGTTGCTCTTCTTCTCCATCCTGACAGTTCACCCAGCCGTCCTGCTGGACCATGTGGCTGCATTTTGTTAATAGAGGTTAATTACGTTTTTTATTATCGATATTTTCCTCATTCAGGACCTGTTTGCTGTGAAATCTGATGTTCAAGCTCCCAGAAAATTAACTTGACTCTGCCTAAAGGTGTGTCTTACCTCCCCATTTATTTTGGCATATCAAAAATGTGTTATAAGAGCATAAATGTGAGGAAAGAAAGCACATTTTACTTTAAGTTTCGCAAAGCTACATCATTATCTTGTTTTATGTTTTTCCATAACTAAGGATTGCTTATTTATCTGGGGGATGAAAAGTTGAATACTCTAAACAAAGCCCCAAAGTGGTCAAATAATTATCAGCTGAATGAAAAACATAAAGTAGGTCAGAGTTAGAGACATTCCAAGGTGAGTAAATCTTCAGCAGTGCAAACTGAGCATCTGCATAGCATAGCATGAGAGTAAATAACGTTAATGTGAGGTAATTGCTGCAACATTTGAGTATCACTGATGTAAAATTTTGGCATATGAGTGGTATATTGTTTTCGGCATTCAGAAAAATGTATTACAATGCATGTGTTACAGCAAGGGTTTTCCAAATTTTCCAGCTTTCAGTCTTCCAATAAATATCTTTTATCTATTTGCATGTATCTCTTTCAACAGTTCTATCTTAAATTAATTTTAATGTTACTGCTTCTCTTGATTTGATCTCTAGACCCAAAACGTGTTCATTCACAGCCCCAAATAAGCAGTGACGCATTGCTGGAGTGTTACCTTAAAGTACACAATAATATGTCAGATGTATAATACTTAAAATAATGAGTTCTGTGACCGCATCTTAAACGTTTCCAACTTTTTATATTAAAACAACAATAAAGCAGAGTTTTAAAATACTCAGGCCAGTAATAGATTTACAATATTTACAATTCAGTCTTAGTGGTTGTATCCCAGTTGAATTGATAGTTTTACAGGCGGTTTCCAGTTCCAGGATTAAGTTGAAACATTGAGTAAAGGTTGACAGTAGAGTTGTCCAACATTGCATATTTTGGTATTGATCCGTTACCAAATAAATATAGGACGATATAGTATCGACGATACTGACGTGTTTTATTATTTAAGTTTGATATATCAAAGTTCTTACATTTCAGCGTTTTTGTGGTTTTTCCTTTGGAATATATTGTTAAAACCTTCGAAAGAATCTGAACTAAGGTTTATAGGTGTCGACAAATACTTTGATAACATATGACCAAGATAAACAGAAACAATAGAACAACAAAGAAAATTTGTATTTTCCTGAAAAACAACAACAACAAAGTGCAAAAAATATATTTTGAAAGAAAATAAAAAACAAAATCTTTTTTGAGGTAGAGTTGAGAAACTGTAGCACAAAAATAAATTAAATTTCATAAGGGGATCTGAAACTAAAGTATCGATCTACCATGCAAGTACACGATACTGACTTGGTGCCGATATTATTGATATTTTGGATCGCTCTGCCCACCTCTAGTGAAGCCATCTTACCAAAACTGATGGAGTGCATAAACTAATATGTTTTTTCAACATTTACTACAGACAAAAATCGGAAAAGTATGGCATACATTTGCATGTAGGCCCCATTTCACGCTGATACCCAAAATAAAATCCCAGTGCAACGGTCTGCCCTCTGATGTCGCTTAATTTTTATTAATTCAAATTAAATTAATAATGAATAAAGAATAAATTAAATGGTTAATTGGCAGAACCTTCATATAACAAAAAAAAAAAATGATAAGACTGATGAAAAATCCTGGAAATCTGAGTTCGTAAAAGTTTGACATTTTGAAATGATAGGTGTGCAGGAACCCTGGACCGGGTTGTACCTCAGTCTCCTTTTCCTCACTGTTGATGTGCCCCCATGTTCACTTCCTGTGTCCCCCTAAGCCCTGTAAAGCCTAAACTAAACACCCTGGCTGTGAAAGGTTGTTCCCAGGTCAGAGGAAATTGAAAATGTGTTCAGCAGCAGCAGCGCCACATCATCTTTCACACGCACACCCTCCCCAGTCAGCCTGACAGCGTTGAGCAAGTGTGCTGCAGGTGTTAAAAGCTTAAATGGACATAGATGTGGAATGTAAAGATAAGCCTGCGCACATACGGCGATGCGGTCGTTCGGGCCGCAGCGCCACAAAGCAGTCATTATTTAAGTTACACGCATAACGGTGTTAACAGGCGGCAGATCTGGAGCGTCACAGAGAGGGTCAAGACCTCGCCGCGGGAGCAGAGTTTGTTTGGTCGTGTGATTTTACAGGAACTGCTTAAATCAAATGTTTGGCATCAGCTGCCATTATCTCATCCCCATCACAGCAGCAGGCTGTGAATCAGCTATGAATCAGAGGTGCTTTTGACCCTGTCATAACTCTCCTACTTCAGTTTATTTCCTCTGAAAACAATCTGTGAAAGCAGAAACGTCTGCAGCAGGTTGAAGGGGCTGACTGTGCTTTACCTGCAAACACAAAAGCCTCCATAAACCAAGTAGTTCTGGATTAAAAAGACTGATTTCACTATGAAGAAGCAGGCAGACTTGTTTTGTGATTGTAAACCACCTTTTCATTGATAGTTTTCGTTGATAAATTGATAGTTTCATGAGTTAGTCAGGTTTATTTATATAGAACATTTCAGCAACAAAGCAGTTCAAAGTGCTTTACGTCATAAGAACATCTTACAGTCTCCAAATTATGAAACAACCAATAAACATTACATTTTGTTAAATGCCATCGTAAACAGTGTACATCAGGCCTGTAGGAGGCGATGTGACGCTTCCACGAAACAACCAGCAAAAACCGAGGTGTGGAAAAGGTTTTCAAAACTTGAAAGGTGACAGTATCGTTCTTAAAAATTTGTTTATTGATTTAATGTAGTTTTAGTGTCCAAAAATTGCAATTTCCACATGGACACGCGGCCAACGTGATAAAAATTGTAAGTATTCCAAAACATGAATAAAAAGATAAAAAGTTTAATGATACATATTATTAAATCATCTTAAAGTCAGAACTTTTAAATGAATCAAAAAAAGGTAACTATTGCAACACAACTGACGTGAGCTCTTCTGTTTAGGAGCTCTTTTGAGAGTTTCGATGGAGTCGTTTATTGACCTGTTTGTAAATGTCCTTTATGCACTCAGTGACTTGGAAAGTTTGAAGTCTGAATTTTTGAATAAACAGTAAAGGTGAATGTCATCGGCGTAAAAGTGAAAAGAGGTATTTATTCACCATCTTTCTAAGGGAGCGTACGTGTATATTGCAACAAAAGAATCAGCCCCAGAACAGAGCCTTGAGGTATCCCACATGTTGGACCAAAGCAATAAACATGGTGTGTTTATACAATTACTCTGTTTGAAGATAGGGCTAGCTCACTGGAGGTAAAATATATATAAAAATGGTTGCTTTAAAACATTTCCACAGTACTGTAGACAATATATTTGCATTACTTTAAACATTGCGGAAAAAAGCGAGCTCTAGAGTTTCTTTTTAATGAAGTATTTTATATGTATTTATATTTATTTATTTAATTACGTCCATGTTGTAATTAGTGAAAAAATTAAAAAAAAAAAAAAAACGTTTTTTTTTTTTTTGTCCCAAGATGAATAATATAAATGCATTTACTTTGTAACAAAAGATGTAAAATCATTAAAATCTAATAAAGATTTTTATTTTTGACCAGTAGCTTTTATTCATTAGTAGCTTGACAGGAAGGAGAGGACATGCAGCCAGTCGGACGGGGTCAGGAGTCGTAGGGACAGCTGCGATGAGGGCTGAGCCGGCCTGGTTCCCCTCAGTCAGGTTCATTTCTCTTGGGTTTCACACCCGGAAAGTTTTTTTTGGTCTGGACCAAACGCAGACTTTATTTTTTTTTTTTTTGTTTGGTGCGGTTTGCTTTCACGTCGTGCTTTTTTTTTGCAAGCGCACTATAGTTTGTAAACAAAGTCAGGTGGTTGACGATCATCACTCCCATTGGACAGAACACAGACCTGGAAAGGAAACCGATTTCAGTAGCATTAGCAACACAATTATCCAGCAACGGTGGCTCGGGAAGTCCAAAAAGACGCATTTCTTCTAGTTGGTTCGGATCGAGGCCGGTCTGTATACACGCCAGAGGTAAACCGTACCAGAGTTTGTTTGGAAACGGACCGAGACCAGCTGGGAAAGTGGGTCCCAGTCCAGTTTGTTTGGTCCCGCACCAGGTTCACACCTGCAGAAAAGGTCTGGACCAGCGGGAGAAATGAACTCTGGTCCGTTTAAAGCGCAGCAAATGTGTCAGGTGTGGATACACCCTGAAACTTGAACTTGAGTTGAACATCTGTCCCAGAAAGATGACAGAGATGTTGAGTCAGATGTTAAAAAAAAAAATCCTGATTTAGACTCGGGCTTCTAGGAGTGCCGGTCCGAGTCATAGCTTCGATTCCGGTTGACAGAACATAGAAACTACACAGTTTCTGATTAAAACTGCATGATGTGGACAAACCTCTGAACTGTTTGACTCTCAGCAGGGCAACATTCACAGATTTAAATGACTCACCTGCTCACTAACTTTAATATCAAAGAAGCCAAGACTTTCTTCTAATGTTTTCAAAAGCTATGAAGCTTTGTTCTTGGTTGTTTACAGTTTTCCTTGGGACTTTGGCTGCTTTTTTCCCTTATTTTCCTTCATATCTTAAACTAATAAATAAGGAAAGTGGACAAGTGGAGGAAAGAAAAAGCCTAAAAATGAGCAGTTGATCAGTATCTGAAAGTCTTTCAGTAGAAATCCAACACGGGACCATCATTCAGCCGATCAGCCATTAGCATGCCAGCTTTCCAGTGGGCATCAAATATTTTCAGTCCATCAAACTGCTGTGTTTCCTATTTTTCAAGAGTCCAACAATAGAAATTAGAACAAACGATGCTTGTGGACGGGCTGCTGGTGAACTATCTAAAAACTGAATCTAAAACTAGATCTTTGCTAACTGGTGTCGACACAATCCTGGTTCAATGCTTAGATTTAGGAGCCTTTTTATATCCGAATCCTTCTCAGATCATCGTGAGGAGGGCTAACAAACATAAACTCATTCCTCTAGCTGGTGTAGTTGATGGAAAATGAGGGGGGAAGCAGCAAAAAAAATCTTTTCAACGAATCTAGATCGACTCAAGGAGTATCATCCAGAAGAAAGTCTCACCTCTTGAAGGAAATGGAAAAGAAATCAGAGATGATTTGACTCTTTTTCAAAGCTCTGGATACTTTCTCGTAGTCCTTTGTGTTAGTAGATAACTTTTAACTCATAACAGTAAAAAAGGCAAATATGAAGTTGTAAAGATAAATAAAACTAAAGAAAGTAAACACTGTTTGCTCCACTGTAGAAACCTGCGAAAAGCTGATATTCAATGAAGAACAACCTGCAGATCTGTATTTATCTCTCTGTTGCGTTGACACGACTTAGGTCATGCTTATGTCAGGTAGGACAGAGTTTGGAGGCTTAACTAGCAAAAATAATTCCTCTAAATCTGGGCGAAATTGTAAAAGTGGTACAAAAACAGCTGGAAGCTTGTAAAGGTAAAAGCAAATACAGGGAAATCCTGGAGGACAGTTTGACTACGGCTTCAGAGAACATTTATTTTCCAGCAAGACGACGACTCGAAGCAAACAGCTAAAGCTACACAGAGATGGTTGGGAGACAACAAGGTGGATGTTATGGAGTGGCCCAGTCAAAGCCCAGACCTCAACCTGACAGAGAACGTGTGGCAGGATTTAAGATAAAAAAAAATAAAGGCTGTTCACAGCTGATCCCCACCAACCTGAGAGGACTTGAACAGCTTAGCAGGAAGCATGAAGGAAAACTGCAGCTTCCAGATGTGAGACCTGTCCACACAGAACCCCTGCAGTGACTGCAGCATCGACTAAATACTGACTTGAAAGGGGTGAATATGCAATCACTTGTTTTATGTTACATAAAGTCACATGTGGAGTACCCCAAGGTTCAATCCTGGGACCCCTCCTATTTAATATTTACATAATCCCACTTGCTCAGATTATAACAAGTAATAAGATCAGATACCATAACTATGCAGATGATACACAGCTCTACATTACGATGTCACCAGGTGACTCCACACCCATCCAAGCACTTAACAGATACTTAGAACAAATCAATGTGTGGAGGTGCCAAAACTTTCTTCAACTGAACAGAAACAAAACTGAAGTTATTATCTTTGAACCCAAAGAGGAACGATCTAGAGTCAGTGTTACAGCTAGAAACCAGTGATCAGGCCAGAAATCTGGGTGCAGTGATGGACTGAGACCTGAACCTTCAAAGACACATAAAGACAGTTACAAAATCAGCCTTCTATCACCTGAAGAACATTTCCAGGATTAAAGGACTAATGTCTGAACAAGATCTAGAGAAACTCATCCATGCATTTATCTTTAGTCGCATTGATTACTGCAACAGTGTCGTCACAGGTCTGCCTAAAAAGTCAAACAACTGCAGCTGATCCAAAACGCTGCTGCTCGCGTTCTCACTAAAACCAGGAAAATAGAGCACATCACCCCAGTTCTAAAGTCCTTCCACTGGCTCCCTGCAGCTCAGAGAATAGACTTTAAAATACTTCTGTTAGTTTATAAATCACTGAAGATCTTAGCACCAAAATACATTAAAGACCTGCTGTCGTTGTATCAACCTTCCAGACCACTACAAATAAACTTGACATATTTTTATTTCCTATTTTGTTGAAATCAGTTTTTACTTTGACAAGTCTGGTTTTTTTTTTTTTTTTTTTTTTTTTTTGGTCAAAAAAGCCAAATTTTATTGCTCATGATTGTTTGTAAAAGCAACAAAAGAATAAAACATCCAAGGGGGTGAGTACTTTTTATAGGCACGGCACTGTATGTCCTATAGCAGCGATATCATGCATCACATAACGTCACACATATCATATATATAATTTATAATATATTTTAAATCACACATCATATCAAATATCATAGATATCATATATCAAGAAAAATGAAAAAGCAGCCAAAGTCCACAGACCAAAGACACAAACCTTTGAAAGATCTTTTGACAATCAGGAGAATTATTGACGACATCTTTTAAAAAAAATAGTGTCTCCCTAGTTGGAGGAAAATTATACAGAAATAGAGGAAGACTCAGGTCTTTTGCACAGTACTAGACATATCTGTGGTCCCTGTGGTGTTTCCTCACAATAAAAGCAGAATCTAAGACCTACTTTCATTCTTTTACTTTAAACCAGACGTCAGAAATAATGGAGTCACTATAAACCAAGTGTTTGTTTTATCTCATTAAGAAAGAGTTCAACCAAAATGCTGAAGCTCACAAGTTGAAGAAGCTGTTTGAAGGTTGAGAAAGACTGAGATGAATGGGAAATAAATTATAAAAGTGGTAGAACTTCAAATGATCTCACAATGAGATTTAAAAAAACGTGTTTTATTAACCTGCAACTTTCCCCAGCCTGTTCAGAGTGGCTGCAGTGAGCTTCACCTCCGCTAGGCGGCAGCGCTGAGCTGCTGACTGAGCGCTGGAGTGAAGAGAAGACTTGATGAAAGAAGGAAAGAAAGAAAATGAGGAAACCCCAGTGAGGTTTCTCCTCTGTTCTGGGAAGGAAGTGAAGCAGGACGAATGGCAGGGAAAACCGTTTCTATACATGACTGAAAATTATAAGAAATTAGCTTAAAACGGCTCATCCGAGTGGAGCAGCTGTTGCTGTGTAGAAAAACAAGAGATGCCAAGGTCTGCTTCATCAGCAGTTTCAGAGGATAGAAGACAAGACAGCCAGCTTCAAATATCTGAGGAATTTGGAAGCTTTTTTTGGGGGGGGGAGATGAGAGGGTAAAAAATTGTTTTTAATAAGTAGAAACAATGAAGGGAGAAATCATTCAAACAGATTTCAGGTGTGATGAAGCCGAGGGGAGAAAGGAAGGAGGTGCTGGAAGGATCTGAGAGATGTTTGAAGTGTTTAAAACGAACTCCTGCTGGTGTTTGAGCGTTAAGCATTGCCATTTCATGACGACTCGGTTTCGCCAATGCTCAGTGGTGTCACCAGGAGGGGGGCGTGAGGGGGCCGCCACCCAGCCCCATAAGTTTCCTGGAACTTTTACAATAAAAATAACATGTTTTATACATGAATTTATGCTAAAATAAGTTGCAGCATTTATTTATCTGTTTAGTTATTTATTTACATCTTAACCCCAGCCTCAAATAATACCAGGATCACATCCTTCGGTCAAACATTAGCAGAGCTACAGCTTTTATTCTAATGTAAATCAGCTGATTCTTGATACTTGAAAACATGAACTTACTGTTAAAAAAACCCCAAATCTATCTATCTATCTATCTATCTATCTATCTATCTATCTATCTATCTATCTATCTATCTATCTATCTATCTATCTATCTATCTATCTTTTTTTTTTTTTTTTTTTTTGCAACTTTGACCAAAGGAGCATGAGAACATGGGCGGTTATTTTATGGGTTTTGGTTTTGGTGTGCCAACCCAAGACCATCAGTGGTCAACTGGGCCGAACTTTTAAGCAAAGCCTCAGAGTATTTCTTTAAGAAATTGATGATTTCAAACAGACGGGTTGGAAGCTCACGTCACTGTGGGGTAAAACGCCAAATGTACCATTTTCTATACGTGTGTTTGACTGTTTGACAAGTTGACACTTCAAGAACCTGCTGTATTTGCTTTTGGGGGATCGAAGCCCAAGTGAGCTGAAGGCACCTTCTAAGAAACTGTTTACGTGGAATTCAAATGCTAAATGTTTTCTAGAGAAATCATGGCGAAAATGTATCAGTTATGATACACTTTGAATCAGTTGATTTATTATTATTGTTATTATTATTTTCTAAGGCATCCAATGCATTTGGTTGGGAAAATATGATAAAGAAATGACCATAAACACCCAAATGTATCAATTATGATACAAAAAAAAACTGGAGTTAATTATGCTGAAAGCGCTGCACAGCTGGTCGCTCTGTTGCCTTGCAGCAAGAAGGTTCTGGGTTTGAATCCCAGCCTGGGGTCTTTCTGCGTGGAGTTTGCATGTTCTCCCTGCGCACGCGTAGGTTCTCTCTGGGTACTCCAGCTTCCTCCCACAGTCCAAAAACATGACTGTTTGGTTAACTGGTCTGATCTACTTTCTGTTATTTCACTGAAGAGGCTTTATGGGGGTAACTTGCTGAACCAACACGTGATTCATCATTTAAATCACTTTAAACCTCAAACTGAGCCCTTTAATGTAACGAGAGCTCCGTTGTTTTATCCGTCAAAACAATGAACTCAAATAAAAGTACAGTTACTTTCATGAAACTGTGCTTAAATACAAGTAAAGTTACCAGTGTAAGATGCTACTCGGAAGTAAAAAAGCACCTTATAAAAACGTTGCTTCATGCAAACGGTACTTTCTTATGAGCAGAAGAAGGTTCTGTTTGTGGGTTTCACAGAGGAGATTCTGGTCTTGGTGTCTTTAATTAAAGGAGCACCTTTATAAATAAAAATGCAACACAAAATAAGACGTGTGATTTTAATGGGACATAAATTTCCAGTCTGTTCTGTCAGCTGCTGTCTCTGCGTCCTTCACCTATGAAGCGTCTCCGTGGTTCTCCTCTTCCTCAGACCCTGGTGGTTCCGATCTCCATCCCATCGTTTTAAATCACTAGTACCGATCATAAGCACAAGAACCAGATGAAACTGACGTTTATTGACAGTTTTGACCGCATTCAGAGTGTTTACACGGCCATAGTGTTGAACATAAACCAAACTGAGTTTATGCTGCATGGTAAAGTTGCTCCCTTCCTCATACTTAAACTGGTCCCTTTTCTTTTTCTGAGAGCTTAACTTGAACTGTACTGGATGGGTTTTCCAGGCGCATCTGCCTTCCAGTTGATGCAACACCAGGGATTTGATTACTAACCCAGCAGAAGCACTTACGCTGCTTTTTTTCTGGTGGGTTTTGTTTTTTGTTTTTTTGTTTTTTTTTTAAATTAAATGATTTATTTTCACTCACTAATGGGTATGATTTCAAGTGTAACTGAGTGAAAATACTTTAAATGTAAAAGTAAAAGTTCAGGTTTTGTAAACTACAAAAAAAAAAAAAAAAAAAAAAAAGCAAAGCAAAGACAAATTGTACTTAATTACTGTAGCGTGAGTAAATGTAACTAGTTACTTTCCACCCCTGGTTCTTAATGACGTAAAGGAAAGCCGTGTGGGTAGACAGGGGCGGTCCTTGCCGGAGTGCCGCCTTGAGCGAGCCCCCCCTGCTGCAGCGCCGCACTGATCAAACTCACCTGGAAAAGCTCAGCAACCTTTTATGATGTTCCTTTAAGAAATAACTAAATACAACCCTTAAAGGGGCGGTACTGTGTGTTTTCCAGCCGCACAGAATCATTTTATAGCAACGATCCAGTAACTATGTTAGCTTCAGTTATAAAAACGCTGCTTATATCAAATATGGCTGAAAAGAAATTTGATTTCATAAATTAGCGCCTTGAAATTGGGCCTCTGTCTCTTTAAGAAAGTCCTGCTCTTTCTGAAACTATGCCTTCAGGAAGTCATCACAACATCACTCCCCTATTAACCCTTTAGCAACAGTTTTCACCAGCGCTTCACTGAGAAGTAGCTTGTATAATGAGCTCAGCAGATGCGCAGTTCCACCAGATGTTTGCTAATTGCTAGTCTGGAGGAGCTGAGTGGGGAAGTCGCAGAGGGAGGGGTGCTCTGTGGGGCAGAAGCTTGGAAGCTTGGAAACGGCTGCTCAGAGGAGGAGCTGCGCCTCGAAAAGCGTTTTTTACAGCTGAATGGTCGCCACGGGAGATTAAAGCATTTATCAAACATGCATGAAGGAATCAAGGCAACACTCCAGGTATGTTTTTGATGAGGGAACAACATTATAACACGATGCCAAGCTAAAAAAAAGTCGATTTTACATGATACTGCCGCTGGAAGTCCCAACCTTTTTAATTTAACATTAACAAGGTGCGTTTTAATTATCTCTGATTGCTGTGCAACTGACAGCATTCCGATGACAAGGAAGCACCATTTGCTCAGCAAATTCATAAATTCACTGGAAGCTTCTGGCTGCAGCCTATTTTTAAAGCGTTCCGGGATGAAAGTTTCCCTCAGAGATGCGGAGAAACAGAAAGAAAGCGCACCCAACTCCGTGCGTAAAGGCGCATGCCTCCCTCCTCCCCCCCAACAAAAAAAAAAAAAAAAAAAAAAAAAAGGCGTTTCCATCGTCTGCGCTGCGTGTTTCAGGCCGCAGATGACCGGCTCAGGAGGACCAGACCGGTGAGGAGTGCGCACGTCCCGCACGGAGCCATGACTGCCCCGCTTCTCCCGCTCTTCTCCTCCCACCTCAGCCGCTGGCGCTCCGCCAGCTGCAGCACGCTCCGAGCCTCCTCTCCTCTTACTCTGCTTGCTGCTCACTTTACAGCACCCCCTCCTCCTCCTCTTTCTGATGGGAGGGGTGGGGGTTCTCCGGGAGCTGAGAGAGGTGGAGCAGAGGTGGAGGAGGGATGATGGGAGGGGAGTCTGGGGCTGGAGGGGGGCGACGGGAGCCCTTGGCCGCCTATTCGCCTTCCAGTTGCCTCCACACTATATAAACACTCATTGGTGCCTCTGGCTGGACGCACACACACTCTTTGCGCACACACACTCATGCACTGAGGGTGACTTGTATCTGCAGCCAGCAGAGAGAGAGAGAAGCGCTCCGAGAGACAGAAAGGTGCACAGAAAGGAGAGTGGACGGCAGAAGCAGACAGAGAGCAGCAGCAGGACGGAGCATCTCCTGCGCATCACTGCAGCTTCACGGATCTTAAACATCTTTGACTCCTCACTGAGGCTCGAAAACTTTTTACAATATATACATTTTTTTTTTATTTTATTATTTTTTTTTTAAAGTTTTGGATCTGAATCACGCGATTCCTGGAAGAGTTTCCCCTTTAAACCAACTTTTTCCATCCCAATGCAGAAGTTTTAAAAAAGGTTAAACTTTTCTTGGCTTCAGGCTCGGCTTCGCTTTTTCCACGTGTCCCGGCATCTCATTTCTTCTTCTTCTTTTTATTATTTCTCTCAAATTTCTAGACTTTTTTTTTTTTTTTTTTCAACTTTACAAATCTAATTTTGAACCCAGAAACTCACAAAAAACAAAACAAAACAAAACAAACAAACAAAAAAAAAGACTGAAAATGAACTTTCAAACACCAGGAGCGTCCCCAGCCAGGTGTGATTCTCGTCCCAGGTGTTTAAACCATTAAAGCAAAGCTGACTTTTGGTGAAGGCTTGAGATTAAAAGCGTCACCTGCTGCGTCTCATCCGCTCAGCCAACCGCGACTTGCGCTCTGGAGACGCCAAAAGCGCCACTTTGTGATTATTCTCAGCACATATTCCAGATCACATCTCCGCAGTTCATTCATTCTCAGGGCGAAAACCCCGCCGCCTGACACGTCCGGCAGCGTTTGGAGCGCGTAAAAGAGGCGCCGCGCTTTTTACGCACAAGAAAACAACCAACCAGATCTCCAAATTGTGTCCCAGACTTGTTTTTTCAGCCCTCGCCGTCATCATCCTCACCATGCTGTTCGACAGCTTCGACTTGATCTCGGCTCTGGCCACTCTGGCCGCCTGCCTGGTGTCCATGGCGCTGCTGGTCGCCGTCTCCCAGCAGCTCTGGCAGCTCCGGTGGACGGCCACCCGGGACAAGAACTGCAAGCTGCCCATGCCCAAGGGCTCCATGGGCTTCCCCTTCATCGGAGAGACCTGCCACTGGCTGCTGCAGGTAAGGATGGTCCAGGTGTCTTCACTTTTTAATTCGTTGTAAGAGCTGATCAGACCCATTTGATCAGAGGTTGTGAAGTTATCAAGTTACTGATGAGTTAGGACAATCGCTGTGTCTCCATATTGATTTATGTGCAAATACTGCGGCTTTTTTCCAGCTTTTCGCTCGCGCAAATCGCAGATCCACGTGCGTGTTTGAACAGAAACGGAGTCAGAAAAGTTCAAACCAGTCACAAAGTTTGAAATCATCCGAGTTTGAGCCGCTTCATCCTCATCCTGACTTAAAACGCTGATCTGCTGGTTGCCCCTCTGGCCACTTTCTCAACTTTTTTTTTTTTTTTTTTATCATCTCAGGGGTCGCGCTGGAGTCAGGCAGATAAACGCATCAGTCACATCAGATACGGAGGGAATCGGTTTCAGTGGCAGGAATGTGTTTATAGGGAGATGATGAGCAGAGGAGAGGGCTCAGCCGCTCCATCCTCCTGACTGCCAGAGTTCACAGCTTGCTCCAAAATCCCAACTGAGACCTTAACCAGGCGCTTTCTCAGAAAGCTGGAGCATCCCTTGCCTCCAATCAGGCTCAAAACCAAAGCTCCTGACCACAAACCCGCGCCAGTGTGAACCAGAATCAGAGAAATGTGCACGAAAGAGAGCCTGGAGTTGGAGCAGGAGGGTTAATTAACAGAAATCAGAGATAATGGTGCCTGAGGGTGGGGTGGGGGGGGGAGGAAAGCGAGGAGCGCGGAGGCACGTCGGCGGCGTGCGGGGCTTGAACTCGCGGTGCTCCTCTCGGTGAAACATCTGACACCGACAGAGAGAGAGAGAGAGAGAGAGGGAGACGCGTTCCCGGAATGCAGCCGAGAACCACGGCCAAGTTTATGGAGAGGGGATGGGGAGAGGTGATGGTGGGGGGGGTGCTTGTATGTCAGTCTGATGGAGGAGGCTGAGAGTGTCTGCACTTCTGAGGTCCAAATGTCTCCGAAAAGCGCTGGAAACGTGTGGAAAAGTCCAGATTCTTGGCCGCGGCGCTGCTTCTCTTTCACGCAGACAGCCTGGATCTGCAGGAGACTTTTCCTGAAGTGAAATCAGAGATGCACCGATCAGCCTTGAATTCCTGCTCAACGCCGGTTTTCTTTGAGGTCTGACCTGCCTGACACGGCTTTTATCCAAAGGACAACAACTCGAAAAATGGTTGGAAATATGCGCTGCAGGTTCTTTGATTGAGGTTGAGTCTGAATTTTATGAAACCAAAGAAAGTGCATCGAAGTGCATGCTGTTGGTTATTGCATCCATAGACTGAAAATAATTAGTTTTGATGCATTTAAGGAACAGAAAAAAGCCAGTTTTTTATAAAAGGTTTTTGACCTAATCAAGAGAAAATAGTCAGAATCTGTCATTCAGAGCTGCACCGTTGTCCTAAAGCGATGTTTAGAGGCATTTCTCCAACACTGGGATAGTTCGGGGTTTTGTAAAGTGAGGTTTAGCACCTGCAGCCGATGGCTTTCTTAGCGCCTTCATCTGGTATAAATCCAGATTAGATGGACCCAGAGGCTGGAGCTCGTCTGATGGGGGCAGAAACCAAAGCGGACTCTGCTGTCCTAAAACTCTAATATCAAAAACGTCATTGTGGTTTGTGGGAACCCTATTTTATGAAGCCTTAAATCGTTCCACTGGGCAACTATTTACACAGAAGCTGACAATTTTTACAGAAAATTCAGGTGGGAGGTGTTGCCTCGACGATGATCTTCCTGTTTGAAACAGCTACTGAGAACAGATCTGTAATGAAAGCAAAAACATATCTGTATTTGCTTCACACAGGACCACAATTGGTGGCGCACCGCCTCCAACGCCCATTTCCTGTATGAATAATCATCAACTTCTGTGTAAATAACTTGCAAAAGCAAATTCAACAATGGTTTAAAGGCTCTTGAAATGCAGTTTTCATAAACTGCTGTGATGTTTTTATGTTTGGAGTAATTAGAAACCTGCTTTGACTAGCCGTTAGCATTAGCTTCTAGGAACAACTAGCCTGGATCTTTACTAAACAAAGACATTTTGAGAGTTAAATTCTGCAGGTAAGATGAACAGATGAGCTGTTTGGCTCCTTATTTGCTTTGAATGAAGGTGAAACATCTGATAGGACCAGAGTCCTGCTGTTTGCTCGTTTGTGGAGAATGTTTTTTGAGTTTGTCAAATGATTTGTTGTTGAAAGTTTCAATTTGGCATTGCCAAAATAACAAGTAAATACATTTTTACCCATCACATAGAGTCAAATAAAGCTGCACATGCTAAGTCTCCTGGATTACAGTTTCAGCTTGCTTGTGGCAGGTCCCAAAAGCGAGTTTGCTAATGCTAGCTTAACACAAGGTTGCGTTCAACTGTTGAGCCTTGGTGCAAAAATATTTTGACATCAACATGGTAAAGTTGAGATGTTACAGTTGCTGCAGTTCCCATCTTAGACAGTAGGTGTTGCTGCAGAGACAACTCAGCAGGTCAGAGCAGAAGCATTTTAATCTTTATGTAACGTATAAAATATGCATTTTTGGTTTTGTTAGTTTGCAGAACTCGACTGTAGCGGCTTATAAAAACTGGTATGTGCAAGACAAGGCAAAAAAATTATCTCAAGAATCTTTAATGAATTAAAAAAGGTATCTAAAAAAATGAAAAACTATCTCAAAGGGTTTCTTAGTGTATTATCTCAGTAGTGACACCTGCTGTTTAAGAGGGGGAGTGCAGGGATTCTGGTACATCTCAAGGTTTTGCTCAATTCCTAACTTGGCAGTGGTTTGTATTATAACAAGGGCACTTAAGCTAAGCTGTTAGGTCTGTGTCTCACTGCTGGGGGCGCTAGACTCCCACTGCATTCATATTAGGCGCTTTCCTCAGGATTAGATATATTTTTGAGTGTAAAACGTACAAATGTCCAGTTCTCGGCACCGATGCTTGTGGGGTTTTTTTGGTTGCTATTACTAATTTTGGCCACATGGGGGCAGCAGATGCAAGTTTTTAAAACAGTACCTACATATTTTAGCTTATAAGGTATAAGGTACAACATTACAGTTTAAACAGTGATTTTCTTTGACCCAACTGGATAATTTGAGAACTAAATTTCCTCTCTTTTAGTCCCGTATTTGGTCGTAACCTGGTTGTTACACAATACAGACTGTATGTTCCAGGAGTTATTTTCTTGCTGTATTTGTTTGGCTTTTGCAGAGCTTTTCTGCCAAAAAGAGCCCTGTGCGAGGGTCAACGGAGAACCGAAATAGCTCATTTGTGCACCGAGCAGCAAAACATTGAGCTGAAACTCACTATGAGGAATTACAGCAGGGTGTTTGTTTACACTAACGAACAAGAGGCAGCTCTGTAGCAGTGCGTGCTGAGGTAACAGCGAGGGCTTTAAATTTCTCTAGATACAAATCGACTGGTTCGAGATTATTTTCTTTTCTCAACTCACATCCTCTTTTGTTCTGCCGTGCTCTCAGCTGACGTCCCCTGGCACCTCATTCAGAACTCCAACATAAACACTTAGTGTCTAAATGTGTGTGTACAGTGTATACATACAGTATATTTTTACCTCGACACACATACAGCAACATATTTCTGGGGCTGATCCATTTTAAAGCGATCTGCAGTTAGAAATAGCGGCGCGGCCGCCCTGCCAAGGATCTGTCTGCTCTCATTAGGAGCCGGAGCTTTCTGAATGGACGGTGCCAAGCAAGGAGAGCTACTGAGAGAGGACACACACAGTGCAGAGAATCACTTACCTACACCGGGCAGATTCATGCACAGAAAACAGCACGCAGAAATAACTGCGATTTAGTCCGTTCCAGATGTGATTACTTTAACCGAAGCTCAATACCTGTTTCTATCAGTGCAGTTCGGTTTGGTTTATTTATACAGCAACAGATGTCATCCCTCGGTACTTTACAAATAATCATGTTCGCTTATATAAAATCCGGTTGGATTCGAATTCAGCTTCATTTAAATTTTTTAAAAGTAATTTCAACTAAAATCTAAAATGTGGAAATGACCGTAGCTCCGCGTTTGCTGATTGTTACGATAAACGGCGAAACAAGAGCACAGGTTAAGAGATTTGTCAGCCTTCTTCTGACGTTTTACGCGTTTGCCAGTTTTCTTTTTGATGATATTTTATTATTTTTGGTGAAGCAACTCAAACTAATGCAACGTTTTTTAATGGTTTTAGTGATTTCAACTGAAAATTAGCAAAAACGTTCAAAACGAGAAACAAAATGTCTATATTTATAAAAGTGTTGCTCGAACTTTGCTTAAAACATATTTGTTAAAGTTCGATATTCATGTTTTGTTGATCGAAAAGTGTTCTTGATTTTCCAAAATGCCTGATTTTAATAAATAATTCGTTTTTTCCAAGCATTCTGTTTACCACTAGGGGGCGTATTTAGGAATATATTGAACATAAAAACTCTGGAAGAGCGAAAACACACCCGAACAATTCCTGAAACAGTTTCAGGTTAATTAGTTCAAATAAACTTTACCGCAGTTACCTCCTGCTTCCACAAGGTGTCACTGAAGTGCAAAAGTCCCACACATTTTTATAAAGATAGACTTTTTTTTTTTTTTTTTTTTTTTTTTTTTTTTTTTTTTTTTTTTTTTTTTTTTTTTTTTTTTTTTTTTACAAATTTTTGAGTTTTAAAAAGAAAGTTCTTGGGAAACCAGCAACATAGTTCTTGTTCAGTTTTTTCTTCGTTTTACAGAATCTGCAAACTCACTATGACCGTTTGTTCGTGATTTATGTTTTTTGAAGGACCATGGCAGACAGTTACGGGAAGTAACAGCAACAGTGATGATGACTTTTAGGAGTAATCAGACGTGGTAACTGATTCCTTGGATGTAGCTGCTCCAGTGTATCATCCCTGTTTCTGCCAGCCCCTCTTCCTGTCTGATTTACAGTGATGAAGAGCAAATTATGGTGGGCAGGGTAATAACCACCCTCCAGACCAAACAGCGTCATCTCACGAAGCGGTGACAGATCCTGCTCTCAGTGCTTTCTCTCCTGCACCTGCTTCATCAGCTGGACATTAAACATCAGAGAAACGTTTTAAAAAATCAAACATCTTGGCTTTTTCAGACACTTTCGGTGCCCTGATGTTTTGTATTTTCCTGCTACTTAAATCTTGAACCGTCTTAAAGGTAAAAATTGAGTCAAAAGTATAGTTCAGTCATGTTCAAGCACTTTTTAGGCATTACAAGGTTAGTTAAGCTTTTCTAAGTCCTTCTTGTGAAAATATGATTTTAATCATGTTCCTAATCAGAGGCTATAGTCAAAATTTTAACTTCACTTCCCTGTTTAATTATTTAAATTTGGAACTTGAGCTGATCAAATGCAGTTCAGCTTTTTTGTGATAAAGAACCAAAAAGTGTTTTTTTTTAATTAGTCTTTAAAGGGTAAGGAATAAAAAAGATGAAAACATGTCACTGAACTAAAAGTTTGATTGAAGTCATAAATAAATTAGTTTCTAAAATGTATTAAATGACCATTTGTGCTTTTAGATATGGATCATTGCCCAGGGTGGCTTAAAGTCAGGGGACGGCCCAGACAATCTTTCATTTTGTTATTTCGCGTATCCACTACACGGAGAGCGGGGACTGTAAGGAAACATGGATGTACGCTGAAGTTGGGACTAAACTAAAGAGGGATTTCAAATATTTAAGGGAACAGAAATGGTCTAAGAACTAGAATATGCCATAAATTTTAAAACAGAAAAGGGCAGAAATTAATAAAAAAATACAGTAGTTCTTGATGTTAATTCATCTTCATACTTGACTTAGTAAAGGCTATACTGATAGCTGGTTTCAGAAGTCTCAGTGACTTATTTTCTGGGTTGAGGCAGAAAGATACAGAACACTGATCTAGGGGATGTAGATCTAGGTCTTATTTTAAAACACCTGTAAGTAATGAAGAAATTACTTTTTATGCTAAATTTAGGAGGCACGGTCACGTAAACACGTAAAAACAAAGGCTTGAAACAGTTTTTCCAGTCCAAGAAATACTCTGAATTTCAGTTAAGACCCGGATTTTAACAGTAAAGTCCTTTGGGTCGTTAAAAAAAAAAAATGGTTCAGCTCGTTTTTGTTTAACTTTTAAAAAAAATAATATAGCAGTTTAATTTTCACAAGATTTAAACACATTTGAACCCAAATATTGACACTCGTTCTGCTTGGTTCAACAGTAGATGCATGAAACAACCAACTGTTCAAACATCCTCTCAGGTTCTTCAGAAAACCGCCAGGTCTCCACTGAACTGACAGTCATCACAACCCCCCCCCCCCCCCAAAAAAAAAAAAAAAAAAAAAAACCCATCCAAAGTTGACTTCTTCAGATCAGTCCCTGTGTTGAGGTTTTTAGAGGGTTGTGCCTTTAAGCGGCTCAGACAGAGCGAGCATTGTGAGGCCCGGTGGCTTCATCTATAGTATTTTCCATTACTGCGGTGCAGCTCACTGTGTGCTGCATGACTGCGGTCATACACACAAATACCCGAGGCAGGAATCACATGAAGTCATGAAACATCCCCAAAAAAATAATGCATGATGATGCAGAATCCATATTTGTTCTTACAGTCTGGAAAAGTTAGGATTTGTTTTGTCTTCTGGGTCTGGAGGGTAACTTAGAAGGAAACTGGAGCTGGTAAATGTGGTTCTGGACCAGGCCTGGACCACGTACCGGTGTTAAGGTGGACCAAGTTACTGTTTAAAAAATATCGCAAAAAAAGTGTACATCACACTGTTCCTATACTGTGAAATCCTTTTATTTTCTCCAGATTTAAGGAGCATAGAGTAATGCACCACTGGCCCCTCCCCGCTTGCTGCTGCACACTGCTCGTCAACTGGCTAAAAGAGCGCCACTAAACGCATTTCTTGCTTGCAAAACAAGAGAAATTTGTCTGTTAGGAAATATTTAAAAACCGAACAAGCACACTAACGCAGCTCTGCCCACTACTCTTATTACGGTTTAAAACTAAAGTTAGTTTATGCTACGAGCACAACGTCGATTTCAGCCGACCGCAGGCGCGACCGCAGCAGATAGCCTGGCTAATTAACCGGGTAATATCAGAGCGTTATACTTGAGTTATTCTCTAAAGCAATGAACAACAAAAAATTAGGATATGAATAAATATTTGAAAACGTAATTTAGCAGGCATCTAGGTTTATGTGTGAAAATTAATCTATAAATACAGTAAATGTTATAGATATAACATTATTAAAACTAATATAACCAGCATGTTCTATTATTTTACATTGATCGATTGATTGATTTTATTTAATATGGTTGTAAATATACCAGATTTAGCAAAATGCTAATTTCCATCCGTTGTCCCCAAAAAACAAGATACAAACATTCAGTTACTTTCATAAAAATACATTAAAAACAAATAAAAACTATATATGAAGTCAGAAAAATCTGTTTTAAGGGGCTTATATCTGCAGTATATATAATTGCATTTCTCTTTTAAACAAAGATTGATATATATTTCTATTCAAAGTTTTTATAATTTGGATAATAATAATAATGTACCAAACCATGCTTGTTCCAGACTACATTTCTCGTCCTGTTGCCGTAATAAATATCTGAATTAGCTCCAGAAATTATACTTTTCAATGCTGCTTTTATATAAAAGACGGGCACAGTCCCCATAACGAAGACTCTTCTTCGTCATCTGCAGCTTCGGATCCAGGGTTTATCACTTCAAACCAAACTTTCCTGTGTTTTTTTAGAGCACGTCCATGCCCATACATCTCACGTTCCTCAGATAATTAAAGATTTTACTCCTTGACTCGTTGGGACAAGTTTTATTCATTCGTCTACAGTTTTAGGTTTAGCAGCTGAATAGTTTAAACCCTGTAACTCTCTAAATATCTGCTGTAGATTTAAAGAGCATTTTTATTCAAAACTGCTCCAAAAATTGACTGAGAAATAAAGAAAACGTTGCCTCTTGAAAGTTTTTAACTATGAGGCGTGCAGGAACCCTGTACTCTTAAAGGGAACGGGTTACTGCGTGTTTTTCTTGGTTGGAGATACATAGTTCATGAAACGGGCATAAAGGGGCGGCCCTTCGGGTGTTAACATTCAAGGCAGGACCCCCGAACCTCCAAGGACTCTTCTTCAGCCGTCATGCAAGCTTTCAAAGCGCTCAGTCCATCTTTTCTTTAGAGATTACATTTAAAAAAAAAAAAAAAAAAGACATTTGTGTGTAAAAGTTAGAACTGATCCCTTTAAATCCGGCGTGTTCTCACTGCTTTACCGTTATTTCCGTTGCCCTTTTTGGTTTTGCGTTTCTCCCGAGCTTCCGCCACGATTTTGTCGGCCTCTCCGACATGTGGTGGTGATTTCAGTTTTTGTTTTGTTTTTTCTGTTTCCCTGTCGGCTCACAATCCGATTCAGCTTCCTCCTCAACATTTTCTCCGCTGGCGACTTTTTACGTCGCTCACCTATATTTTCGTCCTCGTTTTCTTCGCCTCATCAGCTAAAACCTGACGTAAAACCTCTCCGCCGGTGTGCTAGTTCATAAAAAAAAAAGTCTCAGATCTGTACATTTAAAACACTTTCTATTCCTCTCCGGGTCCTTGCGACCTCGCTGTCCTCCTCCTCCTCTCGTAGATTAGCGTGAGGTTCTGGCAGCGGTCTCCCTGCCCCTTCTTTCACCCCGAGAACACACTGCTCGCTCCTTCAACACTCTTGTCCTGGGCCGACTATGGAGGCCAGTGTTAATCCCCCTCCCCTCATCGAGTGAGTGTGTAGGTGTGTGAAAGAGAGGTGGCTGCACTTTTATCGCTTGCAAACTATGTGTGTGAAAAGCTTAAAGGATAAAGCGAGTGTCTTTCTGTTCCTCGGTCAACAAAACTACCACAAATACGCCTAAAAAAAAAGGACTCATGGTGCAGTTTTCCCATCACTTTGACTTCAGCTACATGTGGTTTGTTCTGTTGAATTAGATGTTTAATTGTTTCTGAAATGTGTTTCTAAACCTAGAAGTCCAGGTACGAGGAGATCTGAAACACCTGGTTGTGTCAGTGGTTATAAGCGGGTGATTTTTCGTGGTTATCCAACCCAGCGAGAAATAAAAACTGGTTTAAAAACTGGTTTTCAACCATTTCTGTGCTGAAATTCTCCACTTTTCCAGACTTTAATTTTCACAGTCCGTTCTTATTCCGGCTTTAAAGTATACAGACAAAACTTTCACGATGATTTTATGGCAGATGCTTCTACAGTGGTAAGGATTCAAAGATGAAACCACCAAAACAGAAACTGGGAAGAAGCGGATGGATGGATGGTGCCCAAACTACTCAGATGGAATAACCATTGGACGATAGAAAGATAGATGGTGCAGAAAGAGATGGAGGATGGATGGATAAAATTGCACCTTTTTAAGACGCCTCACCTTTCTAAACATCAAGCACTTGAGAAGCAGGAGCAGGTCTTGTTCTACGCTCTGCTTCATACAGATGGTCTGGACCCTCGGCTGTTGAGAAACGATTGCAAGCTGGAGGATGGACTCTTGAAGTTTGATCAGTCGACAACGTTTGGCCGTAAATGGCGTGATGAAGCTGCTGTAAATGGCGTGCGCTGTAAACAACGCCGTGGGGAGTAGGGCCACGACATCTTTGCCAGCGCTAAAATGTCAAACTTTCCTCTTGCCCCGACTTTAATTGCTCAATATTTGGAAGCGTGGCCGACACGGACTGAACGGCTTCGTTCACGTCCTCTGCTGCCGTTGCTAAACTACAGGCTGACTACGACTCTAAAACAGCGCAGAACGTCATCGTTCACAACTTCTTCTGTTCACTGATTGGCTCAGATGAAATTCAGCTGGAGAAATTGAGCTCAGTGGGAGAAATCCCACTGAAGGGAAATGAGAATCAAGGCCAATGGCCAGGTTAAGCAGCAGTAGTTACATTACCCGTGCTCACACCATCACCAACACCTTTTTTGCCAGTTAAGAGACTCGTTGACTTGGACCATCTTAAGTTGCTTCGAAGACAAAAAGGCACCTAAAACCAGGCTTGAAAGGGTCTGGTGTCTACATCCAGGAAGCCATCGTTTTGTCTATCTCCTCAAAAAAAATGTTATTTTTGGAATATGCTGGCCTAGTTTTTGATTTAAAGTCTGCAGTCCAGTAGGTGGTAACAGCACTGGTTTGTCAAAAGTCTAAGAAATACTCCACCGCATATTTGACGGTATTTTCGTGCTCTTAAAGAATGCACAAATGTAGACTAAAACCAAAAATCGCAGTGTCCCCTGAAAATAAGCATTTTCTACTTAGTCTTCTTAGTCTGTTGTGTCTTGCAGATGCTAGTCATTGGAGCTATTCACCATTTCATATTTTTTCCATTTTTGGTTGTTTTCTCGCCAATTCTTTTAGATTCAGAAAGGAGCCGTCAGCCATATGACATTTCTTACTGACAGTGCATGAATTTTTTCTACCGACTCAATCTTCTGTAATTGCTCATAGTGTTCTGCAAGGAAACATTTTGTTACTTTGATAAATTGTTATTGTTTGAGCAGGCATCACATCATAATCTCACATTTCAACAGCAATCAGTAGAAATAGGGTGTAATAGAACTGTGATGTAAAATGGTTAGGAAATGGTTTGTTTATGACTAAAATGGTAATCCAATGGAAACCTGTTGGTACAGATTGGACAAAAAGTTGTTTAAAGAGGCAATTTTGAGTTTTGCACTGCAAAAACAAAATCTTACCAAGTATTTTTGGTCGAGTTTCCAGTGCAAATATCTTAAATACACTTGACATAAGAAAAAAACAAACTTAAAAGTAACTTTTCAGCAGATATAGGAGCTTGTTTTAAGTCAATAATTCCTTAATATTGATGAAAAAGTTCTCGTTATATGTGAAATAATCTGCCAGTGGAGCAATATATTTTTCCCATATTATAAGTTAAAATGTCTGGCTCCTCTGGCAGATTATTTCACATATAACGAGAACTTTTTCATCAATATTAAGGAATTATTGACTTAAAACAAGCTCCTATATCTGCTGAAAAGTTATTTAAGTTAATTTTTTTTCTTATTTCAAGTGTATTCAGGATATTTGCACTGGAAACTCGACCAGCAGTGCTTGGTGAGATCTTGTGTTTTTGTATCAGCGTTGCAGGTTTCTCAACAATTGTTATCATTTAGGACCTCCAGAAACTGTTGCAGATGTTAAAGAAGTTGTTGGACAGATGTGGAGAGTTTCTAGTGCTTGAAAAGGACGATTATTTACATTTTGATATCGGCACAATGAATAATAAATTTGCTGGATTTGCTTCGTGTCATCTGCATATAGAGGAACACAACAAGATTAATCGCTGGTTTTATTTGGATATGTAATGAAACGGTAAAGCTACTGTATAAATTTGAGATTCACGCTGTGTTTGTGTTGAGGCAGGGATACGTCTGTGTGTGTGTGTGTGTGTGTGTGTGTGTCGGGGTATTAGCCGGGGTCCTGGGGTTAGTGCTTAGAGAGTTTTGAACAACCATAATCTCCCTTTCTATAATGTCCCCGGGTCAGGGGCCAGCCCTGCCTCCCCCTCCGTGTCTCTCCCGCTCCCTCTCCATTCTCCGTGTTTTCTGGCTGAACCATCTAAAACCCCCCCCCCCCCACACCTTTAATCCGTCCTGTTTAAAACGAGCACCCATCCCATCTCTCTGCCTCCGCTGCCACGCTCTGCGCTTGCTTTCTCTGCCTCCGTTTTTGGCTCTTCGCTCCGTCCTCCTCCACCACCCCCCCAACCTCCCTCTTACACTCTCCTCGGTTTCCTTCCCTCTTCGCTTTCTCTCATCTTGTTCCTCCTCCTCCCTCCGGGTCTCCCTGATGCGGTGGCGTGACCGCAAAGGGACGGGGTTCATTGTCAAGTCGAGGACCTATCGCACCATTCAAACACACAATCACTCACACATAAAAGCCCTCACACTGGATCCTCGGTATCTCTGGCACCAGCTGAATGATTGACGGCTGAAAAGAGACGAGGAATTCCCTCGGTGCCTTTGACCTCGTTTCCTCTCTCTTGTTCTCCCCTGCTCTCGCTGCCGTTTCACTTTTTCATTTTTAACCTTTATTTCAGATGTAACCGTGGAGATCGCTGGCTTTGTACGTCTGGCTCTACCTGCCAGTCAAGCCTTGTGGGCTGAATTTTTTTTGAAGCGGTTCGGTTTCTGTGATTTCTGCGAATGCCTTCCTCTGCTCGGTGCGTTTCTTGTTGGGGAAGATGGGAAACTCACCTGCTCGGTCGTCAACTTTCGCCGCCGCTGAACATCTTTGGCTTTTTGCTCGGTTGTATCCGTTGACGTGTGCAGTTAGAGCAAAATTACATTCAAGGCTAGATTTCTTTCAACGCCGTGTTGACCGACACTTAACGCCCAACGGTCTTCTCTCTTAAACAAAAATAAAATAAAATCTGGTCTAGTCTGTCTTAAAAAAAATGATATTTTTGTTAACTTTCAGGTGGATTTTCACACCAGATTAGTAATCCACTGCAAAAACACAAAATCTTACCAAGTATTTTTGTATTTACACTTGAAAGTAGGCAAAATTAACTTGAAAGTATCTTTTCAGCGAGATATATAAGCTTGTTTTAAGTAAATAATTCTTGAATATAGATGAAAAAAGTACTGCTTCACTTATAACGAGACATTTTTCCCGTTATAAGTCGTGTTTTTGCAGTGTGTCAGGAGACTTTCTGACAATTTTCTGATCTTGAATTTCGTTTCTCTAACTTTGGGGAAAACATAAAACATTTGGCGCCCCTTTCTTCACTTAAAACTCATCGCACATCAGCTGCCAGTGGTTTTGTTTGAAAAATTTGAGGCAAGAGAACTTGAGTTGTATTTCAGAAAATGTTTGGAAACAAATGTAAAAGAGAACAGAAGTTAATATTGGTGTTTAGTTGCTGAATTTAACTTAGAATATATGTCGAATCACCCGATTTACGTCTTTCTGATGTTTTTCGTTGATGCTTTCTCCAGGTATTGAGTCGTAAAGTTGTTTAGTTATTTATTTCCTTCTTTAAGAACCTCCTTGGGATGCCTCAGTTCTTTATTCTGATCAACATCTTCTTGGCGAGGAGGCTCAATAAATCTTTTTTTTTTTCTTTGAAAGAGATCAACAGGTTAAACCTTTAAATCAAAAAAGAAATGTCAATATCTTTTGTGTTCAAAATCAAGTATTTTCAGCAAAAGTGAGCGAAACAACCCTGCGGTCGGATTCGCTTTAGAAGAGACCGTACCTCGCAGGCACTCGCCCCTCATCCTCCTTTGATTGGCCAGGACTTGGATGTTTTTATCCAGCATCAACGGGCGAACCAACCGGCTAACCGCGGCTCTAACAGGCGATAAAGAACGGCCAATCAGAAGGACGACAGGGGACTACCTAGGAAAAACGTGTCTGAGGAGGAGGCTCGAAAAGAATAAAAAGTCACAAATCTGACAGCGAGGTTACTGAGACTTCGAGTTTCTTCATTTTAAAGTATAGGATTTAACGTTGTCGAAGTGGCTCACCGCTGAAAAGGCTGTGATGTTTAAACTGTCGCTCCACAGTCTCAGCGGTGCATTTATGAACATGTATAATAAAAACAGGGAATCATAAAGTTAGATTTGAATGTTATATTAGTAATTTATCACTTTTTGCCAGGCTTTAAAGCCCAGTAAAGCACAAGCGGGAAAGTATTTTCATTCTTTGTTGCTGTTTTCTTATCAGCTTGAGTTTCTATTCCAGAAAAATCTCTCTCTCTCTCTAATACCTTAAAGCTTTACCCTCAAATTTTAACTTTTTCTCCCTCTCTCCTCACACACACTCGTGTGTGTGTGATCTGAGTAAACATAATTAGCTGTGTTTTTTTGTCTTGCCCTAATAAAAGAGTCATTTGTTGGACATTTCCACTGCGCTACAAAGAGCACATTTATAAGCCCCGGCCCAGGTTCGCCCCCAGGCCAACCCCAACAGTACAGGCGGGGGTATTTTTAGCTCGGCCGGCGGGTTAGCGAGCTGGGACGGTGTGAGTGAGTCTGTTGGTGCGCACAGAGAACAAGAGAAACTGAAATATTTGATGGGAATATCTGGGATGGAGCTTGTCAGGAGGTTTCGGTAGATTTCAGAACCCAAACGATGAATGAAGCGGTTTTATTCGTGTGGAGAGTCGTCAGAGAGACCCCCCTCCCCATTTGTCTCATCTTTATTGAGTTCCTTTTAAAATTCCCTAATAAATCTGTTTGAAAAAAAAAAAAAAAAATAAAAGAAACTCAATGAAGGCGGACATCATGGGTTACCAGAACAGAGACAAGAGACACAGAGACAAGCAGAGCTAAAAAGGCTTTACGTTTGTGACGTTCATTTACACGGTTCATAGAAGCCATTCTTTTACCATTACTGAGAGTACGAAACCTTTAACCTGGACAAAAACTTGATTTACCCTTGCTTTAACCACGCCTTGGGGTGCAGTTTGAAGCTGGTGCTTTCAATCCACCGGCGCCGGGTTTATTCTCCCTTTAAAGTTAGCCGGGAGCTCAAGGGAAATGGAGGGAAAGTGTTTCATTTTACAAAGCTAAGAAAAATTGGATTTGGTACTTTAATTTTTATTGCACACTGCTATGTGGAAAATATGTAAAAGGAGGACATGCATTTTGCACTCTTTAAAAACTTCCATATTTGATTTTTTAATACAGATATGCAATACTAGGCAGATTACTGCAACGGTGTGCCCCTGGTGAGGTCAGTAACGCTTTATCGTAATTTATTTCTTGATTAGATTGCTTTTTGACAAAATAATTGAGGTAGCTAACGTTGTTTCAGTATTAAAAAAAAAACAAAAACAAAACAGTTCCTGGCTTTGAAAAAAGGTGTGAAAATATTAACAGGTAAAAAAATTTTCCTCCAAAAATAATTTAAACAAGTTTTGCTCCATGTTTTATTATAAAATTAAAGATAAATGGAGAGGGAGAAATTACTGATGTTGTACCAGGACATTTTAAATTAGTCACACGCTAAAAATTTGAAATATCCCTTAAATATTGTATGCATAAACATACGGTAATTAGTACATTTCATGTTTATGTAAGCCGTCCAAAATGCTGATTTTAATCCAATGTTTACTTTGGCAACCTTTTTTTAAAGTAAATAAAACGTAAATAAAAAGTGTGTGTGCGTTTGGGGTTGGTGGGAGTGGGTGTGAATTACAATTAAAAATAATAAATATGTGCTGAAACATTTAACGTGAATCTTACAGTGAAATCCTGGATGTACTGCATTCATCAAACTTATGGTATATGGTCAATTTTCCGATAATGAAGACAATATAAACGTTTGGTTATTTATTGTAATGATGGATGGGTTTATGTGCCAAAAAATGCTCCTGGCTCCTTTAACATAATTGTATGTATAAAAAAAAAAAAAAAAAACAAAAAAAAAAACGACATTATTTTGACTCTAATAGGAGAACAGGATGGAAGAAATGTTGATGTCTGACGGAAAAATTTTAAATAAATTGTACAGAGACGATTCAGATGTCCTCATTTTATCGTATGCATAAACATATACGGTACATTTTAAATGATGAAACGCAATACAACGTTGTACTGCTGTAATGTAGTAGACAGGTTTATTTAGATGTTATCTTCTTTTTTTTTTTCCAAATTGTAAATAATAAATCTAAAAATGTCTATTCTTTGGAACAGTTTTTGCCTTCGTGTGTCCAAAATATGCACCCTATTCGTTTAAATTTAGAAGCATGTTGTTAAAAAGAAGAAAAATAAACTAAACTGCCTGAAATATAACAATGGGATTTTAATTCTATTTGTTGAGTTCACAGATTTCAATATTTCCTATCGTTTTGAGAGAAATCCAGCTTGTTTTAGCTCTTCTTGGCGATCGTATAAAGCAGGTCGTCTCCCTTAAACTTTTATTCTTTTATCTTGTAGAAAAGTCAGAATAGCAACGGCGATGGCACCATAAATCGGTTTTATGTTTTTAAGATTACACCGAGCTGAATTAACCTGAAGGTTGCACAAATCCTGTTTTCTGTCTCCTCTGCCGGCGTGTACTTCTCTTCGTTGCTAAGTAACATGTCGACAAAGAAAGCAAAAAAAAAAAAAAAAAAAAAAAAAAAAAGCTTCGACACTTTTTTGCCTGCCATCACGAGGAGAAACCCCTTTCTGGCTTTCAGCTCACATCAGAGTTTTCTGCCTCTGACCTCGCTGGTAAAATTAGCCATAATGTTGTGGTGGTAATTTTGGTTTTTCTGAGGTTTATTTTATGAAAACGGATCGAGTGTTTACAGCGAGGAGGTCCCTCGCTTCACTGACGTTTGGAGGGAAACCGTGTTGCTGCCTCCGCAATCAGCGCAAAGCTGTGACGCCAGCGTCTCCGCGGCTGCGTCTGCGCGCGTGTTTCTGAGAAGCGTGGCGTCGTTACGTCATGACTTTCCATGAGTTTCTCTGCCTGTGTGAACATGTAGGGGTTTTTTTGTTTTTTGTTTTTTTTTTTTTTTGGCCAAGATCTGGAGCAGGAGGTAGAAAGTGGGGGTGTTTACGTCTCACCTTCAAGTTAAATGTCACCCAGACCACACCCCCGGCATGCAGACGCAGATTATTTCCGTGCAACTTTCAGCGTTTCTTTCCACTTTCCTGCGCAGAACATGACAGATGAAAACCTTCGGTTTCAAAATATTCGTATGAAAAGAAAACACAAGGCAGTGGAAAGACAAACTGAGCTGAGAAAAACGCACATAATGCACACCCAAAATCACTCCAATCTAACGCTGTATCTGAGAGTGTGAAAAGGAGCCTTGTCTGGCAGCCTGAGGAACTCCCTTTGAATTAAACCGTGTGTGTGTGAGTGTGTGTGTGTGTGTGTGTGTGTGTGTGTCGCAGGTCCGCCAGGCAGACATACTAAACCACTCTACATCCATGTGGCAGCAAAATGTAGCTTGGAAAACAACCCCACTCCAACACACACACACACACACACACCCCGAGGGCTCCAGAGGCCAGCCGGCAACCTGGTGTGTGTCTGCGTTACTCTGGGTGTGTGTGTGTGTGTGTGGTTGCCACAGAAGGAGGAAGTGTACAGGAGCTGAGAAAACAGCTCAGGTCAACAGTTTGTGCCCTGAAAGATGGAGGGAAATCAAACTCAAAGCATAAATCTGCTGAGGATGAAGGACCGTAAAATTTACAAATTTGCCGTTCAGTGTAAAACTCAGCTGCAAGACAGTTTTATAGAAAAACCCTGGTGTAAACACGCAGCGTAAATAACATTTTGTCAACACCTCGCAATGAGGTCTTAACATCTGAAGAAGCTTAAGCACAATTACAACAAACGCACCCACAGACATTGGGTTGGGGGGGGGAAAGCTAATTAGCAGCATTTTTCTTCTATAAAAGCAGGTCTGGTGTTCAGAGTTATTTTTTTTCAAAGCAACATGAAACGGTTAAACGGGGCTGCAGGGAGGCTGAGGCATCTGTGCTCAATTTAACTTACGTTTAGAAAGATGTGAGGTGCGTCGCAGGAAGGTGAGAAAGAGCCGGGGGACACGAAGAAGTGGTCGGGAATGCTGATCCGGTGTCTCTGCTTCTGCGTTTTTACTGACAAATAAAGCAAACCTGAGCCACAAAACGTTTTACTGTAAACACGGTAAAACTTGGAAAAATCCAACAAGATGCGTAAAACCAGTGACAGGCTGAACCAACCTACTTCAAGCCATAAGCTGGCATATCGTCACTTAACAATCGTGCCACACCAAGTCTTCACAATTTTTTACCAAACATCAGGAACTGAGACACTTTAAAGGAAAATAAACGTTAAAAAAGCGTACCTCTTTAGTTGTCGTTTTTAGGGTTGCAAAATGTGTTAAATTTGTTAAAAACTGGGCCAGACGACTCAAATTTCTCGTCTACAACTCTCTATTTGTTAACCTTCGAGGCTTTCAGGGTTCCCACAGATTGACAAATTGGCTGTTTATGTTTTTTCCCAGCAGTTTGGTAAGAGCTATTTCACTCCCCCCCCACCCCAACATCCAGATGAACTTAGATCGGGTCAAAACTGTAATACATAAAAAACCTGGACTGATTATCCAAAGTGAAATATAGACAGCTTTAAGTAACGGTTTGTTAACAGGACTCAAAAGGTTAAAATTTCGCTGCTCTGTTTATGATCTCGAGCAAACCAGGCTCAAAAACCTTTGTTCCAATTTAAATCCTGGAAATCAATTACAGTATTAAAAAAAATACTGTAATTGATTATTTATTTTTCAACGAATGTGTGTTTGACTTATTTACTCTCAAACCAACGTAAAGAAGGTTTTGGAAAAAAACAAGTTGTTATTTGAAAGATCAAAGATAAATGCGATCATCTAAATATAAATTTAATATATAAATTCATGTAATGAGCATTTTCCAGAAATTCTTAGTTGTATAGTTTAAGTAATGGAATAAGAAATACAAATGAGAAATAAACTTTTTCCCATCCCAATTTTAATTTTCCCATACTTTTCCAGACTTGGAAAATAATGAAATCAACTTACTGCTACAGATTTTTCTAGACAATAGCTTTGTTTTCATCCAACTGGCATGTGAATTTTGAACATTTCCATCAACTGGTTTGGAGCGAATCAACCAGGCTACGCAAAGCGTAATTCGTCAGATGTTGACGCCACGTGTGGCTGTAATAAAAAAGATGTAGAGCTCACAAACTAGCATGGACCCCACCTCTCAGAAAAATGGAGACTCCGCCCCTCTGAGCTGGAGGTTTGGACTTTGATGCGTTTCAGAGTTTCGTGCCTCTGATAAGGCACAGACCCACCAGTGGATGGGAAAGTTCGCTACATCAGAACTTATTCGGCAAACGTATCTTCCATTTAGTGCATTACGGAAAAGCCAAAAACCACCTCAACCGAGCGTAACAACATTTTTGTGATATTGAGGAGCTTATTTTGAATTTTCTATCAATCTTTTCAAAATTCGCATAAAAAAACGTTGATGGAAACACGGCTATTGAAGTATTGCAATAACTACAAGATAACGATCGCAATAAATCTTCTGGTCCGAGGAAATAAATATTAGACTATTATTAACGTTACACTGCAGGTGTCAACACTTCTTGCCCTAAAAATACACTGGTTATACAGTACAGCAGCTGAGGACTTTTAGGAGACATTATTCAGTATGACTGAGGAGAGAAATCATTCTGAGCTAATTTCAAGAAATCACGATGTCGTATGGAAAATTGTGCAGAATACCCAGTTGGGATGAGTTAGACTAAAAAAAAAAAAAAAAAAGTAAAAAAAATGTTTAAAATAAGACATTAGATTACTTTGTATTAAAGGAATACCATTTATTTAAAAAAATATATATCCACCTAAAACTGAAATACACAACATTGTGGTGCTGTTTATATCAGAAAGATTATAAAGTTAAACTTACAAACCATGTATTTCATATGAGTTTAATTTCTGGTCCCGGCATGGATCACCTCTGTTGCAGCCAACATTTTGCAGCCTATGTGTATATTTCTGAGTTTTTTGCCAACATATTGACGTATGGTGGGGTTCTTATGAAGCTAAGTTTTGTAAAACCGCAATCCTTCACCTGTCATAACGTGAACGCGGCGCAACAACTGCAAACTTTAAACCAGAAATCTGGTGTCGTCTCCTGAAGGAGTTGCTCGATTGTCCTTGGGCGATAGCCAGTGGCTTCAAAGTTTTCTGTTCACCGAACTGTAAAGGCCTAAAGGTGAAAAAGGTGATCTTTATCTGGGTGTAATCAAAGCCCATTCATCGTTATCCCGTCATTAACCCCGGCTTCACACAGAAACAACAAACAAAAGCCAGAGAGCGTTCATTTCCCAATGGGGACATTAACAGTTCATCTTTATTTGTTGATTTTTCATATATGTTGTTGAACTAACTCTCCAAAGTACCCATAGTTGCTAAAGTTGCAACTCCTGAAATGAGGCGACACAGAGGAAAACATCCCCAGATATTTTTATATATTTGGTCATTGTCCTCTTTGGCTTTTTCCTACACATTAAAACATAAAAGAAAAGGTGGAAAATTAACAGAAACCATGGCTGGTTACATATTTTAAACCTAAAATTGGTTTTAACAATTCAAAGGAAGCAATAAATATTTACTAAACCCAAGCCCAAACCGAAGCAAATACAGTAGTTGCTTTATGGGATGTTTAGGATCCATTGTTTTTGGAGCCCAATGAACTGGAAGAAAGGGTGATTCATTTGCCCTTGCTGCTTCATATCAACACCATTTTGGTATTTATGGCACATCTGTTCATTACTGCTTTAGAACATCGGCACAGAGAGATTAGAAAAATGTACACAAATGTCCTCACCTGGTCAAAGACCATCATGAAACAGGCCAAGCAGAGACTGAACTCTCTGAGGAGCCTCAAAGAAACATCGCTCCCTACCAGCATCGACACAACGTCCTGCTGAGCTGTGGTTGGCTCTGTTGACGTAATGGATCTCATGGTATTCCAGCTGCAACATGGCAGACAAAGAGGGCCATGCAGACGATAGTCAGGGGAGCCGCAAAGGTATTCCTTCTGATGAAGTAAAGGTATGACAAGAGTAATAATAGAAATATTAAATATTAAAAACATCAAAAGCAGAATCGCCAGACTGCTAAACATCTTTTTGGCTGCTTTCACTCTAACGTCATCAGTATCATTGTAGTTATAACATGCTTTTGATTGATTCTATTTAAAATGCTCAATATATGTGTTTTTTTATTTTTTTATCTGTAGTTAATTTTGACAGAATGGATAGTTATATGTGGTGCACCTCAGGGCTCAGTTCTTAGTCCACTGTTAAGCTTTATGTAACATGTAAAACACAATGGAAATTATCATCTATGCAGATGATTTACAAGTGGACATTTTCTGATCCTCTTACCCCCACATACTACACGATGTAGTAATATATATATATATATATATATATATATATATATATATATATATATATATATACAAAGCGGCTGGGTAGCTCAATGGGTAAGTCACCCGACCTTCACCCGGGAGACCGGGGTTCGAATCCAGGCCGGGTTGCTTTGTTCAGATATCCAGTGTGGGTCCTTAGGCAAGATCCTTCGCGCTACTGCCTACCTCATGATGAGTGACAAAGGAATACACGCCATGCCGGCTCAGACGTCGTCCGGCCAAACAAGGTCTGCGTTAGGTGCTGGGGAACCAGGGCACCTTCACGAAAAATGGGTTACTGGAACAAGACGGAATTGGGCGAGAGGTGAAAACTTGGATCTGTTGGAATGCTACTACTCAAGTAACCCTAGTCAGAGGGGTTACATGCAAAGAATGCGGGAGGAATGGTTACGTCGACATCCCCATTCAACACTAACTGCCAAACAACTAGTAGCTCAGTGTTCCAACATCCGCAAATGGCAAATGCTGTCACAACTTGAGATAGACGAGGTACAACACAAATGCTACGGCAAGGGGGAGCCAGGACGCCAGGTCAGAGGGGAGTTAGCTTCAACTCCCCACCCGGAGATTGGGTATGCAGCCCCAATAATGAACGAACCATCACAGCTGAACGAGGCAGCAACTGACCTGAGAGGTAGGATCGTGGCCCGAATGAACACCAGGCAATCCCGATGCCAGTTACAACGGCTGAGTGAAGTACCATCAGAAAGTCTCATTGAAGATGTGAATGCAGCATTGAGAATGATCCCTACCAACACCATAACGGAAACCAATGAGCTGGTGTACAACTCAGCATCAGTGATCCTTGAGATGCTCGGCTATAGGAGCAACCATGAGATTCAATACCCACCATGGAAAAGACGGTTAGAGGCTAAAATCAAGGTAACAAGGAGGGAAGTGAGCCAATTGTCAGAGCTCCAAAGAGGTGCAATCAAAAGACCGGTACCCAAGCGGTACAGCCAGATGCCCATACCTGAAGCGCTCGAAACTGCCAAACAAAGGCTCCAAGCCTTGGCCAGTCGCCTAAAGAGGTACACGAGAGAAAATGAAGCCAGGAGGATTAACCGGCTCTTCTCCACCCAACCAGCTAAAGTGTACTCTCAATGGCAGGGTAATAACAACAGAGCAGACCCACCAAGGCTGGAGACCCAACAGTACTGGAAAGGCATATGGGAAAGGGAGGTGACCCACAACAGCAATGCACAGTGGCTAATCTCTCTACGAGATGACCACAGCAACCTCCCTGAGCAAGCCCCAGTAACTATCACAGTGGCAGATGTCCAAGAAAGAGTCTCAGGTATGAAAAACTGGACAGCACCAGGTCCTGACATGATCCATGCCTACTGGCTAAAGAAACTCACTGCCCTCCATGAGCGACTGGCAGCTCAAATGAACCAGCTGCTACAAAGTGGGACTCACCCTGAATGGTTAACTGAAGGGCGCACAATCCTGATCCAGAAGGATCCCTCAAAGGGTTCGGTCCCATCCAACTATCGGCCAATAACCTGTCTCTCTACAACATGGAAGCTCATGTCAGGCATCATAGCAGCTAAGATAAGTGGGCACATGGATAAATACATGAGTACAGCACAGAAGGGCATCGGCATAAATACCAGAGGAGCCAAACACCAACTCCTGGTAGACCAAACAGTCGCCCGAGACTGCAAAACCCGACACACCAACCTGTGCACGGCTTGGATTGATTACAAGAAAGCCTATGACTCAATGCCACACACTTGGATCATTGAATGCTTAGAGATGTACAACATCATCAACAGGACTCTAAGAGCATTCATTGCAGCCTCGATGGGGATGTGGAAAACCACCCTTGAAGCCAACTACAAGCCAATTGCACAAGTGTCCATCAAATGTGGCATATACCAAGGAGACGCTCTGTCCCCACTGCTGTTCTGCATAGGTCTGAACCCCCTCAGCCAAGTCATCAACAAGACTGGCTACGGATACCGACTCAAGAACGGAGCCACCATCAGTCACCTCCTCTACATGGATGACATCAAGCTGTACGCTAAGAGCAAACGAGACATCGACTCACTGATCCACACCACCAGGATCTACAGCACTGACATTGGGATGTCATTCGGACTAGAGAAGTGTGGTCGGATGGTTACACAGAGAGGGAAGGTCATCCACACAGAAGGGGTCTCACTCCCAGAGGGAACAATAGCAGACATTGAGGACAGTTACAAGTACCTGGGAATACCACAAGCAAATGGCAGCCTCGATGAGGTCACAAGGAAAGGAGCCACAGCCAAATACCTCCAACGAGTAAGGCAAGTCCTGAGAAGCCAGCTCAATGGCAAGAACAAGATCCGTGCGATAAACAGCTATGCCTTGCCAGTAATCAGATACCCTGCAGGAATAATAAGCTGGCCAAAGGAAGAGATAAAGACCATGGATGTTAAAACTCGGAAACTACTAACCTTGCATGGAGGGTTCCACCCTAAATCCAGCATCCTGAGACTATACACGAGCCGTAAGGACGGAGGCAGAGGACTAGCGAGTGTGAGAGCCACTGTCCAGGATGAAACATCCAAGATCCATAAATACATCAAGGTCAAAGCCTCAACCGACGATGTGCTCAGCGAATGTCTCAAACAATGGGGACCAGAGGATGAGGTGCTGGAGGAACCATCATGGGAGGATAAGCCCCTACATGGGATGTACCACCGACAAATAGCTGAAGTGGCTGATATCAGGAAATCCTACCAATGGCTGGAAAAAGCTGGACTCAAGGACAGCACAGAGGCACTCATCCTGGCTGCACAGGAACAGGTCCTAAACACCAGAGCGATAGAGGCACAGATCTACCACACCAGACAAGATCCAAAGTGTAGATTGTGCAAGGAGGCCCCTGAGACAGTCCAACACATCACAGCAGGGTGTAAGATGCTGGCAGGGAAAGCGTACATGGAACGTCATAACCAAGTGGCGGGCATAGTGTACAGAAACATCTGTGCAGGATATGGACTGGAAGCCCCGAGATCAAAGTGGGGCACACCCCCAAAGGTGGTGGAGAATGACCGAGCTAAGATCCTGTGGGACTTCCAGATCCAGACAGACAAAATGGTAATGGCGAACCAACCGGACATCGTGGTGGTGGATAAACAACAGAGGAAAGCCGTTGTGGTGGATGTAGCAATACCAAGCGATTGCAACATCAGGAAAAAGGAACACGAGAAACTGGAGAAATACCAGGGCCTCAGAGAGGAACTGGAGAAGGCCTGGAAGGTGAAGACCACAGTGGTGCCTGTGGTCATCGGGGCCCTCGGGGCAGTCACCCCCAAACTGGAGCAGTGGCTAAAACAGATCCCAGGAACAACGTCAGACATCTCAGTCCAGAAATGCGCAGTTCTTGGCACAGCCAAGATACTACGCAGAACCCTCAAGCTCCCAGGCCTCTGGTAGAGGACCCGAGCTCAGAGGTTGAGAAAGACCACCCGTGGAGGGTGAGAAGGGAATTTTTTTTTTTTTTTTTTTCATATATAAATAAGACAATACACATTTTATGCTCCATACAGCCACAAAAAACTCTGCTTAATCTGGTACTTTCTCTGCCAGTGTATTACAACCAGTTTAAACTATAGGTACAGTGTGAAATGTTACGTTTTTAAAACCTAGAAAATCTTGATGTGCATGTCTAGTATGCTAACTTTTACTGCAAGACTGAGGTGCAGCTTAGAAAGCCGAGTCATCGTGCACGAGCGTATACATTTAAAAAGAAATCGAAAGCCCTGCTGCTGCCAGAGGTGTGTTTCAAGCAGCAAATAAACTATCAGCTAAAGTTGGACACTGCAGGTGACAGAGACTGTAAATGTGGATTACACATAGAGCTTCCAATAGGTTTGAAGATAGATTTTTAGATAACAAACGATGTAAGCTTTCAGACATCGCCTCAGAGATGTGCAGAACATGCATCTTCTCTCATTGTGTGCGTCTCTTACAGTTGAACTTATCTTTTACACCTCGAGTAAAGTGGGGTCAAACCAGTTAGTGTTGTCACGGCAGTTTGTAGCAGAACCTGTGCACGTTTGCTTTCTTTTTTGTGAATTTCATGAATTCAGAGTGCGCGTTTCTGGAATTGAACATGCGTAGACTCAAAGCGTGTGCTTTTGCGGAACGTGTGAATACTTGCGTGTAGATGTTAGATGCGCTGTGAGCGTCCTGCGTGTGTGTGTGCCACGGCGAGCTGCCCTCAGGCTGATATATGTCCTGTTCGCTCAAACAGTCCATTTACAGTTCTGGGGTCGGCTCCCACTCGCTCTGCCACGACCCCGACCATTTGGGGGTCAGCGGGTCAGCCCCGAACCTGACTCCATCACGGGTGCGACGCAGGTCCGCCAGCAAGCAGGCTGCTCCACTGTGGGATAAAACACAATGTGGGTCAATCAAAACAGGAAAAAGGGGCAAAGAAGGTATTTTATTTGAAGCAAGGGGCAAAAGATTGAAGGGAAACCAGTCGCTACAACAGGTGCCACAAGTGTCCAAATGTTTGGGTGCTTAAGTTGGCCCTTTTCCTTTGACTCCAGTTTAATAACCAATGTCTAATATAGATTTCTTTGTTATTTTTCCTTGTATAAAGTCCTTGAAATTGTAAAATGAGACGTCTAAACGTTGCTTGATTTTCTCAACATATTAATGGTAAATGGTTACGATAATGGTTTAAAAATGTCCAACACCTCTTGTACCCATAAGTGCTTTAGCCAACCTCCAAGGTTGCCTCGAAAATGTCAAATATTTAGTGTTTATTATCTTTTTAAACGTTAGACGCATGGAAAAAGAACAGGTTTTTATGACTGAAGAACTGCATCAAGCTATTGATAAAGGAGATTCTGGACAGATTTGAAAGGCTTGAAACTAAGAAAACACAAACGCTTCAGAAAGAAATGGACGTTAACTCCTGTCTGTCCAGATGTTTAAGACCAGTTCAAGACTGGCAATATCGTATTTAATCCATAAACTTTGGAAGCTTGTTGTGTTTTAGCTTAAAAAAACGTACAGCGAAGAGCAGTCAATCAAAAGTTTGGATGGGTGATATAGACTTAAAATTTTAATCACAATATTTTGTGGTATTTTTATGATAACGACAAAAACAGCAATAAAAAATTTAAATTTTGAAATAGACTTCTTCGGAACACTGGGTACTTAAAGAAAAGGGTTTTTTATCACTAAACTTCACACAATAACTGTGTTCAGTCATATTTTTTATTCTGTTGATGTTTATTGATGCTCTTGCGGAACCAATCCTGACAACACTTTAAATCCCTGATCAGTGCTGAACTCAAACCCTGAACACGATCGGATTAGCACGATATGGCAATACTCACTTGTTGAGGATAAAGAAGTGATGATTGCAGAGAAATTTAATGACCATTTATAAAGTTTTGCATATCTTACATGTCAAAAATAAGCATCAAAGGGTAGGAAAGTGTAGCTGATCCCTCCTGAAGCTGATTTAACGTCAGCGATACAGGGTGGAGTGTCTGAGCGTTTCCTCCGACTCATGTTTTCAATTTGTTCTGCAAAACAGCATATTTTAAAGGAAAATTACACATTTTCTTAAGTAGACCCATTGTTTTTCTCATGCTTGACTTGAGATTTTTATTGCATTTAATGGTACTGCTGTTAAATATCTTTAAAAGGCTTTTAACTAAATTGCAGTAGTTCACTCCAACACTTTAAAATTTTCTTAAATTATCCGACTGTGAGCCATCTTTCTTACGTCATGTTGTGTCAAGGTAATTTCAGCCTTATTTGTCACAGTTCAGGTTATTTTAAGTTGTTTAATGATCACTTTGACTGTAGATATGAGCAGGTTTAGCCTCGGGTCTATTTTCATTTATTTCCTAAAATTTGAACATCTTTATCTGTTTTCTTGTCTTTCCCATTTTGAATAGTGGCTGAGAGAATTGATGGATTATTATTTAAAAGTTCTTTGAGGAGCTTTCTAAACTAAAAACATTAGCTATAAATGACAAAAAATGAGTTGTTCGGAGTTGTAAGTATAACACCAGTGATTTTGTTGGAGACGTTTTTCTCCTCCTCTGACTAAAGTTACTGAAATTTGTTTCAGTGTCTTAGATTCTCCCTACTGCAAAGCCTTTACACACAATTACTGCAGCAGATCAATACAAAAAAAAAAAAAAAAAAAAAGAATTTAAACCAAACATTCGTGGCATCTCTTTTCTGTTCTCGCAGGGCTCGGGCTTCCACGCATCACGGAGACAGAAATACGGCAACGTGTTCAAGACCCACCTCCTCGGCCGTCCTCTGATCCGAGTGACGGGGGCCGAGAACGTCCGCAAGGTGCTGATGGGCGAGCACACGCTTGTGGCGGTTGACTGGCCCCAGAGCACGTCCACGCTGCTGGGACCCAACTCTCTGGCCAACAGCATCGGAGACATCCACCGCAAGAGGAGGAAGGTCGGGACACGCAGCCCACACACTCCGACTCCTTCACGTGAATTTAGCTGAGCGAAGCTGCTCGAAACGTTGCACAAAGCTCCCAGTTCAGACAGTGCTTCACATAAAGGCAAGGAAAAGCCTTTCATGAATCCAATACTACAAAGAGATAGTTTACTTCTGAATTAGATGGAGGTAAAACTCAGATAAAGTTTTACCTCTTGAATTTAAAGCTACGACATTATCACGGCGTTTCTACAAAGCTTTTATCGATCTCCGTGTAAACGTGGAAAAAGGAAAGCAGAATATAGAAACATGTTCAAGTTTCCAGACTTTGTTCCTCTTTTTATTTTCTAAATAAGACCAAAATGTGAAAAGAAAATGTTTTGTTTCATTTACATTTGATTTATATTTAAGTGACATTTTATCGACGTCACACCTTGACTTTCACGCTCAATCAGTCGTTAGAAAAATTACCGTTTCATCTCCAAGCAACTTCATAACATGGTTTTAAACTGGACTTGATCAACAAACTGGATCAACAGAAAAAAAAAAAAAAAACAAAAAAAACTATCAAAATTTAAAAAAAAACCTCTGCTTTGGAGAGTTTAAATTTAGTGTGGATTGATCCAGTCCTGATTTTACAAGTAGCCTATAGATGTTCCAGATTTTAGAATAAAGCTGTTCGAAGTTCGTCCAGAGGCCAGAAACTGAGCAAAATAGCCCTTTACTAAATTTCTGGATCACGTTTTTTTTTTTTTTTTTTTTCAAAGAGAAATGTTTTTAACACAAATGTTCAAACTGTTGAAAAAAATACAAATGTAAAAACTTCAAATCTGGGAAAGTAAGGATTTTTAAAATGATAAATGAGCAGAAATCGGGTTAAAAGAAGCTTCTGGTGGCAGCAGAAGGATCGATGTCGTGATGATAAAGTCATAACAACACCTATAATTATTATAATTATTAAAATGTGATTTTTTATACCCTTACCATGTAAAAATCAGTTTTGGGAAGAAAAAAAAAGCAAAGAAATGCCCTCCAACCTGCTGCACAGAACTTATTATCATGAAACGTACACGACAAAAATCAGATTTTGGTTGTTTTATTGTCATCCTGTTATGAAAAAAATCAGCAGAAGTACTGTTCGTGCAGACATTACAAAATAATGAACTAAAAGTAAAGCTGCACAATACGTTAAACTGCAGTAGCAACATATGCAATTTAACAATAGCAAAAGACTGGTTAGACACAGCATTCGAAAGGCTTTAAAGCCATGCGTTTACGCTATGGAGGTGCTATATTCGACATGTTGGAGCCCAAACCTGATGTAGATTTTAATGAACACGATGCAAAACCTCACAGAGGAGCTAAAAGTGAGAAAAGGAAACTCTAGATGAAACACAATCATGATCATCGTCAACAGTAATATCTCAGCTACATATTTTCGTGATATTAAAAAGAGTGGCTGTGCTAACTGAGTGTAAGCGAGTCTGTGCTTTAAGAGTAGATCAGTTTTACAACACGAGGACGTGTGCAGGAAACGTAAACGGCAAAAATCTCAGGATTGATGCTGTGGCTTCAGACGCAGACCATCCTTCTGGCTGAAGCGTTCGCAGCGGATCTTTGGCCGCTGAAGCGTGAGAAAGACGCCTCCATCACTCCACCCTCTCCTCTTCATCAGGAGACTGTCTTCGATTATCTGTTTTTCCGTCCCTTCCTCTACCATTACCGGTAATCGCCTTCCTCTCCCTGCTCACCTGATGCACGAACACACAACGCAAAAGCTCGAGGAGCACAGCCCGGTGTGTTTTCCTGTAAATCAGTCTCATTTTCTCTCATTTTGGGGGGCGGGGGAGGGGAGGGGGAGGCTTCGGTTTCGCTGCCGTGGTGCCTGGGGACGGCGAGGGGTCGGCTGGATCTAATCTGAGCTCTGATCCCCTCTCCTCTCCCCGGAGACCCCGGGACTAACCTCATGTAATGACCCCTGATTAGGAAGGCTGCCTCCGACATGGCACAAAGAGGGGCTTTCTGTGTGGGGGCCTGACACACACAAACACGCATCGCATGGAACAGCGTGTGCGCGCACACACACCTGAGCATTGCCAGGGTTTTAACACAGTAAAACACACACAGAAAAGGATGCGAGGTCAGGAAAGTTGATTTTAGAGATAAGTTCATGTCTTCTCTTGCGAAATGATATGACGATCAGTTTTCCACACCTGCCTCTACTCCGTCTGTAACACCTGGATAACAAGACGAACAGATGAAGAGATGAAATGCTTTTAATAGCTTTTAACAACGAAGTTGTACGTTCTCTACGATGACACCTCCAAGCACAAGACCAGGGAGATGCGGTTTAGTCATATAATATGACCACGAATCAGAAGAATACGACAAATGGTGCCAGGTCTTCGTGTTTTTAGCTCATCGGTTTGTATGCTGGTATTCTAGTCTCCTTGAAAAAACACATTTCCTGTTTGGATGTTTTTAAGTGGATTTTGTGTAAAACCCTGCTGTCTCACCTGCAGTAGGCAGCAGTCAAAGCGGTCTCATTTTGGGGAATGAGAGAGAAATTGTAATTGGGGAGTCAAGCTAACATCTACTGAGTGTCAGTTGTTTAAAGCTGCAGTTTGTAAGTTTTACAAAAATAGTTTTTTTTTGCATATTTGTTAAAACTGTCACCATGTCGTGACAGTTTTTGTATGATAATCTGTGAAAAGATGGAGCTCCTCCACCCCTACTATCGCCATCTAAAGAAATGCGCCGCTCCCAACCTAAAACAACCAATCAGAGCCAGGAGGAGGGGCTTAGAGCTGCCAATCACCCTCCTGTACGCACTGCTAAATGTGCTAATGGTGGAGAAACAACTCACCGTTCCAGGAAAACTGTTTATCCGCCATCATTGGTGGCCATGCTAACTAGCATTAGCATTAGCAGCTGGCTATGTTGTGGTGAACCAGCTGTAGCGTAGCAGAGAGCAGGGGGAGTGTGTGAGCAGCGCCTACATGAGGGTGATTGACAGCGCTAAGACCCTCCTCCTGGTTCTGATTGGCTGTTTCTGACTGAGTGCCATATTTCTGCAGTTATTACTGGGAGCACTGGGAGAAGGCAGAGGAGCTTGATTTTTTCAGATTATCTGCCTGATATACTGTTGCGACGACAATATGATAATTTTTGTGTATGTAAATAAAATGTAATATGTAAAAAAAAATTCATAAAAGTTACATACTGCAGCTTTAAATTCAGTTCTTCTGCTAGTTTAAATGACATAAAATTAAAAACTTTTCTGAGTGAGTTCTGAAAGTGGTTTTCTACACCAACACTGTTGCACAAGACAGTAGTAATTATTGTTCTCTGTTTGACTCAGTGTAGCTAACTGTTAGCTTGACTTTGAATAACTTTTAGCTTGACTTACAGAAACTGAAAATGTAACTTTTAGTATTTGTTAGCTTAATTTTGAGTATGCGTTACTTTAAATTTCAGTATCTGTTTGTTTAAATTGAGTAACCTATGTGTGAGGTCAAGTTTTAGTAGCTATTAGCTTGGCTTTGAGTAATTGTCAGTTTTAACTTTCAGGAAATGCTTGTTTAACCCTGAGTCTAGTTTCAAGTTAACTCCAGTTTAAGTAGCTGTTAAACTGACTTTAGTATTTCTTAGCTTGAATTGCATAAACTGAAAGCTTAATTTTGAGTATCTGTGAAAAAAAGTGAGTAAGTATGGGCTGGAATACGAGTAGCTCTTATCTGCAGTTTGAGTAGATTATTAGCTTAACTTTAAGCATCTGTTAGCTTGTTAGCTTAACTTTATGTATCTGTTAGCTTGTTAGCTGTACCTTATACCAGTTAGACGCATTCTGTTTGTCATGGTAGTCAGAGCTTGAATCTGGGAATTGTGTCAAACCACAAATACATGCTTTATGTTTTAGTAGCAAGTCAGAAAACCAATGCGATTTGCCAATATTTCAATGTTAGCTACTGATTACAACACAAGCTAATAATGGATTTCTCTCTTTTTAATCGTTTAAACAATCAGTGGTTGTACAATACTACTCATGCTGCTGTTTTAGTTCAGCACAAACAGTGACAAGTGGTGAACAGTTAATACCAGTAATTTTACTGTTTTTTATATGTGTGGCAGCCATATTGTCTCAAGAGACTTTAGGGCAGGGGTGCCCGAGTCCAGTCCTCAAGAGCTACCATCCTGCAACTTTTAGAGGCATCCCTTCCAACATGCCTGAGTGAAAAGGCTGAATCCCTCACCAGCAGCTCTGTAGAGGCTTGGTAACAGTTTGATTTGATTCAGGTGTGCGAGAGAAGGGGTGTATGTAAAAACTGCAGAGTGGTAGCTCTTGAGGACTGGACTTGGGCACCCCTGCTTTAGGGGGTCCTAATGTTGTACTTCTGATGAGGAACTCTAAAAATCTGACTCCTGTGTACGAAGAGAACGGCCTATTCGAGTAGCTCTTAGCCTTATTTTGAGTAATTGTTAGCTTGACTCTTAGTTGCTATCAACTTGATTTCAGATGAAAATTTCTCTTGATTCTTCGAACAGACAGTTCTCACTGCTATCTACTGCAGATAGCATGCTGACTATTCACAACCACTCCCCCTAATCCCAACAAAACCATTATTTTATAAATCAAGCTCCCATCATTTACCTAACAGAAAAAAGGATTCCAGAAGCAGTGTGTGTAGTAGTTTTCATGTCTTCTGTAGGTCAGTGTGTGTGTTAGCAGTGCCAGGTCCTGTTTTCTGGACAATAAAACCAATTCAACAGACTGAAACAGGACAACATCGACTGAGAGAAACAACGAGCAACTGGCTTACTGTTTGACCCACTGGACCAGTGTGTACGTCTGCCCTCCCTGCGGTTTTCGCACGGAAAAACAATCTTCACACAGCACATTAGCCTTTAGTGGATCAACAGATCCAGCCAGTTTCCATATAACCCAGTACTGAGCTGGGAAACTGAGTCTCTTAAAGAACCACAGAGGGCTGGGTTTCCAATACAGACTGGCCTGGGCCAAGCATTCAGGAGCAACAAACTGACTGAAACAAATCTGTAACATGCATGTTTCTGTTCCCATTGACGCAAATTAGCTTGCTCTCATCAGTATCAGGCAGTTTAATACTGAATATGGAAGTCTTGTTGCTATCAAACCTGAACCGATTGTAGGTCAAAAAGCAAAATATTGTGCAGCGCATGACGTCTCTGTCAGACCTGACCCTCAACGTTTTCTTTTTTTTTTTATCCATCAGAATCTATCATTTCAAATTTTCCACCAACACAGGCAGCAAAAACACAGAGGAGACAAGAAACGTAGCCTTGTTTTCTTTAAAACAGCTTCAGCCTTGTGAGTTAATCTTGATAAGGAAGTTGTGATGCAGTGCATTAGAAACTATAAACAGCAGAGAGGTTATGCTGCAGCAAGCAGGTATCACATCCTTTTTCGAGTTTTCCTTATCACCAGTAGAGGGCACTGCCATTTTTAACTGTGCCTGCCCTCTTTCCATGCCTAAATGTAACCCATCTGGAATATTTGCACAAATTTACTCAATAAAAATCAGAAATTTTTGAAATGTGAAGCCTCTGAAATAAATATGGTCTCAAACCATATAAATATAAACATGCAGCTAAGGAACATAAGTATACATTAAGTTACAGTAACACAAAGTTAAACAAGTGTGAAGAAATAGTTTGAGAAAAATATAAGACTGGAGATAAGTAAGTAAAGCAAAAAAATTCTTAAGACTTTTTAATAATTTTATACTTTAATAAATTATAAATACTATAAATAGGTCAAATTTAAAGAGTAATCAGCATTATTGTAGTTGCAAATCCTGCAGTTGGTGGACATGTTCATTTACTTGGTATTAACAACTAGAGGGGGGATATACATCTTAGATACAAAGTAAGATTCAGTGTGAAATACTTTAAAACATGTCAAATTACTATTGGATACCTCAATAAATCAAGCATCTCAAATGGCACAAAACTGTGAAGTAGAAGATTATTTCTGTTTTTATTGACTCAGATGTAGATGAAAGAATCTGTGAGCATCAGTTTTTAAGTTATACCACAGATTCTCAGTTTGATTTATGTCTGGACTTTGACTGAGCCATTCTCAAGACATAAAAAAAGGCCTTGATCCAAACCATTTCATTGTATCTCTGGATCGATGTTCAGGGCAGGGCCGGTCCAGGATTGTATGGGGCCTTAAGCAGAGTGGGATTTAGTGGCCCCTCTTCCTAAACTTGGAGAGGGGGCCAAGTTTCATTGGCCGAGTTTAAAAACAGTCACTGATAATTTATTATTATTTTCTGAGATGTATTTGTGAACAAACCAATTAACGAAGATTGAACTAATAGCATCAGATTGTAGCTATGGCAATCGTGAATCAAACTGCGAAGATTATTGTTGCCGATTCTTTTAAATCTTGAATGTAAATGTTAAACAATTTAAATCCTTTTTTACTTATTAATGTTGAAACTGGATCCATGGTCTGTATTAAAATTGGATTGTACAGGATTGTCCTGTATTTAGAGCCATACATCCCCCACAGCATGCTTCCACCACCACCTTGTTTAACTACACGGAGGGTGTGTTTTCCACCACAAAACGTTTTGCATTTACCCCAAAAAGTTAATTTCTGGTGTCATTTGACCAGACTTACTGATAAACTGCCTACAGCAGGGTGTCCATGCATCCTTAAAAAAAAAAAAATCCTAAAATTAGGGCCTTAAAAAGTTTTAAATTCATTAAAATAAAAGTAAGTTTCCCCTTTAATATGTTAGGTCTTAAATTTTGTCTTGACAGGACCATTTAATCTCGTATATTCCATGTATCTTTTTTTCTCGTGGGACTGTTCTGTCAGTTTGAGTCACACTCAGACGTTTTCATTGCATTCTGTGACTCAAGACGTTTGAGGCTACTAGTAACTAGCTGCTAACATAACCTTGCTAGCTAGTTAGCTTGCTAGCCTTTTTTGCGTTTATCATGGGTAAGTTGGCTGGACGAAGTTCGTATGTTTCTTTGGAGATAGGTCTTAAATTGCATTCATAATAGCCTTAAAAAGTCTTACATTTGAGTTGGTGAAACCTGCAGAAACCCTACTGCTTGTCACCAAACAATGGCTTTTTTCTCAGGAGTTACCAGTTCTTTAACTTTTTACTTTAAAACACATGCTTACCAAACAGATATATCCACGTCTGGAGCTGGTACCTAAAGTTTTTAGGAACAGTAACCTTGAATTTTACAGTTTCTCGTCAGAGATGGGTAAAACTGTCAGAGAAGCAGAAGGTAAAACATAAGCTTCACGTGGCCGCTCAGACGTCTTGACCTCCTTGGCTTGACGACAGAAGCGTGGAAAGACGTACAAGTGCGGAGCGAAAAAGAAGAGAGCAAAGGAGTACTTTTGAAAAGAGGATGGATGAAGGGGGCAGGCAGCGACGGGAAGAGGAGGGAGCAGCGAGGGCAGAGAAAAGAATAAAGGAGTCTTTACATGTCTGTGGAACCAGCAGCTCGCAGCACTTTCACATAATTTAAGACATATGGACGTTATTAGGACAACTGTGTGTGTGAGTGTGTGTTTTTGTCTTTGCGCTGCAGGCTACAGAGGACAGTCACGTTTTTGTGGTGCAGCAGAATGACTGTTGTACAGAACAATCCCCCTTCAGCGCACACACACCACCCCTCCACCCTCGTCCCGACTGGAAGCTGGACCGTCCCAGAATGACGCTGCATAAAAACAGTGTGTGATTGGCAGCCGGGTTATGCAGAGAGATGCAGGGTGTGTGTGTGTTTGGATGACCTGTAGTTACCTTTCAGTGAGCAACACGCTGACAGACTGACTCGTTGGTCCTACAGTAGCTCAGCCCTTCTGCTCCAGGTCTATTTATGTCAGAGTCTGTGTGAACAGGGGAAGGGCTCAGTCAGATTGAGCAATTCTAAGCTATTCAGTGCACACGGGTTAAATGGGTTAATTCACAGCCTTACATAACCAGGACGTTCTTGTAAACTTTTAAAGTGACTATATCGAAGGTTCTTCAGGCTTTTTGCTGGTGTTTTGAAGATTTTCTTTGGACTTCAGTCACTTTTTTTGGCTTCATTCACAGCAGCCCTGTTTAGTCCGCTTTAATCAAACTCTGGTTCGTTTGGGGAGGTGTGAACGCATAATTGAACTCTGATGAAGACCAAAAAACCGAACTCTGATCTGCCTACAAATCCAGGTCTCGGTTCAGTTGAAGTAAACTTTGGTGCGGTTCAAATGCAGACTGGTCGTAAATACAACCAAAACAAACGAGCAAGTGTAGCGCTAGCAAGAGAAATGGCTCGTGATCTTTTGCCAAAGACAATGAGAAATCCTACATCTGCTAAAATCTGACGCCACTCCATTGTTGTTGACATTTTGTGAAGAAGGCTGTCGCCCTCAGTGTCTTCTTAAGAGGTTTTAGTGTCGTTTCCTTCAATGGTTCTTTGTGCAGCGCCGCCACAGGTGAGGCGGTACGCCGTTTTTTTCAAAGAGTTTGGTTCGTTTGACTCAGTGCAGCGTGAAAGCGAACCGCACCAGCTGAAAATGTAACAAATGTCGCAATTTTGGTCTCCAATCAAACCGAATCTACCGGACTATCAGGTGTGAAAACACCCTTCCTCACTTTCAGTCCAAGTATTGAACAAGACCTTGAAAGCATATTGCTTTTAGTCAATAAAAAATCACCTCGTTGGAGTTAAAATCGGATTTTCCGTCTGTCAGAACATATTATCTTTGGTATTTTTCTTTCATTCAAGAAAAAAATGGACCAATTCTGTCTTTTTGACAGGCTGCTGGTAACAAAGAGAAGGATCCAGTTTAAGAATGGCTCATTGCTAAGCTGTCTCATGGCTCACCACCTAAATTATTTAGCTATAGAACGGCTCAACAAAAACAATAATACTTTGAAAAATCATCAAAGACTGGACTGAAAATGAGTGGAAAAAACAGCCAAAGAAGTCAAAAGGAAGACTTTAAGCTACTGCCACACTGTCCTATCTTGGTATAATAAAAAACCCCCCACATCAGTTGGTTCTTAGTGTAAAAAAATTAGTTCATGGATCATTTTAAAGTATGTGTGTCAATTTTGATGTACTCCTGGTCTGAATAGTGCATATTTATTGAGATCATGGGCATGAAATTCATGGTGTTTAGCTGCATCATGACCATGAACGTGAGTTTTGCCACCATCTTGGTTTTTTTGTAGAGGTTTTTCCGTATTTTACAACAAACTGCCACTCAAGGATCGTAACTTCAGTGCGCTGCGAGTGGTCGAATAACCAAATTAATCAGAAAGTAGGCCAAGCCGTCAGTTACACCTTCAGCGTCAGGTATCTGGCATGCCATGTTGAGTGAACCTTTAGCAATACAGAGTGTTTGCTTAGTGCTGCACTTATCTAACTAATAGTATTTGTTTTTTAGTTGTTTTAGAGAGCCACACAGAGCAGTGACAATATTAATAATCACTGACATGAACCAGTTTTACACAAAAATTAACATAAATATAAACATTTTTGTCTAAATAATACTAAAAAGAAAATATTTTTATTAACCTTTCTTAATGGTTGGCTTTCTGGGATGATTTTAAGGGGCTGAAAGAGTCACGTTTATTTTAAGACACACCAAAAACAGCTGGATGAAGGCAAACATTCACACTTTCTCTTAAAATGAAGACCCACAGCCAAACATTTGGACTTTCCTGAGGTCAGATTCTGTGTGTAATCTGCTGTGGTAGAGGTAGACACCACATCATGTAAGCTGATCTGAGGCCTGCAGCCTCTGGATGCAGCAGGCACAGCAAATGTACCGGTGATACCATACCCAAACAGTTAACAGACATAACTAACACGTGCACACTCTCATGCATGCGCTGAGAGCTCAGTGGACCATTGTTTATTCATTTAGTGGAGGGATGGGCGCAGGACTTAAAGAAATGAGCAGAAAAAGAGGAACATAAAGGGCAGCAGAATGAGGTAAGGGGAAAAAATAGGAGGATGAACGCCCAACTGATGTTGAGCTACGTCTGACTCATGTAGAGGCCCTTTGTTGTCATAAATATCCTCTTTCACATTTGAAAAATACACTTTATTTTCACTAGGGCCGGATCTTTAACACATTAATTTCGATTAATTAATTGTATCGATTGTAATGTGTTAAAAGTTTGGTTATTTAAACGTACATTATACAGTACTTGCACGTTTCTGGTACGTCTGTAAAGCTGATGTACAAGCGACATCCGCTTCTCTCGGCCCACTGGGGGTTAATTTTTGGTTCAAAAAAACAATCTGATGGGACGCTGGAAAAGACTACTGTTGTGTTCAAGTTGTGCTAAAAGGAGTTTGCCTATCAACGAAGCTTTTCAAACCTGAAATATTTGTCACTTGGTGATCTGTCCCAGCAGTACCATCCGTACCATTAGCTCGTTTACACATATGCCAAAAGAAACACTTCTGGGAGGCTTTTTAAAATTTTTTATTTCGTTCTAATTGTAAAAATAGCATATGATTGAAAGAGAATAACAAAAAATAAAGATAAAAATGGTTTACTCACATTTTGCTGGACTGCTTTGACTGATGTTTTGTGAAAAAAAAAAAAAAAAAAAAAATCCATTCCGATAACACCTTTAGTTAATCTCATAAAATATGTGATTATTATAAAAAAAATAAAGGTCTTTTTTTGTCCATGATGAGTCCATCAGAGCGTAAATTAACAGCATAGGTTAACGGCGTATATACTTTACAGTCCCATCAATCCTATACACAATTTTCACTCTTCATTAAGATAATTACAACATTGTCTAGGAAAATTGGTCATCTTATAGCGAGTAGTGTTTTAATTAATATAAATATGTTACGCTTTGTAGATCTACATCTTAAGAATGATCCAGAAGTATTTCTCTTAGCGCGACGGTACGGATCGTGCTTCCGGAACAGATCGTGAAGTGAAAATAGCATCTCAATGCTAAAGACGTACCAGCAGCTCACCTCAACGTTAATGTCAGCGTCCACAGTCCACATTTCTAAAGAAGGACGATTAAATTGCTATTAATTAATGACAAACCCTTCAATTAACGCGATTAAAAATTTTAACAGAGTGCCATAACTAATTTTGGTTCTACGTATGGTTGTCAACGTTAACGCCTGTGATTAATCTAAAAATTTTAACATGTTAATATTGCATAATGCAGATTAATCATATTAGCTATTTTGACCTAAAAGCCTCTCTCCCGCGGAGGGTTACTTAGTTCAAAGCAGCGCGTTTAACGGTCTTGTACCGAGTTCAATAACGCAGAGCCGCAAACGCGAGTGGAAAGACGAGCGAGGAGAGTCAGACTGACGAACTCGGCAACAAATTTCGCTTTAAAACGGATCGACGTTGGAGCGGACGCCCCGTATACAGAGGAGGAGGATATAGACCTCGATGCGGCCGTCCTGAGTTCGAATCCCGTCCTCGGTTCCTTTGCCGCATGTTTCTGCCCCCTTCCTGTCAGATTACTGTCAAAAGTCCACCAGTACCAAAAACTCTTTTTTTTTTTTTTTTTTTTTTTTTTTTAAAAAAAACCGCGAACAACGTTTGGATAAAATCGAGGTAGTACGTAGGCTGCTCATTGCAACAGGGAATTATCCTCCCACCAAAGCACAACCAGTTAATAGTTAACATTTCTAGATTACGTTTGAAACGAAATTACGTCTTTTAAACTGAGATGTTCGGTTTGAGACAAGAAAACAAACATTTTTTGAAAATGTGCATTTTTACATTTCAAGCCTACAAAGTTGAGCATTGTGATTAATCGTGATTAATCGCAGCGCTAGTGTGTGATTAGTCCGATTAGTTTTTAACCAATTGATGGCACGAGTTCTGTCTCAATTGCAACTTTGTGAAGGTACACCTTCTTGGCCAGGTCGCCCTGGAAAACGAGACGCCAACCTCCCTACCTATGATGTAATCAACAAATAAAGAAAAATTCTTAACCTATAAGGAAAAGAAACCTGTGTGTGACTTTTGAGTGAACCCACATCCACTGGGATCTCCTCAGAGGGAGCTGATGGGCCCGACTGGCCACCAGTCATTACACAGGAGCTTGTTCAGACGTTCCAACCTCATTTCATCGAGCAGAAAATCCAAACCATCTGCACCCTTTTGCTTGCATTTTGCTCAGAGATGTGCCGCCTTGCCTCCTTGAGATTCCTGACTCACTCAAACCTTGTCATGGAAAAGGATTTCCCGAACTGGACCCAACAAGCAGCTCCTTTATGTCCTGTTCTCCAACAGCTCTGACTGTCAGATACATGAAAATATTATTTATTTAGATAAAGATAGGTTTTAGAGACTGTTTAAAATAGTTATAAAGGGCTCATTCTTATTCTTCTACTTCTAAATCACACCCAGGACAGTTTTAAGGGGCAGTTTTGGAGGTCAGATCTGATGGAATGTTATTTGTTCAAACAGCGCTGACGACTGGTGATTGATTCATCCAGAAAAAGCGCTTGAAGCAGGCTTTACGTGTGCCCCCGTCCTCGCTTTTTCCTCTTTGGCCAGTCAGTCCAGTCTTTGCTGACTGCAAAGGAAAAACCTCTAAAAGTTTCTCTAAAGATGGAAGCAGGAAGGGGGAGAAAGTAGTTACTCTCCATTGATCCATAGCTGAACTTTCTACCAAATTTCACTGTAATTGAGCGTGTTATTCTCTGACTCTGGTGACTTGATGCAGCTGCTCCGTGAGCTTACCAGGTTTCAATTTAAGCCCATTTTAATAGGAGTTGTCTTTAACTCTGTCTCTGCAGGTGTTTGCTAAAGTGTTCAGCCATGACGCCTTGGAGTCCTACCTCCCGAAAATCCAGCAGGTCATCCAAGAGAGCCTCCGGGTGTGGAGCTCCAACCCTGAGCCCATCAACGTCTACAGGTAAACCAGCGGTCCAGGAGGGAAAGCACTGAAAGCTCAGCTGTAGGGTTCATTCACAGCAGCCCTGTTTGGCCCGCTTTAATCAAACTCTGATCCGTTTGCCTGGGAGGTGTGAAAGCGCATTTGAACTTTGATGCGGACTCAAACTACAAACCTCGATCTCGGTTCGGTTGAAGTGGTTCGAATGCATATGAACGCCAAGCGTACCGGAGACCGCTCCAAAAGCAGGAAGTGGACTACAATGCAGGGCATTCTGGGTAGATTCAGCCAAAACAAACGCGTGAGCCGAGCACTAGTGGAAGAAATGGTTTGTGGTCTTTTACCAACGACAAAAGATCACAACCGCTAAAATCAGACGCCACTCCATTTTTATTTACTTTTTGTGAAGAAGGAAGTTGCGCTCAGTGTCTTCTTCAGAGGTTTTTGTGTCGTTTCCTTCAGTGGTTCTTGGCGCAGCGCCACTGCAGTGTGAAAGCGAACCACACCAGCTGAAAGTGCAACAAATACTAAATACTAAAGCATGAATTTGAGAATAAAGTCATAATATTAGAAGAGAAAAGTCATAGGACAATAGAATCATAATAATACGAGAATCAAGTCGTAATATTACCAAAATAAAGTTATAATAATAAGAGAATAAAGTCACAATATTACAAGAATAAAGTCGTAATAATACGAGAATAATGTCATAATATTACCAGAATAAAGTTATAATAACCAGAATAAAGTCGTATGTTTGGAGAATGAAGTACTAATTTTATGAGAATCCTCCATGAAAAATAATTTTAAAATAAAATGAGGAATGTTGAGCATCTTATGAAGTTATACTTTGGTATCGGCTTTGCAAATAAGGTTAATACTTCATCCTTTAACAAATTAACATCAAATTATTATCAGTAGCAGGACTTTTAATTGTATAAACTGTGTCTGTTTCCAAGAAAGAATCACTCATTAAAACAACTTTATTCTCATAAATTTACGACTTTCTTCTGGTAATATCGCATCTTTATTCTACTAATATTATGAGTTTATTGTCATAATATTATGATATTGGCCAGGGAGAGATAATATCGGCAACAAAATTGTAACTTTCTCTCTTAGCTTTTGTAATTTGTAATTGAAAGTATCTCAGATTTGTGTTTCGAGTGTTCGGACGTGACCGTCTGGGTGTCGTTCCTCAGGGAGAGCCAGAGGCTGTCGTTCACCATGGCGGTCAGGGTGCTGCTGGGCTTCAGGGTGTCGGAGGAAGAAATGAGGCACCAGTTCTCCACCTTTCAGGATTTTGTGAACAACCTCTTCAGCCTGCCCATTGACCTGCCGTTCAGCGGCTACAGGAAGGTAGGACGCCATCTCCTCCTACAAGTTTTCCCTCTATGATTCCAGCCGGGTGTGGGGAAGTTAATTTGAGCAGAACGCACCCTCCTCTGAAAGTATTTACCGTGTTTTCATGCGTTTCCTCTGCAGGGTATCCGTGCGCGAGACACCCTTCAGCAAAGCATAGAGAAAGCCATCAGAGAAAAGCCTCTGTGTTCCCAGGGGAAGGATTACAGCGACGCACTGGATGTCCTGATGGAGAGCGCCAAAGAGAACGGCACAGAGCTCAGCATGCAGGAGCTCAAGGTAACCGGGAAGACCCGACCCGGGTGAACTCAAATGTAGGCGGAGTCTAACAACTGACCACACCCTTTACTCCGCCCAAAACGTACAGTCAAATGTCCGTATTGCTAGTTTGTCTAACACATTCAAACCAAGTATTAAAAAAAAAAAAAAAATCTTAATTTTTTTTTTTTTTAGTTGTATGAAACAATAATAAAAAAATTTTAGGATGGTAATTTCAAAATAATGCTACGTTTGTTTATGGTGGTAAGAATTTATCTGCTTAGTTTGTATCATAAAACTACGCCGGAGTTTCAGGGCCAGGCTTGGATTTTTTTCATCTTGAGAATAAAGTCATAAGATTAGCAGAATAAAGACCCAATCGTACCAGAAAAAAGTTGTAAAATTATGAGAAAAAAGTAGTTCTTATGAAAAAAAGGCTCGATAAAGTTATTAAGATCTGATGTGACCTGCTCAGCAAATCCATGTGGTCCTTTCTTCGAAATAGACACAGGTGTTGGTACAATCATTTCCAAGTCCTGCTACTGATGCTGATGTGTTCAAAGACACATGAAGTATAACTTCACAAGATGGTCGCATTTTTTTTCGTGTAAGACTTCTCATAAAATAACTACTTCAACCTCCTAATACTACCACTTTATTTCAACTTTATTGTCGGATTACTTTTATCTGGTGTTATGAAAAACTTTACCCTAGTATGATTACGACTTTATTCTGTTATTGTTGTGACTTTATTCCCGTATTGTTACGACTTTGTTGGGTGACTTTATTCTCCTAATATTCTGACTTTATTCTGGTAATATGACTTTTTATCATCACACCATGACTTTACTTTTGTAATATTATGACTCTATTCTCGTACTTAATATATATATATATATATATTTCTGAGCCTGGCCGTCACACTCAAAAACAGCAACTTGTTACACCCAAAAACTACATCATTTTAAACAGATTTACTCTCACTGGATGTTAGTTTCACTTTCAGTCAATACGGCTGCTTAAAGATTCGACAGCAACCATCACCTTGTAATTCGAGTTGTGGGCGAAGTCATTGCTGAGTTGAGATGTCCTCAAACGTTTGACTCCACCCCCAAATTGCACATTGCTGCCGGGGGTACCTAGAAAACCCCCTTATTTAGGAGAATAGAACATGCAGGTATACTTTGCACTAAAGCCAAGCAGACGAGAAGTCACTAAATTGAATAAATGTGATGCAAATGAATGCAAGAGACGCCTCTCATAAAATATGGAGCTGACGTCCACAGACGTTGCAAGAAACATCATCAAGCCTCTATTCACCTATTTGAGGAATTCTGTGGAAGCTTATTTCTCTCCCAGCTTCAGTGTTTGTGGTTTCTGGGTGAAGTCCAGGACCAAAAATAAGTCAACACTGCCCCCGCTAGGGGTCTGAATGAGGGCTCCTGTACATACACACTCAACTGTGCACAAAAACTGAACGGGGGAGGCCCCGTCGTAGAGGCCCAGGCTCTCCCCTTCAGTTCTGTGACGCATTTAAAACACACACACATGCTGGGTGAAGGCAGAGGAGAGGTTTACAATCTGAGGCTTACTGCCCGGTCTGTGTTATTTATTCCAGGAGCAGCATGGCACATTCGGTGTTATTGGAAAACATCTTCTTACTTTCACATGTGCCACTTTTTAGGAATAAAAAACATTTCCATCAGGTTGTCAGGGCTTTTTTTTGTGGGGGGGGTCAAGTTTGCCAACAATAACAAACCTAAGGTGTGTAACACAGGATTTGTTGCCAAAGCAAGTTTCCCACTTGAAGTTGCTTGGTTTGGATTTTTACTAACTGCATTTTCAAAATAATAAATCAAAGCGATTTCTACAAGCACGAATTCTGCAGCAAAGCTCAGAGGTTTTGTTTCGACAACAAGGCAATTAGTGTCCAACTTTCATGTGTAACAAAATATTTTTAAAATTTTGAAATTATTTATTGGTTACAAACATCACAGTTTTCTTATCATTAAGATGACGGCAAGATAAGATAAGCTGCATCAACTTTTCTCCTCATGCTTCCATAGGAATCAACCATCGAGCTGATCTTCGCTGCCTTTGCCACAACCGCTAGTGCAAGCACCTCCCTCATCATGGCGCTCCTTCGCCACCCTCAGGTTCTGGAGCGCCTCAGGGAGGAGCTGAGAGGCAGGGGCCTCCTCCACAACGGCTGCCTCTGTCCTGAAAGAGAGCTGAGGCTGGACACGATCATCAGCCTGAAGTACCTGGACTGTGTCATCAAGGAGGTGCTGAGACTGTACACGCCCGTCTCTGGGGCCTACCGAACAGCCATGCAGACATTCGAACTAGATGTAAGTCTTCATGTAGAATTAATTCGATTACTTTCGGAGTACCTCAGGGCACCGTGCTAGGCCCCATTCTCTTCAGGTTGTTAGGGGTCAATACAAATACAATACTTACAGACATGCCTTCCCCAGCTCACTGAACTAACCTAAGTATAAGTCATTGTTTGAAATAAACAATAACTGTAACAATAATTTTAAAAATAATATCGCACACACGGGATCGGTTTCAGAAACGTTTTCATCCTCACACAAATACGCCACTGAGTGTTCTTTTAAACAGGCCAAACCCATAGGGGGCAGTGTAGCGCAAAGCTAACACCTATGTCAGCCAATCAGATTGTTTCAAAACAACACTTCCTGTTAGGAATTAAACATGGCGCCAGGAGGTTCATTTGTGTAGACAGACATATACTTTTAAATAGCATATTGGAATATAAAGTTATTAAAACACAAGACGATGTCCATTGGGAATCATGTTAAAGCAAGTATGTGGATATATTGGCACATCATTTGTGGCAGACTGTAATGCATGGGACCCTACATCTCCATTGTCCCATGTACACAAACAAACACAAATACAAAGTTTTTTCAAATATCCACTTTGGTTGGAATTCTCAAAAATAATCATTTTTAAGGACATAAAACTGAGTTTTCATGTGACTGAAAGACCAAAATGCATAAAAATATATTCATTTACCCAGATATCCCTCTACGTGTGGACTAGGCCTAAAATGCAAAGTTGTTTTTGCAAAATAATCAATAATAAAAAAAATAATCAACCACAAGAATGAATCTGAAAAAGACAAGGGAAAATGAAGACATTTTCTTAAAATATAGCTTAGTAGTTATTTCCAAAATAGTACAAGGTTGAAGCAACCAAAGCGCTGCATCAACGTTCGGTCCAACTACATCAGATAAATCCGCTTGCAGTCACATTGCACTCCTACAAACCCTCTTATTCTCCATTTATCTTTTTTTTTTTTCTCTACAGGGAGTTCAGATTCCCAAGGGCTGGAGTGTGATGTACAGCATTCGGGACACTCACGACACAGCTGCTGTCTTCAAAGACGTAGAAGCCTTTGACCCCGACCGTTTCAGCCAGGAGCGGAGCGAAGACAAAGAGGGCCGCTTCCACTACCTGCCGTTCGGTGGCGGCGTTCGCTCCTGTCTGGGAAAGCAGCTCGCCACGCTTTTCCTCCGCATCCTAGCCATTGAGCTGGCCAGCACCAGTCGCTTCGAACTGGCCACTCGGCAGTTCCCGCGTGTGGTCACGGTTCCTGTGGTTCACCCTGTCGACGGGCTACAGGTCAAGTTCTACGGCCTGGACTCCAATCAGAACGAGATCTTGGCGAAGTCGGAAGAGCTGCTGGGAGCGACGGTTTAATAAGGGCAGGTGCTTATGAGGGGGTGGGTGGAGAGGTTCAGAGATGTAAGTCTTTAGGGAGAAGATTGATGGAAGGAAACGATAATTTCAGAATGATTTTTCATTCCTCACCTTTGTTCTGCCAGGTTGGAGCGTCCTTTCAGACTTTTCGTGTCTTCTAACAACTGAGTATCAGGACTTTTCTTTAAGAAAGGAGGAAACTGCCAAAAACTTTTTAAATATGCTCTATTCTGTGTGTTTTCTGAAGAAGTATACTTACAAAATATGTACAAAAAGCTATCTAATATAATTTGAATGAGAGTGGTGCACAACAGACTTTTGGTGAAATGAAGTGTTGAGATGAGAAACGTAATGGTGTTTTAGAGAGAGGTGAGAGATAAAACAGGGTATAGAGAGAAGGAATATAATTTTCAACCATTTTGCTTGTGCTTAAATTCAATAAATCATTTTCAGTTGACTTGCAGGGTAAAAGATAGTGTTAGATCAGCAGCTGGCCTTGCACCCATGTGCTAAAACGTGTAATATTTTATCTGATACAGGGATAAATATAAAACAAACAAACAAAAAAAAAAAAAAAATCAGAAAAAGAACAAAATTGCTTTGATTGAATGGATTTGTTCCGCATGCAATATCTTTTAAAATAGGAACCGTTTTTTAGGCCATTAGATGTAGAAAGCAGACATTTATTGTTAGAGTTTGCCTAACAAAACAAGTAACGCGTTATGTAAAGGCAGTTCGGAGGGTGACTGAAGAATAATCACACGGTCTCATAACAGCTTGAGTGGAAAATTAACTTTTAAAAAACGGTAAATTTGGTCTGTTTTATTTATGTCCTGTTTGGTTTGCCATTTCTTTGGACTGATGCATCAAATCTATTGCGAGGTTTATGAAAAGTCTTCTTCATTAGGCCTAGGAACTAAGTCTTCTTCCTTCGGAAACAAAATTGTTAAGCTTTAGGAACCAAATGTACCTGGTCAGGTTGATGAACCGAGCCTACTTAGTTTGGCTTAAGAGCTAATTCTGCTTCGTTAGGAAACCCAGGTTTTAAACTTGTTTCAGTTTAGGAACCAGATCTAAATGATAAGATTCAGGAAACAAAGCATCTTGTTTAGGTTGAAACTCAAACTTCGTCAGGAACCAATCCTACTTGGTTAGCTTTAGGGACTAAACTGACATGGTCGGGTTTAGCTAAACAAACTAAACGAACAAACTAGCTTTAGGAGTTAAGCTTACTTGTTGAGGTTTGTCAACCAAACCTACTTGATTTAGATGTCCAATTTACTCAGTTAGGTTTAGAAACTAAACCTATTAGGTCAGCTTTAAAAACCAAACTTTATTTTTAGAAAATATTCCCAAAGCTTTTCTGCTTACAATCAATGACACAACATACAGTACCGCTGTTATGGTATTCAAAACCAGTTCAATGAAATATTAAATCTACTTTGATTTATGACAAAAATGCAGATTACACAGCTGGATGAAGGATCCAGCTAGGCGCTAGTTTTGGGATCTGACTATACCAACTACACTTTTAAAACAGATTTATACCTCTATTTCCTTTTCTGAAGAAAACACAGGTTGCCTATTTCCAACAGTAAAAAACATGAACTTGAATGTTTCCTAAATATTGCTTAACGTAGTGATGCTGACATTAAACTCAGGTGTAAAGAAGACAATGTAAAACTTAGATTATCTGCTTGTTGATATTTTTCTGACTGCAAAATAAAATCTCTTACTAATAGCTTTAATTTTTTTTTTTAGGTGAAACAACTACCTGGAAAATTAAGATTTTATTTTTAGCTAACGTATTCGTCTATCTTATCTTTTACAGTTCAGAAGGCAGAAAGAACGAGCACAATTTTCAGTTTTTCTAGTTGAATTCTGTGCTCTTATTAAACAAACAATGCTACCAACTTACATTGAGATTTAAAAACCTCTTGGATAGTAACGTACTTGATAGTACAATTGTTTTCATAAAGCAGTGCACCTTCTTAGGCTGGAACTGGGTTAAAAGATCAGGGGATATGGTGAAAGTATATAGGAAGAGACCTACATACATGCTGCTTAAGTGCTGCCTTATCTTTGTCTTTTTGTGCACTTCTTTTATTGTCCCACCACCGTGGAGGCCAACGGTGTTTACGCTCTCGTTGCTACGCCGTTTAAAAACAAGACTGCAAAGCAAAGTCAGTCCCAGAAGGCTTCAGGTGATTGCACAATCAGAACTTTCGGAATTTGCGTGTTCAGTTACCCCAGAGGTGGGGGGCGGAGCTTCCACGGTGGCGTTCTGGAACATTCTAAGGAAACCTTCAAACTTTCCGGACTGCCTTGGAAGAGTTCTAAAGCGAAAAGGACCAATGAGGTATCAGGCAGGGGGCGGGGCTTCCCTGGTGGCGTTCCGGAACTTGCTTGCGGAACTTCCAGACTCCAAACTGCTCTAAAGCGAAAAGGACCAATGAGATATCAGGCTGGGGGCGGGGCTTAAGCCTGCAAAGCTTTCACTTATTGGACGGTCTTGATGGACTCCGCCTGTGCCACGCCCTTTTCATTTCTCCCAACCACACCACTGATTTTTTTCACAACAGAAAAATATGAAAACTGAAATGGTTTGTTTTGCTGCTTTTTCTTGTACACGTTTTCAAGTTGAAAGTTATAGATTGCAATAGTTTGTACTGAGTGAGATTTGTTATGTCAATTCTTTTTAAAAACATTTTTTTAAGCATAAAGAGCATTAATAGGGTTATTAATAGGTGTGTATTAATTTGTACATTATTCCTTATCAGACTATGGGGAAAATAGCTATTTACATCAACTAATAACCTATTATTAATATTATTGTATGATTAATATTGTTGGTATAAGATATTTGAAATGCTATTTTTTATTCTATTGCAGATTTAGTTTTTAGCCTACATGAGAATGTCTTTGGTAAATATTGGATGTATTTAGAATGTTATGAATTTCAGTTTATACTGTAAACAGTGTTTAAAATGTTGATATTGTTGATTTGATTACTGTAATAATTATTATTTTTTGTTATCCAGACTTATTATTACTGCATTTTATTTTACATTAATTATGGAAACAGAAAGCACTTGCCAGATATGTTTATTTTTTAAGTGCCATGCGACTACAGTTCAATCTTCCTTTCAAACTGTTGGTATCTGAGTGTGTCCTATGTCCTTCTGTACATATTTGTAATTCTTTTTACAGGAAGAAATGTTCATTTAGTTTAATTATGAATGTCTCGTGATAGTTTTTCCCGTTTTCTTATTTTTTTTTTGTTACCAAGACTGCTATGTGTACTCCTGTAATAAACCACAAACAAAAAATATCTATCTGGTAAACTGTCTTATTTTTATTTACTATTCACCAATTAGTGCAAACAAAGCAAACATTACAGACTAGCAAACAGAGGCATCGATTCTCAAAATAACCAGTTAGATAAGCAAAGAGAAACAAAAACAACCAAAAGACAACAACAAAGGAGTGTAAAAAAGAAAAAAAAATACAAATAAAAGTAGATACATGCAAGACAAAACACAACATAAATAACTACTGTCATAGCAAAAATGGTATGTTTCAACATATGTGGGTTAGGATGCTTTTATTTTAAATGGCAGTTATTTTCCTTTCTTTTTTTTTCTAAGATTCCTTGTTTTAGTCAATCTAGAGTTGAACAAACATTTTGGGCAAAAGTGGAGAAGAACCATGAAAGAACAAAGAATAAATCAGTAAATAAATTAAGAATCACTGAAGAAGATGTATTGTGATCCCATTATGGTGAAGCGTTCTAAAGTATTTCCTATTCCACAAATATAATTTTAAGTGGCATTTAAATTTAGTAAAAGATTAACAAAACATCAACAGGTGGTATGACTAAAAAGTTGGGTTAGTTTTGCACTTGCAGGAGCCCAGAGGAGCGCAGTCCTGGGCCCAGCTAACCCCGGAGTTACACCGCTTGCAGCTGGGCTCGGCTTCGCCACGCACTTCGCCACTATTCGTGATCGCCCTGATTCATAGTAAATGTAGCTCCGCTTCACTGCAAAGCCTAGAGGTGCTCCAAGAAGATAAGATGGCGCGATAAGGCCAGCGATAAAAAGACTGAGTGGTGTCATAAAAAATACTGCGGTTCTCAGTTTCTAAAATTAAGCTTTCTTCTTCATTTCTCACTTCGTCTGCCTCGACGGATGTTCCGACTACAACTTGAGCAAGAGGACATGACTTGATAGGTTTCAGAATAAAATCCAGGTTTTGTTTGTGTTATGTGTGTTTGTACAGTCATAAATGATCAATCTTGCAGCAGCACAGACGTCCCTGACTTTAATGTCAGCGTCCACAGTCCACATTTCTAAATAGGTATTTTTTTCTAAGATGTTACATGAATGATCAGGGGTTCCTGAAACACTTGAAAGCTGAATGAGTAAAATAGCACTTTGCACCAATCTGATGGTTGAATAACCTAAATAACAGATTAAAAAAAAATATAAATATCTTTGTTGTTGAGCTCAAATGTCTATTCTTTCAATAATTTAGTAGCAAGAAGGATTTTTGAGTTTAAAATGCTGCCTTTTTTGTCTATTAAAATGCAATTCATTGGGATTAATTACACACCAAGCAATTAACTCAAGTCCCACCACTAAAATGTACCCATATATTTATAAATATAGCTCGGATTTCGAGAAAATGTAGTCTGTCTTTGGTAAATTATTCAGAAAATACAGATGCTGTGCTTGTTTATGTTCCTGTCGGTGTGCTGTGATCTTTGTAGATTGACTTCGCTCTTGCTAATTTTGGCGGATGGCGGTGCTGAGGTCCGTAATTACTGCAAGTAAATTAGGGGGCAAAGTGCTGCAGAGGACCCTGATGCTCCACGTGTTGCACTGTTTGCTGGTGATTTTCTGACTGAGAGATGTACAAGGACCTTTCACGAGCCCTTTTCTTACACTCAGCTGCCCATAAACTCTAAAAGAGAAGAAGCAGGCACGTGTCTCCAGTGTTATACTAACAATACTTTGATATGTAGGGTGGTAAAACAGAGAGACAGAGATCAGCAGTGAGTGATTAAAAAAGTGATTCGAAGCAGACATCTGGGCCTGGTCCAGACTGACACACAGCTCCCTGCAGGAACAACTTTAGCTCTGTTTGCTTGCAGGTTTGCAGCCAGGAGAACCTGTTTGCCACACCGAGTACTCCAGCGTCAGCCACTTCAAGGGAACCGGGACTCTGTGGCGAGCAGAACTTATTAGATGGTTTTCATGAACGGAGGAATGTTCTGTCGTCAACCACTGTTTGACCTTTGTTTGGATTTTTACCCCCTCATATATTCTGAGTCTGTATATTTATATATATTCTGTTGAAAAGACAACCCCCCCCCAAAAAAAAAACAAACAAAAAAAAAACTTTGTTTATATCTGGAAGCGTTTTGGCTTTGACCTCCAGAACTTAACTCACTGGAAATATCAGCAATTAAAAAATACTTATATTTCTGAAAAAAGGCTGGAAATTGCTGTTATATTGAACAGTATTCAACATCAGCTCAGTTTTATTTAGTAAGAACATCCGTAATTTGCTCGTTTTTGTTTTGTTTTCTTCATCTTTTAACATTTTCATTTTTTTAAAGCTATTCTTTATGCTGCAGTCTTGACCTTAAATTGCTGAGAGGAGCCATGCTTGACCTACGGTACCTTCCTGACTGAAAAATGTTGCTCACTAAACAACAAGTCAAATTTACCTGTATAACACATTTCAGCAACAAGGCAGTTCAAAGTGCTTTACATCATAAAAACTTCATACAGTAACCAATTATGAAACAAGCAATAAACATTACATTTTGACAAATGCCATCGTCAAAATTATCAAGCAAATATTATTTGAAAATACTGATCAATGTTCCTTTTACTGCTAATCCAAGGCAGCTCTAAACAGGTGGGTTTTCAGCCTTGATTTAAAGGAACTCAGTGTTTCGCCTGTTTTGCAGTTTTCTGGAAGTTTGTTCCAGATTAGTGGAGCATAAAAACTGAAAGCTGCTTCTCCATGTTTGGTTCTGGGGATGCAGAGCAGACCAGAACCAGAAGACCGGAGTGGTCTGGAAGGTTGATGCAACGACAACAGGGCTTTAATGGATTTTGGTGCTGAGCCAAGGTAAGCTCTGGATCAGCTGCAGTTGTCTGATTGATTTTTTTAGGCAGACCTGTGAAGACACTTACAGTAATCAATGTGACTAAAGATAAACGCAAGGATGAGTTTCTCTAGATATTAATAATATTGATTCTTCAAACATTAAGAAAACAGTACATTTGTAATTTCACCTGAGGAAAAGGTGTGTGTTTTGGCTTTTAATTGGAAATATCCTCATTAAAAAGAAGGAAATAATAATAATAATAATAATAATAATAATAATAATAATAATAATAATAATAATACATCAGTTAAAGAAAAATATATAAGAAATTATTAAAAATAGATATTTTAAAAAATGGAGGATATTATCAGAAGAAAGTCGTAAAATTATGAGGAAAAAAAAGTTGTTTTAATGAGAAAAAAACGCTTCGATAGAGTTATCAAGATCTGACGTGAGCAGCTCGTGTCGTCCGTGATTCTTTCTTCAAAATAGACTCAGTCGTTTAAACAATCGTTTCAAAAATCCTGCTGCTGGTAATAATTTAATGCTGATGTGTTGAAAGGTGAAGTAATAACTTATTGGTAAAACTGACACTAAAGTACAACTTCAGCATTCCTCTTTTTAATTTTTAATTGTTTTTCATGTAGGCGTTCTCATAAAATTACGACTTCGTTTTCCTATTACGCAACCTCATTCTGGTAATATTACAACTTTATTCTCGTATTATTCCAACTTTATTTTCATATTATTCCGACTTTAATCAAGTAATTATTACTTTATTGCCGTATGACTGTTTTAGTATTATTATTACTTTATTCTCATTATTTTGACTTTGTCTGACAACTTTATAATCGTAACACTATGACTTTATTCTCATACAACGTTTTTCTCGTAATAAGCCTGACTCTAATACGTCATCTATGAATTAGCAAACAGAAATTATTTTGGTTATTGACTTAAAACAGGAAAAGTTTATCTTAATTTTTTTTGTCAGACGATGAGAAAAACAGGTTGAGTCTTTTTAAACTGTGTTGGAAACACTGGTAAGGAAACGCATGTGGCTAAAGACCCAAACGTGTCGTCATTTTAAAACTGCTTTTCACATTACATTATTAATAAATGTAAATGCAAAAAACAAGAATTTATGTTACAAAAAACAACAATTTAAGGGAAACAGTGATCTCAGGAAGGAAGCTATAGTTTCAACGAGTAAAAATAACATCACAAGGAAATAATACGTAGCTATGGTCTAAGAAAAATGTCCCAGGATGTTCATACTTGTTGCAGTTCTCCTCTCATCATGCTGATTTGTTCACTTACAAGTTGTTTTCTTGGAGTCATTGGCGTTTATTAAGCAACCTAAATGATTGATGGATGTGAAAATGACAGATTCCTCTGTGTCCTAACCTCATTTTGACCCTGAAGTTTGTAGCTTTAGGTATGCGTTGATCATCAGGTTCAAAGAGTCAATCGCTGAAACCTGGAGGAAGTGTCAGCAGCAGTTTCACCTGCGTATGAAAAGCCTGAGGCAAAACTGCCTATGAGGGTTTAAGAAGTGACACAAAGGAAGGGAAAAACCTCATCAACCAGTTTCGTTTTCTGTGCAAACATCCTTCACTGTAAGTGAACCAGAGCAGCTTGTTTTGGGGAGAAATGAACACGATTCCAGCTGGAATCAGCTGAAAGCCGTTGGTTCAAAGAGGAGGAAACGTTGGTTTTAAATGTTGGTGTGAGCAGAGTAAGAAGGCACGAGTCTAGAAGTGAAAAGGACTGCGAGAAAAGCATGAAAGGTTGTCCTTAAATCGAGTGACACAAGACTGGAAGTCGGAAAATATTCTGCAGAACTGGGTTAAATTTTAATTTCTGATCTCCACCGTTGGCCTTTGCTTCTGCCTCTGCATGCTTGAGCTTGTCCAAATATTTCCAGGCAAGGCCGCTCTGTCTGTTGGCAAACTGGCAAGTATTCTGGTATGTACGAGGCGTGGCATTTCCATGGGATTTCCCTGCAAAGACGAGCTGTCAAACGGCGAGCCAACAGCCCTGACTGGCAGCACACATCTACAAATCCTTGAGGCGGACAAAAGTCCAAAGTAAACATTTACCTGCTCCACCGTGATGCGCTTCTATTCCAGCAGTGGAGCTGATTGCAGGATGGGGAAAGCATTGAGGAAATCATTTGAATGGTTGCCCTCTTAATCCCGTCAAACTGTTTCCAGTCATCATGATGAGCAGTTTCAGTTTTATTCCCCTGACATTTTGCTGAGGAAATTCCCAAGTGTGAAAGTTGCAGCTTGTTGATCCGTCACTTCTCCCACTCTTGTGACTTTTCTGTTCTGAGTTTCTCTCTGTAGTTTTGCTGCTGGAGGACAAACTGACCTGTTTTTCCTCACTTTCTTCTTCCACGACTACTGCAGTGTGTAACTTTTATGAAAATATGTTTTTTACATATTTGTTAAAATTATCATTATGTCGTGACAATATAAGACAGATAATCTGTGAAAAAAATCAAGCTCTTCTGCTTTCTCCCAGCGCTCCCAGTACAGTAACTGCAGAAATACACCACTCAGTCAGAAGTCAGAAACAACCAATCAGAGCCAGGAGGAGGGTCTTAGCGCTGTCAATCACCTCATGTACACCGCTCACACACTCCTCCTTGCTCTCTGCTACAGCTGGTTCACCACAACATAGCCTGTTGCTAATGCTAGTGCTAGTTAGCATGGCCACCGATGACGGCGGATAAACAGTTTTCCTGGAACAGTGAGTTGATTCTCCACCATCAGCACACTTAGCAGCGCGTACACGAGGGTGACTGGCAGCGCTAAGCCCCTCCTCCTGGCTCTGATTGGTTGTTTCAGGTCGGGAGCGGTGCATTTCTTTAGATGGCGATAGCAGCTCACGGAGGAGCTGGAGGAGATCAGTCTTTTCACAGATTATCTGCCTCACACCAAACTGAAACAGTTTTAATAAATATGCAAAAAAACATGTTTTTGTAAAGGTTACATACTGCAGCTCGTCGCTATGTCAGAACTAATTTGGCAAATGTGTTTCCATCTCTCCTTCAGCACATTAATATTTTTTCGGAAATAATCCAAAATCCACCTCAAGCAAGCATAAAAACGTTTTTGCGAAATCGGGGAAGTTATTTTGAATTTTGCCGTTTCCATCAACCGTTTCTAATGCAACACTTCAAAATGCGCATTTAAAAACCCGTTAATGGCAGAGCTTAAAGCTGCAGTATGTAACTTTTATAAAAATACATGTTTTACATATTTGTTAAAACTGTCACCATGTCGTGACAGTTTGCTATGATACGGATAATCTGTGAAAAGATGGAGCTCCTCCACCTCCTCCCTGAGCTGCTATCGCCGTCTAAAGAAATGCGTCGCTCCTGTACTATTAGAATGAAATACAAAAATAAAAACAAAAACACCCTCCCGGAAGTATTTCTTTTAAATTTGAGTTGGTGAAACCTGAAGAAACCTGCATAAAATACCAGTAAAATACAATGAAATTCATGGTAAAAATAGTATTTCTTTGGTTTTCCCCTATACGTTTGAATGAACAGTTGCACCGAACTCCACAGAAAGCCTGCTTGAGTGCTGAATGATGAATGGTGTGAGCGGAAAGAGCAACACGAGCTCTTTCTTCAGCCGGCGTTGCTTGTTGAGCTCGGGTCTTTCATGAGAAATTTCATTCTGTGGAAGACCACAGGAAAACCCCGTCACTGACCTCAAGAAATCCCCTGTCCGTTGGGACAAAAATCACCACATTAATCTCCTACTTTCACTCTGACCCCGGTTTCATTTCTGCAACACTCATGAAAATCACCGTTGTTTGTTTGATTTCTATTTTAACAGCCGAGAACAAGAGAAAGCATGACTCATGGAGAAGCAACGTCAGCAGATACCGGCTCATAATCCGACTGTCACAATAAACAAAAACTAAAAGAGGTGAAGAGAGGGAAGCAGAGAGAAGGAAGATGCTCTGAGCGGAAAGGAAATGTGAAAGACCAATGGAGCAAACAAAAGACTGGGTGATAAAAATCATAAATCAACTGTGGGAATCACTGCAGGTGTGCTTTTGATAGTGCAAGTTCACGAACTTCAGGTGAACTCGTACGATGCGTTTTAGGCGCAGCAGGTGCAGGAGTCAAACCGAGTTCAAAGAACAAGCACAGGCACAAATATTTCAGCTGGGATTTATATGCTTCTGAGGAACTGAACGCCTCAAAATCGAGTCTCGACACCTTATTCTGTCCAGGTTCTCGGACCCGAAGCCAAACCTGGACTCTAAATCTCATTACAAAGCAAGAAAAATCATCAATCTGGTCCTCAAAGATAAAGCAGCACCCACACCGGTCAGTGTGTACAGTATGGTAGCCGAGAAACGTATAAATAATATATATTAACTCCCTCTTTGAAGTAAGTCCCAGACCTTCTACTGCTTTCATGTGAAACAGACATGACCCGACATGAAAGGCAACGGTTCAGTCGGCACATAAGAAAGAATATGCAGCAGGTATTTTTGGACAAACACTGCAAAAACACAAAATCTTACCAAGTATTTTTGGTCCAGCTTCTAGTGCAAATATCTTGAATACACTTAAAATAAGACAAAACTAACTTACAAGTAACTTTTCAGCAGATATAGGAGCTTGTTTTAAGTCAATAATTCCTTAATATTTATGAAAAAGTTCTAGTTATAAGTGAAATAATCTGCCAGCAGAGCAAGACATTTTCCCATATTATAAGTTAAAATGTTTTGTCCCACTGGCAGATTATTTCACTTATAACTTGAACTTTTTCATGAATAACAAGGAATTATTGACTTAAAACAAGCTTCTATAATTGTCAAAAGTTACTTGTAAGTTAGTTTTGTCTTATTTCAACTGTATTGTAGATATTTGAACTAGAAACTAGACCAAAAATACTTGGTAAGATTTTCTTGTTTTTGCAGTGTGGGTGTAGAGATGGACTCAGACCTGAACCTTCAGAGACATATAAAGAGAATTACAAAGTCAGCCTTCTATCACCTGAAGAACATTTATTTCACTTATAACTAGAACGTTTTCATCAATATTAAGGAATTATTGAGTTAAAACAAGCTCCTGTAGTGTCCTATATTGATTTTGTGTTTTTGCAGTGCATCACCTGATGTCACTGAAGTGGCCAACAGCACCATCTAACTCTTAAAACGTAACATCTGCACCAGGAAAACAGGAAAAACTAACAAGCAAACAAACATTATTATTCTTTTTTTTAATAAAAAAAAAAGTCAAAATTACAACTATTATTAATAAATGTAGAAGATAGTTACTAGGTAAAGTATTTTAACCACTAACAGATGCAGCAGATTAATTTCCATCCCATTAGGAGAAACACGATCTTTTTCACTAATAATCTTCTTGCTTTCTTGCATATTTCACAGTGAACCCAATCCACAGGAACAGCATGCATAATCAATGAGGCTAATCAGATAGTGGAAACTGAAGCTACGTATTGATAAACTGGGAATCTCACAGAGGCACTGATCAATGCAAGGAAGTGGATAATAAATGGAAATGTTCTGCTGGATGTTAGTTTAAAGCTAAAGGAAGATGGAGGAGGGTCAGCAGGTTATAAATTGTAAAAACAGATTAAAAACAGACATGAATAGTGAGGTTGGTGGAAAACAACATGGAGTCATGGATGACCCAGATATGGGAACAGTTTAAGGAATAAAAAACATGGAAAAGATGGTAACAAAAGAAAAAAAATAGATCTGTATTTACTATAAAATCTACTGTGTTTATAATGTTTAACATTTCAATGACCAAATTATTCACAGATTTTTGGCTACTTGACACACTATTGGATGAGGTTTGTAAAGCAGCCAATTCAGGCATGAGATTTTTTTTTTTTTTTTTTTTTTTTTTTTTTTTTGGCATTCTTTGGCTGTACTGTGGAGGGCTAATCCTGCCAAAATTGGTAATAAATATTGAAAAAAAATCCTTTAATAAACTAGATAATGAGCCAAATATTGTATTCAAAAAATATTAAGAGGAACTTACTCAAGTTATTTAAATAAAGAGTGTAACATAGGTTGATATTTGTTTATTAATTTATTGTTATTATTTTATTTTCCATTTTATTTATAATCTTGTTTTATTAATTAGTTTGTTTTTTAATCTCTTCATTTATTTTCAAATTTTTTCATATTCTATATTTATTTAATCCTTTTTTTATTACTGCCACATTTTATTTCAGTATTTATGTTCTTATTTTTTCATATTCTGTATTTATTTCATATTTTTTTTATTTATTAAAATTTAAAATTTATTACCCCTATTTCATCTTTGCATTTTCTTCCCTCCTGTTTTCTCATTTGTTCATTTATTTAATGATTTTTAAAATATATATATTTTCCTCGTGTTCTCTTTTCTTTTTCCTTCTGACTAAGAGATAAAATGAGAAAATGCAAAAAGGAACTATTAGAGGAGAAAATTAATAAATTACTTTTCTGAACTATTTATTTATTTTGATATTAATTGCAAATTTGAGCAGGATCAGTCCTCCACACTGTTCCCTCAAGAGCATAAATAAGGACTTAAGATGCCAGCTTCTGCAGTTGTGCTAACGTAGTTTCCACTGTGTGAATTAATGCATGTTAAGGTCTATTTGATATTTAACCTATTAAAATAGACAGTTATAAGTGTTTTTAGTGGGGCTCTCAAGTATTTACTTACTTTAACTATTTGTGGGCTCCCTAACCCTCACGAATACCGGGGGTCCACTGTATGAGGGGGACCAGCAGAACTCTCCAGCGGTACCAGATTGTACAGTCTTGCCCACAGTTTTCAAACGTAGATCTGACTTCCTGTCTCCTTCCTCGTATCCTCCAGATCTCGAAGCCACTTCCTGGTTCAGACCTCTCCACCAGTACTTCCCTTCATCTAAGACAGCTCAGTTCTGGCCCTGCTTCAGCTCAGGTTGATTAATTATACGCTGATCGCTGCACGTCCTCAAATGTCCCACCTTATGTGGGCTAGGGATCACAGCCACCCATAAACGGCTAAAATCTGTGAATACTCGAGACTCTAACAACACTTATGACTGCCTATTTAAACAGTTCAAACACCAAATATACCTTAAGGGTGACCTGTTATGCTTTCTTGAACAGCTTAGGATAAGTCTTTGGGCTTCACAAAACATGTTTGTTACATTTTTTGCACAATATTCTTATTTAAAGGGATTTCAATTCAATTCAAAAACACTTTATTGATCCCAAAGAGAAATTAAATGTTAATTAAGGAGTCATTCCAGATGCTGATGGCTGTGGGCAGGAAAGCCCTCCAGTTTTACAACCAGTCTGAAGAAGCCTCTGACTGAAGAGACTGTTTTCCAGTGACACTTCAGTCTGGTCAGTTCTACTTGTTTTGAGCTCCTTTCAGAATGAGCTGAAGCTTTAGGGCCTCTTGTCACTTTAAATCTAAATAAGCTGATGCTGGCCACACACATACCCCCCCAACTCAACTTACATTCAAATGTGAAAATAGCTGCAAACAGATGCACAATTATACAGCTGTTTATCTTTGAAAAGCAGAAGTAGAGCCTCCTGCACAACCAACAAGAACGCTGCAAGTCGTATCTGAAAGGTAAGTCAACAACTCGTCTTTTCCAGCAGCCATTGTGCAGGGCATACAGCGGTAAAACCAGCTGACCAGTCATGCTCGAGCTCTGCTTATGTTGCTAGGTGAGGGGCTGGGCTTGGCTGGGGTTGCTAGGTAACGGCACAGTGTGATGTTACATTCAGAATGTTTTTGAAACGGGTCGTTTTCCAGACACCAAAAAAATGAACTTAACACAAAAAAACAGCTGGGTGGGTTTTTTTAAGCACTTGGGCTGTTTTTAGAAGCAGTTTAGACCCAAATGGAAGAACTATGACGTGCTAATTGAGAGTTTTGCATAATAAGTCCCCTTTAAAATCTTAGCGCAACCGCAGAAGCTAACATCTTCGGTCTTCCTTATCTCTGCTCTTACAGGTTCAGTCAATCAGCAGCAAGGAAAATGAATGCCACTCCGGGACTGGCTGTTTTGCAAACGCCAGCCAATAGGGCCAAGCAGCATTGCGTCAAGATATTTCAGCTTCCCGAGCTGCATTTTCTATCGGGTGTTTTAGATATGATAATTTGGAGTCACGTTCCAGACAGAAATAGATGAACAGGAATGTTTTGTCCACTGAGCACGCTTGAATTATGTCACTCTGTGTACTGAATCTCTATGATCGGTGAGCGCCGACATCTTTTGACTTGAAGTACAGAAATAAACCAACATTTCATTGATATTGTAATTTACTGGGTTTCCTATTAGACAGCACCAGTGAGTGATACTCTTGATCAGGGGTGTCCAAAGTGTGGCCCAGGGGCCGTTTGTGGCCCTTGAAAGGGTTTTTTGTGGCCCCCAACTGAAGTTCAAAAATGATACAAATTTGACCTGTGGAGCACAGGTGGTTGATGTAGATGGAGACTTTTTATTTGTAATCAGGGTAAAATTATTACCAACATAATTGTTTTTACAATAGAAAATGTTGAAAACAACACAAAGTGTTTGTGTTTTACTAAAAGGTTGACTTTGCTGCATCCAAATCAGCTTTCTAATTTATCAAACTTGGCTAAATATAGCAAATTTTTTTGGAAGAAATTACCCAGACCCTGTTCTTTTACTGAGATTAAATTTGTTTTATGCCTTTGTTGTAATACAATCCTTTTTAAGTTTTGGGTCTACATTGAATAATATCCCTTTCCTTAAAAAATAAAAAAAATAAAAATAAAAAAAAAAGTCACTATTTACTTGATTTCAGTTTTCTTTTTATTACTTTTGACTCAATTTTGACCCAGGTGGCGAAACGTTTGTCCCTCCCCGGTCTAGACAACAGTAACACAATAACTAGATCCTTTTTTTGATCCATATTGTTGTGTTTTTAAAGACTCATGAACTCCTGATTTACTACATCAACATTTCGAGACTCTTTTTTCCCTTGTTGCAGCTTTTAAAGGGGCAGTATTATGTAAAACTGACTTTTATTGAGCTTTACATGTTATGTTATTCGCCACCTTTGGGGTGCAGCTTCTCCTCAGAGCTGCAGTTTCCAAGTTTCTGAGCGGCCCTCCCTGGAAAAAACGTTGTTAAAGGGTTAATAGAGGAACGATGTTGCGATGATTTCCTGAAGGCGAAGTTTCGGAAAGAGCAGGAGTATTTAAAGAGACAGAGGCCCAATTTCAAAGCATTTCTTTTAAGTCATATTTGATATATACAGCATTTTTGTAACAGCTGAAGGTAACAGTTACGTGATTGTTTTATAAGATGATTCTATGTGGCTGGAAAACACATAATACTGCCCCTTTAAGCAGGTTTATGAGAGATTTTTATGACTGAAAGTACTGAACTGCTGACGCTGTGGATCTGAAACAGAACTCTGGAGGTGCTAGAAGGTCTGGAACTTGTATAATTTGACTAACCTGGTGAAGACCAGAACAAACCCATGAGGAATGACCGTAGATGTGAGTGCCGGGCCAAGAACCTGCTTTCACAGCACTAATATATGTTTGTTTCTTTTCATTTTCACCAAGAACTTTCCATCCATCTTCCAGAGCACCTCGAGGTCCAAAATGAAGGCTTGTTGAGGAACTTTGAAGCTGGTTGGGGGGTGAATTTCTACATGAATTAGATTGAAAGGAAGGAAAATCTAAAAGGGGAAAATAGTTTGGAAACAATGGTAAATATCTGAGAAGGGATGACAGAACTGGAAGAAACCCAAAAGAAAATGAAAGAAATAAGGAATATATAACAACAGAAAACTGTTTTATATATATTTATAGATTTGTGTCTTGGCTCTGCCAACCAACCTCCTCTGTCAAACCATTAACATCTAAATTGTTGAGGGAAAACTCTGTTTCTTTATCGCTGCCATCACACACTCACAAGAACTATTTTGACTCCACTTGCCCTCCGGTTATTGGGCTCTTATCTGCCTTGACTGAGGAACAATGCCGTCTTTCTTTCTTCGTCCCTCCCTCTCTCCGCTCGTCTTCCTCAGCCTCTCTCCATCTGTGGTATGCAACAGTTCCAACCACAGGGTTTGAAGTTGGACTGGAGGGTAGCTAATTACGATGGAAAAGAGAGCAAGAAGCAGAGGGAGGGTGGAAAAAAGTGATAGGGGGAGTGAGGAGGAGGATGAAATATAGTAAAGAAGCACCACAAAGAGCAGGGCTGTTGTTTATTACCAGAAGAAAGACAAAAGTCACATATTGCACTTTCAAGAGACAGGTAGCTGATGGGCCATATCCCAGCATGACATAGGCAAACACTGACAGGCAGCCTTGGGGTCAGTTTTGGATTGTTAACAAGAGCAGAATAATACTGATGGTCCAACATGAGGAAAAAGTTTGTGACTCTCAATTGTTGCTTGATAAAAGATTTCACTTGTGTGCAGCTGAAAATGGCTTCAACACATCTGTTTAGACATGCAAACTCTGACTCTACTTCATGCATAGATAACAGGAGAAATTGGGTTTTTTTATTATAGCACATTTTAGCAACAAAGCAGTTCAAAGTGCTTTACATCGTGAAAACATAAGAACACCATAAACACATCTAATGGTCACCAGTTGTAAAACCAGCAACAAACATTACATTTTGTCAAGTGCCATCATTAAAAACATCAATACACATCAAATATGTTGGTCAATATTGCAGTTATTATGGGTCAAAGGCAGCTCTAAACAGGTGGGTTTTTAGCCTTGATTTAAAAGAACTCTGTGTTTCAGCATTTTTGCAGTTTTCTGGAAGTTTCTTCCAGATTAGTGTAGCGTAAAAACTGAAAGATGCTAATGCTAAGCGATTTAGGGATTTATGAACTAACAGAAGTATTTTAAAGTCTGTTCTTTGAGCCACAGGGAGCCAGTGGAAGGACTTTAGAACTGGTGTGATGTGCTCTGTCTTCCTGGTCTTAGTGAGAACGCGAGCAGCAGTGTTCTGGATCAGCTGCAGCTGTCTGGTTGATTTTTTTTTTAGGCAGACCTGTGAAGACACTGTTGCAGTAATCAATGTGACTAAAGATAAATGCATGGATGAGTTTCTCTAGATCTTGTTCAGACATTAGTCCTTTAATCCTGGAAATGTTCTAAAGGTGATAGAAGGCTGATTTTGTAACTGTCTTTATATGTTTCTGAAGGTTCATGTCCGAGTCCATCACTGCACCCAGATTTCGGGCCTGATCACTAGTTTCTAGCAGTAATAACTGATGCTGCGAGCTGACTCTAGATTGTTCCTCTTTGTGTCTAAAGATAATAACTTCAGTTTTGTTTCGGTTCAGAACATGCAAACAGGGTTCGAACCCTCTTGCTGCAAGGCAACAGTGCAAATCACTGCTCCACTGCGCAGCCTTAGATTATTATCAGAAAGATAATTTACTTTTCAACAAGTGAAATCCACAGATTTAAAAGCTTTTTTTCTTTTTTTTTTTTTTTTACACACAGAGTGATTATTTCAAGTGTTTATTTCTGTCTGACTGACAGTCAATGAAAACCCAAAAGTCAGCTTCAACTGAGCGTTGAACAGACAACCAAGCAGCTAACTCAATAAATCTGGTAGTACTGACTGAGATTGTTAGACAGGAATAAGTCTCTTTCAACTGTTTTGATTCTGAAACAGACAAATAAAAAGTGCTGTGAAAAAGTATTTACTCCCTTACATATTTCCTCCTCCTTTACGTCAGACTAAATGTTTCATCATCAAATTAAATTTAACACCATACTAAGATGGTAGAAGGTAATTGAACCTCTTGTTAAATGTCATGAATAGGCCTGAAGTACTGAAACAGAACCTGCCTGATCACATGAAGTAGGCTAAGAAATCTCAAAAGGGCAACACATGACGGCCAGATTGGACTAAATTCATTGACTTATAACAGTCTGGAAAGGACTGCAAAGTAATTTCGAAGGCTTTGGGACCCCAGAGAACTGAAGTGAGAGACAATGTCTTTAAATGGAGAAAACATGGAGCAGTGGTGAACCTTCCCAGGAGTGTCCGACCTACCAAAATTACTCCAAGAGGTCATCAATGACTTATTTAAGAGGTCACAGAAGAACCCAGAACAACATCTAAAGCTCTGATGACCTCACTGCCTCGGCTAAGGTCAGAGTTCATGATTCAACAATAAAGGCCAGAACCACTGCTGACCCAAAACAGCATAAAGGTCCATCTCACCTTTACCAAAGACATATCAATGATCCCCAAGACTGCTGAGAAAATACTCTGTGGGCTGAGAGACTAAAGTGGAGCTTTCTGGAAGGTGTGTTTCTCATTACGTCTGGGGTGAAACTAACAGCATCATTAACAGAACACCATACCAACACTTAAACCCTACAGGTGCACAAAGGAGCGTTACTGTAGATCCTTCCTCCCAGCAGCTGTTATGCTGCGTTCAGACCAAAGGCGATTTCAGCGTCAAAAAGGTGTCCAACGTCTCAAGTTGGATGATTGTGCAGTTTAAAGTCAGACACTTGAATCAAGCATCAAAATCGCTCTTGACACGCATCTGAGTAAAGCGTGGACAGAGTTGCGTCGGGAGGAGCCTCTTGACTCCTTTGCATCGACTCTTCCACATTCCTGCACATTCCCTCTGAAGAGATGCATTGATTCTTCAGCGTGAATTTAGTAGTGGCTCAAATGAGGGGAAATGTTTACCGTGGTGACAATGTTTTGACCTGAGATCCTGACGACTCGCTGATCCTCCTCCAGGAAAGGTCCTTTCTATTCCTGTCTCTGTAGCGATAGCTCGACTGGTCATGGATGGGCTCTTGGTTCTTCCGTCCCGTCAGAAATTGCACCGCTACGTCACATAGCAGGGTCTCTCTGATTGGTTGACGCTCTGCGTCCATTGGCAAAAGTTCAGATACTCCAACTCCAGCGTCTGCTGCGCTGGACGCGCTGTACACACGACATTTAACTTACAATATATTAACTAGATAATTTATGTTTTAATTTTTTTTCAATGTTTGTTTTGGGCACTAGTGGCCTTTTTTCCATTTTTTTGTGGACAGTAGGTTGACAGGAAAGAGGCAGAGAAGGGGGGAGAAGAGATGCGGCAAAGGTTCGAGGTCGGGAGTCGAACTCAGGACAACCGTGACAAGGACTATAGCCTCTGCATGCGGGGTGCCCGCTCTGCCCGCTACCCCACGCAACGCCCCTTAACGAGACATTTTAACTTATAATATGAGAAAAAATGTCCCACTGGCAGATTATTTCACTCATAACTCGAACTTTTTCATCAATATTAAGGAATTATTGACCTAAAACAAGCTCCTATATCTGCTGAAAAGTTACCTGTAAGTTAGTTTTGTCTTATTTTAAGTGTATTTAAGATATTTGCAGTAGAAACTAGACCAGAAATACTTGGTAAGACTTGGCGTTTTTGCAGTGTATTTATTTGTATGTTTGAAGGTAAAAACAGAGGCTTTTTCAGCTTCATCATTTTTCCAGGGCAGCCAGTCTGAGCCGCTGTCCAGGGTGCTGAACAGAAGGTTTGCCCTCGGCGTCTCCTCAAAGCTCAGGCCAGCGGGCAGGAATCCTGCTGCAGCTGATAAGGGGGACATTTATAGCCTCATCTGCTGAGGTTATGCTTGATTATTTTGGTTTCCATGTTTTGACTCTCAGGATTTTTATTCCCTTTCAGGATCTATCAAGGTCCTTCTTGCTCTGCCACTAGGTTTTCCTTTATGTCAGCGCTGAGTTTGATGTTGGCTCGCATTTTTAGTCCTAACTAAACATTTTAAACCAAAACCACACAGTTGCCTGCTCAGCATCAACTGCTCTGAGCCAAATCACCAAATAAATACTCAAAGCTTTGACTTATCAACTCAAATAAACAAAAATAATGTAAACATATTGGATGCATAAGAGGAGAAAAGAGACTGGATCCAGTTTTTAAAATATGAGCTGAGCCAAAATAGCGATCTGAGCTGAAGGGAGTCCCGGCCAACTTTTGCTGCTTCAGCTGTCAGTAAACCCTGATCCGAGGCACTGGGGTGAAACTGGTACTGTCATACCGCTGACTGGGAAACACAGAGGGTATGATGACTGCTGAAGATCATCAGACGAGAGGCGGCTGAAGGGGGCAACAGATGCTTGAGAAACGGGGACTCAGCGTTCATGTGTCTCCCAGGGAAGCAACATCATGCAGGCTTAAAGAGATGTTCTGATGCTTTTCTCAACTAAGTTAAGGGTTCGTTCACAGCAGCCCTGTTTAGTCCGCTTTAATCGAACTCGAGTTCGTTTGCCTGGAAAGCCCAGGTTCAGTTGGGGAGCTGTGAACCGTAATCAAACTTTGATGCAGACCAAATAAGCGAACTCTGGTCCGCCTACAATCCTCGGCTTGGTTCGGTTGAAGTGAACTCTAGTGAGGTTTGAATGCATATGAACGCCAAGCGGACCAGAGGCCGCTCCAAAAGCAGGAAGTGGACTACAGCGCAGGGCATTCTGGGTAAATACAACCAAAACAAACACTCAAGTCTAGCGCAAGTGGAAGAAATGACTCGTGGTCTTTTGCCAAAGACAACAGAGAAATCCTTCAACCACTAAAATCTGACGCTGCTCCATGTTTGTTTACATTTCGTCAAGAAGGAAGTTGCGCTCAGCGCCGTCTTCAGAGGTTTTCGTGTTATTTCCTTCAGTGGTTCTTGGTGCAGCGCCCCCACAGGCGAGGAGGAGAACAGGCAGCTCAAAGGGTTTGGTTTGTTTGACGCAGTGCAGCGTGAAAGAGAACCGCAGCAGCTGAAAATGTAACAAATGCTGCAATTTTGGTTCCCAATAGAGCTGAGTCTTCAGGACCATTGGGTGTGAAATAACTCTTACTTCTAAAGAACTGCTAAAGAACTACACCACCTTTAAAAGGGATGTTATGTCTTTTAACATATAAACTGTATTTTATTGGGATTTTAAGTGGTAAATCAACACAAAGTTTTGCAAAATTGTGAAATGATACTTAGTTTTCAAAGGTTTTCAGCGTAAAAATACGTAATTTCTAGTGAGTTTGTCTTCAGTCTCAGGTTTCTCAACACTTTATAGAGCCACCTTCATGCCTGGTTCAGGCGCCAAGATTTTAAAATTGTTGGTGGATTTTCAAAACCTGAGAAACCACGGACGTGACGGTAAGAAATCCAAGCTGTGACAGCTTTGGTCGTACAGTGTGTGGCGTCGAGCCACACGGCAAAGACGACACACCAAACACGAACCGAGTTCACCAACATTCAGACGGGAAGTCTCACAAAACCTCTCGATCAAACGAGAGTTCAGAGTAAACCAGATGTGGAGAAGCAATCGTGATAGGTATGTGGACTAAAACAGAGAAAAAGCAAAACAAAAAGACATTTCCGACGTTAATCGGACTTTCTGAAGCGCCACGGCAGCTGTTTTGTCTTCTGTATTCTGGATTCCTCTCCGTGTTTCCTTCACTTCGCTTCCTGTAAGTGTTTTTACCAACTTTACTCATCTGGAGACATTTCTGCCTGTTCTTCTTGTCAAAATGGTGCAATCTCAGTCAGATTACATGGAGAACATCTGTGAGTATCAATTTTCAAGTCTCGTCACAGATTCTCAGTTGGATTTAGGTCTGGACTTTGACTAGGCCATTCTAAAACAAGAACATCCTTTGATCCTGCTGGATGGTGAACCTCGATGTTTTTTGGTTTCCTCCCGAGGAAACTGCCTAGGAAAGCATCCTCACACCATGATGCTGCCACCTCTTCTCCTACATGGTTGCTGATAAATTGCAAGCAGAGCTTCTTATGGTTTTATTTCAACGAATGACTTTCTTCTCACCACCCAACCATAAGACTCGGATTAGTGACATTTCGGGAGGCTTGCGGTTGATCCATCCTCTCTCCATGTTCAGATGATGGATTGAACAGATCTCTGGGAGACGTTCAAAGTTTCAGATATTCTTTTACAACCTGATCCTGTTTAAACTTCTCGACCACTTTCTGGTCCTTGGTCTTCATGGCGTTCTTTAAGGCTACGTTCACACGGCAGGTCTCGATGCTTAGTTCCAGTTTCTTGTTTAAATCGGAACCAGGAGAGGTGGGATTGTGATGTGATGCGCTTCACTGATACAGACGTCTGTCTTAAAGTTCGTAATTATGATTTTCAGCCGTTGTTTACGTCCAGATTTACCGCGTCTTGCTTCTCCTGCCGCAGAATTATGACGCATGTCTCACATCAATGATGTAAAAGTCGGGTAAAATGCGACTGGACTGTTCTGACTGCAGACGCTTTGCAAACGATTGGAAACGAATCCACCACATATGGAAGTGGCACAGATCGGATTTTCTTCTGAGCGGAAAGATCGGAAACGGATTATTCGGACTACTGTGAAAAAGTCGGATATGGGTCGCATTCGCCTGCTGTGTGAATGTCGTCTAAGTCCGAGACTTCTGAATACAACCGGGTGCTGGCCGCACTGGATTTCATTTAGGGGTGGGGCTGAGTATAAATGTATGCTATACTTTTTATTTGCACAAAGTTTTCAAAAGATATACCTTTCCTGGTCTATCACATAAAATCCAATAAAATATGGCGAGGTTGGTGGTTTTAATGCGACACTTTGTGACAAAGTTTAGGAGGTACGTACGCAAGTGGTTATGACATATGGATTTAAAGTCCAGAAGCTAATTTTAGTAAGCAGAGAAGATACATAATCAAATAAATGTAGTACTGTAAAAAGTCTGGAGTAATTATTTATTCTTTATATATTTGAAGAGGAGCGGCAAAAGCAAATGAGGTGGATTAGCAGTGTTTGACTGATGGTGCCATCCAGGACATGATGCTGAGGAATATCGTCTCTGCTGCCTGGAAATGGAGCTGTTAGCATGTCATGGTGGTCATGAGACTGTCACACAGCAAGCCTTCAGTCAGAAGCCTCTTTGATTCGTTGGGACACTGACTGCTACTGGAGATCCTCCCCGCCCACAGCATCACCATCCACAACGACTGTTTGAAGATACTTGGATGATATGGCTTACAGCAACATTTAATTTCCCTTTGGGATAAATAAAGTTTTTTTGTAATTGAACTGAATTTATTTATTTATAATTTTCAAAATTATTATAATATTCGTGTACATAATGAGTGTATTTAGCTTCTGAGAACTGAATAATTATTATTGTTAGAGCATAAGTTTGAAAATGTAAACAAAATATGTCATGTAGCGACATTAAACAGGTAAGCAAGTTTTCCTGCATATTTTCTAATCATTTTACTGAATATTACATACTCGCCCCTAAACAAACATTTTCTAATCTTCATTGTCTTTGTACAGATATTTATCATTTTAGTGCCAGACTAACGTATAATTTCTTGTTTAGTTGCTCACGGACATTAAAACCTGCCGTTCTGTCAGAAAATGTAAACTAGTGTCTGAGGCAAGGGTGTCAAACTCATGTTACCAAACCGTTAAATTATTAATAAAAAGCTGTCTCTGCAGTCAATAAGTACTTCTTAGAAATGAATATTATTGAACATTGATTCACATCGATAACTCCCTCCAGGATGTCACAATTGTTTTTGTGATTTTTTGCAATCAAAACCACAGATTTTGTGGCGGTAATTTAGAAACTCTGCAATATTTGCCCTTATGGATGACAGTAAATGTGACTTTTTGTTACTCGCCATATCAATCATGTACTATAACTTGACCTCAAGTAAAGAAGAGGCAACAGTGTCATAAAAGGAAGAAGCACTGCCACCTGTAGGTGGGAGTTAGCATCACTTTAAACCCAATGTTTTTCACCATGTTTACGAAAAATTTGCAATAAACTCCCAATTATGCGTTAGCACAAGACACTGCGGGGATCGGTTGATGTCGCGTGAAAAACTGGAGGAACAGATTGATGTAATTTGACGTCTGGAGTATAGAGGGCCACATAAAAAGCTACGGTGGGCCGGATTTGGCCCCCGGGCCTTGAGTTTGACACGTGGTCTGAAGGATAAGCAAAGAAGGAAGAAAGCTGCTCTCTGATTGGTCTAATGTTTTACTTTGTGACCCACTGAGAAAGAAATGAAAGCTGGAGAACAATATATTTTAGAAACGACGAAGACACAAATATGAAAGTGGATCGAGACGTTACTGAAAGATGAAAGAAAAACCCAAATACGTCTGAAAAAAAAAGCGATTTCAGAGACAAACTGAAGGGCAAACAACACTCCAATCAGCCCCCCAACAATCCCAGTTTCATGCCATGCCTCTATTTTGATGGAAAACCAGTAAACACCTACAGATCTGAGCAGTCCTCCAACTCTCCACCCAGTGTACACACACACACCCACTCAGACCCACTCCCACCCACCGAGGGGGACTTGTTTCTGGGAAGCAGCCTGTTTGAAAACAGTGTATGTTGGTCCTTCAGAGCTCTCCACAGGGATGAAATTAAAGGCTGAACGAGGAGCGAAGGCGCGGGGAGGAGGACGCTGTTCGCTCAGTCTGACTGTGTGGCCTTTCATGCAGCCGAGGCGAAACCTTTTAGAGCTAAACATTCGGCCAAACCCGACTGTAACTTTATGTGAAAGAAATAAACATCTGAGTCAAACTAAATACTAAAGTTTATGACGCCAGTAGAGTGCTCTTTAACAAGAGAAACAAGCCCACAGCATCATACCACCATACTTAACGGTGGACACTGGGTGTTTCGCCGAGATATTCAAGCTGAAACGAATTGATTATTGAAATGATCAACTAATTTAGTCATCGAATAATTATTAACTGGAGTATACAGGCTTAAAAAAGGCCATTTGCTAAAAAAAAAAAAAAAAAACATATTCAGAGCAGTAAGTAAGCCTAAACTGTAAACATTTTGCATTTAAGATGAAAGACATTTGTCTGTAAATCTCTTTTACCCAAAACTCCTTAAGTGGCTTAATTTTAGCTTCTTCCATTTCAAATTCATGAAAGGAATGGTATTTTATTACAATTTAGGCAGTAAAATGTTTATTTACTTATTTAAAAAAGGAATTAAATTATTTGTTTATTTGCATCTTTTAATGTAATTCTAATATTTTAATGAAAAGACTTGTTAAATGAAAAATCTGTGGAATGTGCAAATTTTTTTATCCGATCAGTCGTCAGAATAATCAATAGAATAATTGATTACTAAAATATTTGTTAGTTGCAGCCCTACTAGATAGTCATCCTTTGAATACCCACTTGATCTGTTTGTTGTTGAAAAGCTCAGTCTGAAAAGTTACTTGCAAGTTAGTTTTGTCTTATTTCAAGTGTACGAAGAGATGTACACGAGAAACTAGAGCAGAAATACTTGGTCAGGTTTTGTTTTTGTGCAAGTCTCATCTGATCAAAGCACATGGTGCATGTTAAACTTCCAGCAGAGTTTAGCAAACGTCACATCCATATGCAACTCTTTTTAGAGGCAAAGGCATGACTTTTCTATGTTTTCAGTGAGATTTTACTAATGCATTCGATGTTAGCGTCCAAAGTCAGTCCTCAATGGCTGTTATCCTTGAGGACAACTGTTTTATTTTAGCAGGATTAAGTTATGAAACTATTTACCAAGCTTTGAATATCTCACAGAGCTCTGTTCAATCCATCATCTGAAGATGGAGGCAGCATCATGCGGTGGGGCTGCTTTCCTTCATCGGGGACAGGAAGCTGGTTGGATTGAGGAAAAGACGGAACAATCCTGGAGGAAAAGATGCTCGAGGCTGCAGAAGACTTGAGACTGGGGTGATGGTTCGTTTTTATCGTTTCCTGCAGTGGTGGGCACCACTAGCTAAAAAGTTAGCTGCGCTAACCCTAAAGCGCTAATCATTAACATTAGTTTCACTAGCAGAAAGCACGACACCAACACAGTATTCACCAGAAGCTAACGCTAAAGCACTAACCATAAACATGATTTCCGCTAATGCTAAAGCGCTACACCAACAAGGTATTTAGCGGAAGCTAATGCTAAAGCACTAACCATGATTTCCGCTAATGCTAAAGCGCTACACCAACACGGTATTTAGCGGAAGCTAATGCTAAATCGCCAACCATAAACATGATTTCCGCTAATGCTAAAGCGCTACACCAACACGGTATTTAGCGGAAGCTAATGCTAAAGCACTAACCATAAACATGATTTCCGCTAATGCTAAAGCGCTACACCAACACGGTATTTAGCGGAAGCCAATGCTAAAGCACTAACCATAAACATGATTTCCGCTAATGCTAAAGCGCTACACCAACACGGTATTTAGCGGAAGCCAATGCTAAAGCACTAACCATAAACATGATTTCCGCTAATGCTAAAGCGCTACACCAACACGGTATTTAGCGGAAGCCAATGCTAAAGCACTAACCATAAACATGATTTCCGCTAATGCTAAAGCGCTACACCAACACGGTATTTAGCGGAAGCCAATGCTAAAGCACTAACCATAAACATGATTTCCGCTAATGCTAAAGCGCTACACCAACACGGTATTTAGCGGAAGCCAATGCTAAACCACTAACCATAAACATGATTTCCGCTAATGCTAAAGCGCTACACCAACAAGGTATTTAGCGGAAGCTAATGCTAAAGCACTAACCATGATTTCCGCTAATGCTAAAGCGCTACACCAACACGGTATTTAGCGGAAGCTAATGCTAAAGCGCCAACCATAAACATGATTTCCGCTAATGCTAAAGCGCTACACCAACACGGTATTTAGCGGAAGCTAATGCTAAAGCGCCAACCATAAACATGATTTCCGCTAATGCTAAAGCGCTACACCAACACGGTATTTAGCGGAAGCTAATGCTAAACCACTAACCATAAACATGATTTCCGCTAATGCTAAAGCGATACACCAACACGGTATTTAGCGGAAGCTAATGCTAAAGCACTAGCCATGATTTCCGCTAATGCTAAAGCGCTACACCAACACGGTATTTAGCGGAAGCTAATGCTAAAGCGCCAACCATAAACATGATTTCCGCTAATGCTAAAGCGCTACACCAACACGGTATTTAGCGGAAGCTAATGCTAAAACGCCAACCATAAACATGATTTCCGCTAATGCTAAAGCGCTACACCAACACGGTATTTAGCGGAAGCTAATGCTAAACCACTAACCATAAACATGATTTCCGCTAATGCTAAAGCACTACACCAACACGGTATTTAGCGGAAGCTAACGCTAAAGCACTAACCATAAACATGGTTTCCGCTAATGCTAAAGCGCTACACCAACACGGTATTTAGCGGAAGCTAACGCTAAAGCGCTAACCATAAACATGGTTTCCGCCTATGCTAAAGCGCTACACCAACACGGTATTTAGCGGAAGCTAACGCTAAAGCGCCAACCATAAACATGATTGCCGCTAATGCTAAAGCGCTACACCAACACGGTATTTAGCGGAAGCTAATGCTAAACCACTAACCATAAACATGGTTTCCGCTAATGCTAAAGCGCTACACCAACACGGTATTTAGCGGAAGCTAACGCTAAAGCACTAACCATAAACATGATTTCCGCTAATGCTAAAGCGCTACACCAACACGGTATTTAGCGGAAGCTAACGCTAAAGCACTAACCATAAACATGATTTCCGCTAATGCTAAAGCGCTACACCAAAACAGTATTTAGCGGAAGCTAATGCTAAAGCAGAACTTCATTTCAACTTTTTTCTGCCCTTGAAAGACTACAACCCTCAAGCATAAATTTATTTTTGACATAGTTTACATGTTTTATTAAACCCTTAGATATTATATTTATGTTTATGTCTTGTTCTCTACTGTCTGTTTCATTTTCCTCCCTCTTGTATGTTTCTTTTTTTAATAAAGTTGCTGGGAAAAAAATAAAAGAGAGAAAACGTGAGGAGAAGAAACGTAACTGCTGCGTAAACAGTCTTCACCTCTTTCAAAATAAGAGCATAAATTTAAATGTCTAACTAATTGAAGTATTCTAAACAGTCGAGAACCAAAACTTCAACAGACATCAAAATTTATTCAACTGAAAGTTTTTGAAACAGCCAAGTAAATTAGCGCTTTAGAATTTATCCAGAAAAATTAATTTAGGGGAAGCTAAGTGCGCTAAACGTTTTCAAAGTTAGCAAAGGGGCTAAAGTGCTAAACATTAGCTATGCTGTTAGCGCATTGCGGTAATGCACCCACCACTGGTTTCTTGTTTGTTTTTCAGTTGATTTGTGCAGGAAATATGCTATATTAAAGACGGAAACAGCTTCTAAGTAACTTCTCATGATCTTTTTTTACATCAGAAACATCTGGCTTTTTATCAGTGGTAGATCCACTTTTAAAACCTACTCAAGAGATCAATAAAGAAGGTTGTATGTTCTTCTATCTGCCCTGTTTTAGCCTTGAAACATCTCAGTGTTTCATTAATGTAACCCCCAGAGTTTAAACCCAGCTCCTCTGTTGCTGCAGAGCTCCAGAGATGAGACGCCAGCATGATTCGTCACTCTTAAGGTGCCTTCAGACGTGCTGCTTTTAACAGGCGCCAACTCGTTGCCGACCAGATCCAATGGCCCGTTTCCAGTTTCCTTTGAGCCGCTGAGCATCCCTGTGAATGATGTGACATAATGTGGAGAGTTTGGAGACGACCTGAAACAAATTTGATGCGCAGGAAGCGGCTGCCAAGAGTCCGACCAACGAGAAGCAGAGAAAACAAGAAAACAGACACTGCTGAGTAGGACTAACTGCAGAGCATGTGTGTTACTTGAGTTTGGGAACCTTTTCTGTCCCATTGTCATTTTCGTATCCATGCAATGGATAAATTTCAACTTTCTGAAAATGCTGTATTTTATAAACAAAGACTAATCCAAAAAGCAAAAGCTGTGTGGGGAAAAAGTTTTTCTTTAATGCTATTTATAAGTTGAAGGAGAATGTTTCTGGCAGCGTAACTTAGGTTTCCAAAGCTGCAGCTAAATTAACGTGTTTTTTTTTGTGTTTGTTTCCTGATTATTTCCGGGTTTATCGTCTCAAGTCATTCCCTGTTGTCCGTTCTTGTCATTAGGGTTGTTTATTCCTTTAATTGAGTTTCTAAATTATTTCTTGTGTTCTGTTCTCCGTTCATTTCGAAACAGTTTTGGTTCAATGTTCTTGGACAGTATCTTCTTGGTGTACGGTGATCCATAAAACTCGTTTTTACTGCGGTTGTTCATCTTAGGGTCACAGTTTTGGGCCAAATGGTAAAAACTTGGTCACAGTTGGGTGTTCCAGCAAGACAACGACCCCAAACACACATCAAAACTGGCTTTGGGATGGATAAAGTAGGCTAATATTACAGCTTTGTTGCAAATTGATGGACTATGCCTAAAAGTATTTGGATTTGAGCCACTAAACCAGCTAATTTAAAGGAACTATTATTGTGAAAAAGAGGCCAAAAATAACAAAAAAGTGCCATTGTTATCATAAAAGGCCTATATGAGGAAAAGCAGAGTTGTTTTTCCAGGATTCAAGATCATTCTGAAATACTTGCATTCATTAGGAAACATGGCTCTATTAAAGACAGACAGATGATGATGAAAGCTTAGTGCACTCTGAAATCTTTTTATTTATTTTAAATGATGTAATCGTGTAAACTAGCCATCTGCCTGTCACCAAATGCACTTATCTACCAACAGGCCAACCTCCAGGAAACAATCTCCACGGCCTAACAACTTCCAACTTCTCCAAATGTCACATAGAAATGACAGATTAGAAAAAGTGATTTTAAAAACTGAATTTTTAATTCTCATCCAGCAATAAAAGGGGAAAAAAATCAAAAATAAGTACTGCTTGCCCTCCAGAAACAGACCTCTTGTGGTCAGTGGTTCCAACAGGGATGGACGTGTTTGACATCTTCGTTGATGCTTTCTAAGGAATTGGGAAGAAATTACACCCTTAAAAGAGATGGAAATCCATTTGTGGTAATGCCATGATTGACTCATCAAATGGTCTACTGCGAGACAAATTGTACGTGGATTTGGAAATGTTCAAACGATCAGTAAAACATGGGTTCAGCTACCTCCCAGAAGTGCCAGATCCTCATTTCTTTGCTTTCATGTGTAGATGAAAGCAGGTCTTCCAGCCAACATGTATAATTCCACTTTAAAGGTTTCCATTTTAGCTGCAGGAAACTTTTATTTTCTAAAAGCTCACAAAGCCTCTTTATTTGCGTGATGCATGCAGTTGACGTGCATATTGGGAGAAAAACTTCAAACCTCTGCTTACACTGGAAATAAAACAGATCGGTGATCAGAACATCCACACGTTTGTACAAGTTCAGTATTGGATTGGAAAGAAATAACCGAGATTTCTCATTCTAGCCAAAAGCTTTAGAGTCATCGAGATTCATCCAAAAAACAAAGACCCTACTGTTCCATGTAGGAATAACAGAACATCTGAAACACATGGTGTTGGAAACCCTCGGCCAGCAGAGGTACAGAGCTAAATTAGAGAACCTGGAGACCGTCTGCGCTGCGTTGAATCTGTCTTTCCACGTATGGCAACAAAAATAGAGTGTAAAGCCCAAAATGTACGGGTTCTGTTCAGATTGGATGATGTACGCAGCAATCAGATCACCTTAAAGGCAATGGGGCCTCGCAGACTGCTAACGATTACCTGCGACTGCGTCTCCGACTGTCCGACTAAGATAGACCTGGGGATGTGAGACGTAGTGGGAAGGTGCAACGCATCTGCTTTGGGAGGGAAATACAAGCTAAAATATTTTTCTCCTAAAAAAGTAGTGTACTTAAACATGGTAGGAGCTCAGCAGTACTGTAGAAAACGAAACGGTGACCTTGTTCGAGCAGCTCTGAGTTTACTGCCGGACCAGCTTGCGTTTATCCTAGCGGGATTTCCAGAACCGTGAATACTCGCCATCGCGATTCCGATGGTCCATAGAGGGAGTGTCATGTTGAGGGCCTGTGTGTGATGAAAAATCTGGTTGGTGTGTGAAGAGTTGGACACAAGTGGTTTGTTTTGGGTCTAAGATGTACAGTGTGCTGCTGTGTCAGTACAGGGTTAGTTGCTTTCGCCTTGACATCCCCAACCCATGACCTCTGGGCTAAGTTGGGAATGCTGATACCCACCGCCACAATCTGGATTTTGGGACGTGGAATGTCACTTAACTGGTGGGAAGAGAGTCGGAGTTGGTGTGTGAGGTTGAGTGTTACCAGCTGGACATACTTGGGCTCATCTCCACACACGGCTTCGGCTCTGGAACCCAACTCCTGTTGAGACGATCTACTACAGACAAGTTAGGAGAGTGAGTTTGAGGACAGCCCCAGTCCCCTGGCTGAGCGCCTCGGTGTCAGTTTTCCCGTATGAGCACGAAGTGGAGCTATGAGTGGTAAAGGGAAGGTTTCTGACTGTTGTCTATGCTTGGGCACCAAACAGCACTTTAGACCATGCCTACACAAGACTGCTGTCTGGAAACTACTGGCATTTTTGCATGCTGATTAGGGAAAAGTTCCACATTTAGACAAGAGTGCAAAGACACGTTGAATCTACCATAGTTGTTATGCCGGGCCACTATATGGCGCTGTGATTTTAGCATGTCATTGAGAAGCATATACACTGTTGACCCTTAGCTTCCACCTCATTTAGAAAACAGTAACCCGTCTCCGATGAACTAAGTGCTCATGTAACACCTGTAATCCGTATCGGCTGTGTTAAACTGAACAGATTAAGTAACACAACACAGCGCAATGCTATCCGAATGTGCGCTTTCACACCTGTGGGTGTTCCCGAAAAGTTTCACTCTGAGACCTGGTTTCAAAAAGTGCTGGTGTCAGTGATTCTGATCACTGGTGACATGTAAAGAAACATCTGGATCACAACAAAAATGTTACCGTTTCAATGAAAACCAGCTCCGTGTAAACAGCATTTTTAGTTTACCCGGACCTTCTTGGAGTATCTGGCAGAGATCCTGGAAGGGGTGCCTGTGGTGGTCCCTTGAGGGATCTGATTGGGAGGTACAGCCTCTCCAATGTGAATTAAGGTGATGTTTCTTATTTAACTTCTGGGTTAGACATGGCTTGTCCATAAAAGACAAGGTGGCTCATTAGTGTACCAGGCCACCTTGGACCAAAGGGTCAATGACCTGCAGCCTTATGTTGAAGAGAGGAGCAGAGCTGCTGATCACCATCCAGTAATGAGTTGGATCTAGTGGTAGGGGAGATCGTATGGATGCTGGGGCTGCTGTGTTTGACATGCTTCCTTAATAGTGCACGGAGGGCTGGGACAAACCCTGTGTGGTTACAGTCTCTAAGAAGGGAACTCGAGTTTCCTCTAACAACTGAGGGGTCACACCTCTCAGCCTCCCTGGGAGACCTGAGGTTGTTGGAAAGGAAGCTACAACTGAAAAAATTTCTTTTTGTTGATTAGGAGCAAAGAGGCTTTCATTTTGGCTGTGAAAGAGTGCATTGGATCTCTACACTTGTGAACTGCTGACGGGGTCAAGGGAGTGCGATTGTTTAGTCCACATGTGTTTTGTTGGGTCTGCAGAAGGCTTACGTCCTTGTCCCCTGAGGCATTTTGTTGGGGTTGCCAGGAATGCTTTTAGGGGCTATCTGGTCCTTATATAACCAAAGCAAGAGCTGTCCATATTCTCCACACAAAGTCGAGCTTGTTTCCAATAAGGTGATATTCATAGACGGGGTCTATAAGTGTAGTCATGAAGAGGAGGGTGTCTTGTGTAACTTCAAGGTCTCGTTTTTTCTTTTTCAAAGATTTTGTGGTTCTGTTGGCATCTTCAAGTCTTGAACTTCATCCTGGAGCAGTTGGGATGAGAGAAGGGGTCCTGTAGGTCTGAGGGCATAGATCTCAACCTGGAAAAAGTGGATTCCTCCCCTTCGTGGAGGAGTTTAAGTATCTTGTTAACGAATAGTTGCAGGATAAAGCAGAAGAAAGATAAAGAAACTGAGGCTCCATCTGTCGTGACACAATGTCTGCTCTGGTCAGACAGTGTGGTGAGAAAACGCTCTTGACTTATCAGTCTGTCTACGTTCCAACCTTGGCCTATGGTGTGGATCATGAGTGAAAGAGCAAGATTCTAGATAAAAGCAGCTAAAATAAGCTTCCATTGTAGGGTCGAAATGAAGGAGTCACTGGTATTGATTCAGGCTTTTAATCAGGATGCCCCTTAGAGGTACATCTTTTAGACGTTTTCTGGGCACGTCCTACTGGCAGCTGAGCTGGAATGAGCTGTAGAGTGTACCTGCAACCCTGGATAAGCAGAACACTATGAATGGATGGAGTATACAACAGTGTTTTCAAAAACGATTCGTATGTTTACTTCTGTCTATTTCAAATTTATGACACTCTCCCTGTTTTTTTTTTATTAACCTTTATTACAAACATTTCATCTCCTTTTCTTTCTCCACCTATGATCTCATACAGTATTTACTTTCTTTGACCCAGATTTCCTGTGGTGTAAAAACCGCATCTTGTTTAGGTGGCTGATGACACCGATCTAAATTAAACTAGGCACTAAATCACTGCATGACAAAAGCACTGGATTCATATCCAGATGATGGGGTAAAGCTTTCCTGAAACAAATAAATCCTGAAGTTGGCTGGGGAACAGTTGCAACATGGAGCAGTGAAAAGCAGGAACGTTCGTTTCATTGCAAACAGTTGAAAACAAAAAGCATCACCAACACACGGGAACGGTCAGATCGAGGTCAGAGACATGATCCGAGGTTTGATCACACAATTGTTGATTCCACAGCTGTGAATAATTAAGGGATAAGACATCAGTGAGTCATGTTAGGATCATAAATTAGCATGAACAAAAACCCAGATAAGTCAGAAACTTTGTTTTTGAGTTTTCTTTTCCCTTTAGTGGCAAATTTAACATTCCTGCTCTGTTGACCGACCTTTAGTTTCCAGTTACCTCACAGAATGAGCTCCCCCTCGTTCACTTCCCCCCTCTGTTCTCATACTTCCATCTCACCATCTTTCATCCAGATCCCACATTGTTGATGAATTCAATCAAAACCTCGTTTGTCACTGCCTGACTACAACTCTCTGGGGGTGAGAGCATCCTGAGCAGCAACGCGTTGCCAAAAACAGGCCTCAACATCTTTTTGGTGTGTCCTGAGAAAACCCTTCGTCACAGAGCTGAAATGTCAACTTTTCAAGGAGACTCAGAAGTAAACAAGGTTGTTTCTGCTGTAGTTGTGATATAACACACTTTCCATCACTGCCTCCGGTGACTTGGAGTCCCCAGCGTGACTCAGAAGGACAGCCAAAGGTTTGCAGATGCTAAACAACACAATATGCAGTTATATAACCATTTATGAAATTTGAGTCAGCAAATATCAACAGTGTATGAATTTATATTGGGAAAGAAGTCTGCAGAGTGTATTCATTAAGCCATGGGACAATATATGTGATTATTTACATTTTGCAGCTTAGTTTTGGCACACACGTCCGAAGGTCCCTGAAGGAGGTTTATTTCTATCCACCTTGAGATTTCCAAACTTGTGTTTCAGCTAAATGTTGGCTTGACTTTTTATCCAGTTCTTCACATCCCATTTGAATAAATCCACCCAACAAAGAACTTGAAACGACACAGTTATGGCATAAACATGATGTAAGCAGGAAGCTAAATAAAAAATTTTTAAAAAACAGCAAAAACATATATGGGGTGGGGGGTGATTTTTGTGGAACCAAACGGGCATAGCATACAGGTTATGCATGCAATATTTTTCACATATTTTTCCTGAACCCCATATCTTGCTGGCTATCCAGATATGTTCAGTTTCATTGACGTCGCACCTGTGGGAGATGTGGGTGTTAAAACACCCACACATTTCCCTCAAACCCTTCACTTTTTATGCAGTTTTGCCCAAAAACTGCATTTCTGTAGCGTTGTCTTTGTGCCACCAATCTGAGTATGCAGTGAGACTGATGTGAGCACATATATCTATGTAAACAAACAACAATTTGTGGTGTTGAGCACCAAATTCGCGTCTCACACGCGCTCCACTCTGATGTTCCAGCTTCTCATGTATGGAACACCAACAAGGCCAAAAAGTATGTTGTTAACACGCAACCAACTGCATTCACAACTTAAAGCGTATGTAAATGACCCACTCCACCAGCAAATGTCAGATCGTTTTCAATAAATCAGTGTTTTTCTTGGATTAAAAAGAACCAGTCACAATTAACAAGTCAAAATACACCAGGAGGTGACAGAATAAAGTGTAGGATTTAAGAAAAAACACAACATAACGCAACTGAATTTTGTAGTCTAATAACATGTAGTTCAGGATACAAATACGCTTACTTTGTGCATTTCAGGTATCATCCCTTCCCAGTCAACTCACATCCCCCGCTCTTTTGAAAACCTTGCGACATGCCTGTCCAGTGTCTCCAATTTCGGAAACATTTTTGGGTGTCAAGCTCAGCATGTTGTAATCTGCATCTGCTTCTGCCGAACAACCTATGCATCGCATTCTTCCTGGCTTACCTGTTGCATCTTGTGAGCACTCCGGCTCTGAGGCGACCTCGTGAGATGGATCGGAGATCACTAAGCCGTGTAGAACATTTGTACTGAAAGTAAGCTCTGATAGGCGGTTAATTTAAACCCAGAGTTAAACCTGAAGTTACCTCCCTAAGCCCCAAAGCCTGCTGCACAAAACAGGCCCAAAACCAAGGACAGAGCGCAGAATTAAACACTTTTTTCATCATCTTACCCAAATGAAAAACTGATGTTGAGCAGAGAGTTTTAGCATTGTTTCAGAACGCGTACGGACCTATGCCTTGTTGTGACAGAGTGATTTAGGAGACGCAGAGGAGAGAAGTCGATTCAGGTGTTTTTAATTACGACTGCTGAGAAAACAGCAACAAAAAGAAAAATGAAACAAAGAGGATTAAACAAGAAAAAAAAACATCAATCCCTTGCAGAGAAGATTCTTCTGGTTTTGTATTTTTCAAATTATCATTCTGTGGTCTGCTTGTGGATGCATGTGCACATGTGAGTATTTAATTTTTGGAAATGTATTCTGCATAATACAATTTGTGTTTAAGTGACAAAGGGCCAGCTGTGTGTGCGTCTGACTTTGGGCATGTGTGTGAATACATTTGTGCCACCGTTTGGGTAAAATATCTGAACAAAAACATGGGAAAGTCAGGCCTGGGTCTGTGTGTATGTGTCAATATCTGTGTGTAACAGATGGATTAGGGATGTTGACTATGTGTTATAAATCTCATAGCTCTGCTAAGAGATGTTTTATCACACTCACACTCTGCTATGATATTTAGCAAAGACGACCCACATCCCATACAGACACAACACACACATGAACACCGATGCCAGATTTGAAAATCAGAAATTACGAGGTGCTAAAAGCCATATTCTACGAGTCTGTGTCTTGGACCTGAAACAAAAGACTCTAAAGCTGCCAAGCTTAGTTAAAGTAAGAGATCCGAGACTTAGATCAAGGATGCTACAGCAAAACCAATCACTATTATTCAATTCAGTTCAGTTTGGTTTATTTATTGAGCACCAATTCATATCATCTCGAGGCATTTTTCCAAAAAAAAAGTCATTTTAATTAAATTACACATACATTCCAGTTGATCCTAGTTATCAATCAGTCCATCAAGTTTATTATACAAATCTGTTTAAAAATTTTCTAAGCAAACCCAGCAGATTGCATTGCGTCAGTAGCTATGTCTCCGTCCAATTGCCATGCAAATTTTAAGCAAACTTTTGAAATGTTGCAAAAAAAAAAAAAAAAAAAAAAAAAAATGGAAAATGCAAATAAGGTGTGTTTCCATCCACTGGTTTGGAGCGAAATCAACCAGGATATGCAAAGCGTAATTTTGTCAGATGTTGACGCCACGTGTGGCTGTAATAAACAAGACGTTGAAGTCGCAAACTAGCACGGACCACAAATTTTGGAAAAAAAGAGAGTTCTCCCCTCCTAGCTGGAGGTTTGGACTTAGAAATTTATTCGAGCTTTGTGCCTTTGGTAAGGCACGGACCAGAAATACTTGGTAAGAGTTTGTGTTTTTGCAGTGCACTTGTCTCATTTAAGGTCAGAGTTCATGATTCAACAATAGGAAAGAGACTCTGCAAAAATGGCACCATGGGAGATTTCCACGAATAAAACCGCTGTTGACCAAAATTAACCCAAAGGGCCCATTTGCCTCACGGTTGACAAAAAATCGTGATAATTCTCAAGACTTTTGGAAAAATATTCTGAGTGAACCAATGGGATGGTGTGCATCCTGTTACATCTGGTATAAAACTAAGGGTGCATTCCCACCAGCCCTGGTTATTCCGCTTTAATCCAATTCTAGTTTGTTTGCCTGAAAAGCCCGGTTTGTTTGGGGAGGTGTGAACGTGCAATCCGACGTTCAGTGAACTCTGGTCCATCTACAAACCTCAGTCTCGGTTCGGTTGAAGTGAACTCTGGTGCGGTTCGAATGTGGATACCAAGAGGACCAGAGACCGCTCCAAAAGCAGGAAGTGGACTACAGCGCAGGGCATTCTGGGTAAATAAACCAAAACAAACAAGCGAGTCTAGCGCTTGCAGGAGAAATGGCTCCTGGTCTTTCGCCAACGACAAGAGAAATCCTACAACCGCTAAAATCTGACGCCGCTCCAGTTTTAAAATATTTCATGAAGAGGGAAGTTGCGTTTGTGTCGTCTTCAGAGGTTTTCGTGTCATTTCCTTCAGTGGTTCTTGGTGCAGCGCCCCCCACAGGTGAGGAGGGGAACAGGATTTTTTTGAAGGGTTTGGGTCGTTTGACACAGAGCAGTGTGAAAGAGAACCGCAGCAGCTGAAAATGTAACACATGTTGTAATTTTGGTCCCGAATCAAACCAACTTTACCACAAAAACCCCCATAAAAGTTCATTTCAAAAAATGTTTCCAGCCGTGATGAAGTCCTCCAATTCCCTAAAGAAGATATTTCAGTGTGACTAAAAAAGTAAATAACTGAAGAAACCTGTAAAAGTGCAAATGTTAATCTGATTTAATGTAAAATGTCAATAAAATATATTTTTTAAATGACAAAAGTTTCATAGATCACAGAATGAGTTTCACAGAATCTCCATGCAAGCAGCAAGCGTTGCAAAATTTAGCACATCACCATGAAAGGAAATTTGCTCTACTTTGCCCTGTTGTGCATCAGTTTTAGTTGTGAATCCTGACAGAACATGAAAACACAGTTTAACATGTGCTCTCCTCTTCATACCTCTGTCTGGTTCATATTGACAAACCGACAGACTCGTTAGCAACAATCACCGGGTTTACCGACACAACAACGTCCATAACAAACTGAGGTCATCCTATAGAACAAGTATTACTACGATAACAAACAAAGGAGGGCCCACATCCCTCCGCTGACACATGCAGTTATTTCATTAACAGATGTGTGGAGACATTAGCGTTGTTGGATTTAATGACACAACGATGACAATACAACTCATAAATCATAAAACACAGAAACAACAACGAGCAGCAGCAGAGATTTCACATTCACACCACAGCCAGGGGGTTCGTTCGACGACTTCGGTCTGCAAAAACAAAACTTTTAAACAATTCACACATTTGTTGGTGGATTACCCTTTTAATAATTGTTAATAACTCCTCAGTGCATTTAATGAAAAGAAGTTATTAAAAATGTATCAGACAGAGCAGAGCAAACAGAAGCAACAACAGGAACGATTAACGATGGAGAAGCGCCGATTCGGCTGATCCTGACTTTTAACAATTACTATCAGGGGTCTGCCAAAACACACCGATTCACATAACAAACTACATTTTCAGAATTGAGTTAAAAAGTCTCAAAATCAATTTTAAGAAATAAAAAATAAAACCGCTGGCAGTCGGCCTCCATTTTGTAACTACGTGGGACGTTCTGACGTCACCACGCAGACGGCGGACGTGAAAAGAGCGGGATTCAGTCGGCCCCGTCTTCGCTGAGGGCAAACATTTGGACTCACTTTGGTTTTTTTCCGAGCTTGAAATGAGCTTCTCTGTGTGCAAGGTTCGCAAAAATAAAGATGGAGCAGTTCGGGAACGCCGCAAATGAACTTAGACTGCGGCGTTGATGTTTCCCTTCAACTGATCCGCCTCCACTTCCTGGTTTTTGGATCCACAGGCGACATGAACACGCAACGTTGATCCGACGCGGTGAGAAATTATTTAGATTTAGTGAAATCGCTAAAAACGTCTGGATTGAAACTGCAACCTCGTCGTCCACGGAGGTTGTCTGCAGGAACGCGCAACGTTTTCTCCGTGACACTTCGTTGAAACAAAACGGGGGATTAAGGGAGTAATTCCATGTAAGCATGGATTAATGTTTAAAATTTAATAAATGTGACATTTTAATCTCTCCGTTTGTAATTCTACCAGAGGTAGATCATGAGGATTCTTTGCAACACCGATAGATTGAAGCAGAAATCATTATGAATACTTGTTTTGACTCAGAAATCGATTTTGAATCGAATCGTGATCCCCAAAATCGGAACTGAATTGTGAGCTAGTAAACGGTTCCCACCCTAATTACCATTTTTTACTTGATATTTTCTAGCTAAAACTGTATCACATAACTCTTTTGCGTAAATCTTGTTTTAAACCAACGATTAGGGTATAGCAAACATGGAGCATGAAAGAGCTGTGCCGCAGGTTCTTTCACACAAAAGTTCAAACCGAACAACATTTTTCAGTTTTTTACAAAACTCAAAGCAAATTCATCAAAAACATGGTGCCTGTTGATGTGCGATCGAGTTGAAATGAAATCATTTGTACCTCTGGTAGATTTTAAATTGTATTTATTCAACCAAGGAGTTTGTTTCTCGTCTTCACCCTGATCCTTCGTTCTCTCCAGAGAGATTCAAGTCGGGACTCTGGCTGGTAGGAGGGCGTTCACCGTATCGTTTGTCATTTACGGTGGTAAATTTCTTACCATGATAGGAATTTTGATTTATCGTTTTCATGATGAATAGCAGTTAATGTATAAAACCACAAAAGGTTTGCATTGTCAGGATTGTTATTTTTACTCTTTTCTCCACTGTTTCTTCAATCAGCGTATCGATAAATATCAACCAGTTTGATTAAATGCAGTTAATTGTGTGCAGTTTAGTTGTAAAAGTGCAAATTTTCTTCTTAAACGTTTTCTTTGGACCATAGAAGACAAAAAAATTAGAGTGTATTTTATCACTGCTGTATGCTGATGATACCTATATTTACCTTGAAGCCAAGTGATCTTCCTGATGTCTCTGTCGTTTGTAACTTCTCTGCTGAGGCTGGCAACTGAAAATTTCTATGGAGCTAAATTGAAGCCTTAAAGACTGCAAGAAAAAAAAAAAAAAAAAACTGAAAATAATTTTTAAACTGAAAAACAGATTTGAAACTGAAAAAGAACTGAAACTAAAAAAAAAAACAAACTTGAATCTAAAAAGCAGTTTTGAACTTTTTTAGTTTTAAATCTTTTTTTTCAATGTACAAACCCTTTTTCTCCAGACTTGATGCCCCCAATTTAGCACCACAATCTTCTACATCACATTAAATGGATATCCTGTTTTGACAGCTTTTGCTTGTAGATTTAACAATTGGCTTATGAAAGAAAATTTACTTGTAGTTTAGAAAAATATATCGAGTGTTTTTTTTCTAATTAGTAGAATTGTTCTCAAATGTTTGAGCTGTGCTTTGTGCATTGGGGATTTTTGGAGGGATTATATTTTTTAACAGAAGTGTATGAACTCAGTAAATGACAGATGTTGGCAGTCGTTCAGCTTCCTCATGGTGGAGTCGGTGGTCACCTCAGATTACCTTCTGTTTCAACCATGCAGCTCTCTGGGCTTCTTTGCGGCTGATGCTGATGGATCGTGTTCTGATTTTACCCGATCCAAACCCGCACTGCTCCCTCAGGTGTACTGCAGGACTAATACCTGGAATCAAACACACATCTGTAACCAACGGACTCTTTGTTGTGACGGCTGCTGGTTGAGGAGCAGAGCAGACCACAAATCCATCTTTCAAGTTTTCATTGGTTCGATTTTAGATTACCTTTGCTGAACATTGTTGACCATGATAAAACATATGGCTACGAATTATATATCCCGTTATTTTAATCAATAATCCTGCTAATGCAAAGCATTAAAAGCCACTTAGATCATATATTCACTGCTTTTATGCCGTTTACACCAAATTATATCCATACGATCTGAATGTTGCAGCTGAAACAGTCACTAAGCAAACAAGGCAATGTTTTTCCAAACTGTTATTGTACAATTTTTACTGATCCTGTGTACATTTTAGCCTCGGTTTCCAGTTCATAGCTGACAAAGGCATCACCTGGTGTGGTCCTCTGCCGCTGCGGTCCATCTGCTTCAAGGTTTGACGTGTTCTGCATCCAGTGATGCTATTCTGCATGCTTTTGTGGGCATCAGTAGCTATTTCAGCAATAGTTTCTGTCACCTCCAACCAATCTGCTGCGTCATTCTCTAATCTGTAACATAAACAAGGAAGATCACACATGGGGTACCTCAAGCCTGTGTACTCGAGCCATGTTGATTCAAAATCTACATGATCCCACAAACTCAAAACTTCAACATCTATGCTGATGATATACAACTTTATATGTCTGTGTCGTCACATGACCATCGTCTGCCACCGTCACTGAGCCATTCTGTCCAAAAAACGAATTGAGAAGGGACGGGTCAGAATTTTCTACAATTCAATGCTGAAAAGATAAAAGTTCTCTACTGGTCTCAAATCAATCAGGTAGCTGCAGTTCATCCAGAATGCTGCTGCCAGAGTTCTGACCAACACCAGGAAAACCAAAGCATTGGGCTGGGGGATATGGCTTAAAAAATAACATCTGATGGGCTACATGTGATGCTTCGCCTGGTTTTTCAATGTTTCAGGGTGAACCCTGTTCCTAACTTGCCTTACCTGTTAAAATGGCTGATGAGTGTGGGCTCTAAATTTAAAAAAAGTGTGGCCACATGACTGAGAACTGAGTTCAGTCAACACCAGTGATTTAACATTACCTGGTCCAGATCATTAAAATTTAGATTAGGACATCCCTCAATCTTTACTGGAGTCTTCCAGCACAGTTTGGGGTTTGAACAGATGTCTTAATGGGAATGATTTTACTAACCTCCAAAATAAACCAGGTCAGGATCAGAACTTGTTAACCCTAACCCCTGAGCACAACTCAGGCACATTTGTGCAGCAGTCGTCCAACGTTTCTCTCTTTTTTTACACAACAAACTGTCCAAGCAAAAGCACGAGGGAGGAAATTACAATCAGCGATCAGCTGTAAAATCTTGACGCCTTATCTCCAGCACTAATTATTATCAAAATCTTGTCTCATGCACAAGTCAAAGTGGTTGTTTGGAAGCAGCGTCCAAACTCTGGTCAACGAGCTAAAGTTTTTGTTTCCTGACCTGAAGATATGAGGCTCTATGGGTTCTCTAACAGCTAATACAGCCATATAGTATTCCAGGATATAGCCTGATCCAAAAACCACTTCAGTTCGCTGAGGATTCTTTTCTCCTTCCTTTCCAGATATTTTTTTTAGTCCTTCTTGGTTTCCAGTAAAGACAATGTGCACAAAAGATGTCTGTTTCCAGGTCAGAGTAGGAGCGCAGAGGAAATTACTACCAGCCACCAAACATATCACAGCGAAACTTCGCCTGTGGGGGGGCAAAGAAATAATAAAAAAAATATAGCAAAACTTGCGGCTGAATGCAGGTGGTTTAAAGACAAAATAATTTTTCTACCCTCAACGTAAATCTGAGCTTCGTCACAGCAAGAATCACCGGATTCAGTTCCAGGATAATTGAAAACCACAGCATCTGGCTGAGGATTCCCTTTGACCTCTGGCTTGGCTAATACCTGGAAAGGGACGCAGCTCGGTTCCCCTGCCTGTCTGGACACATCTCTTGTGGGATCCTGAAGGCCGACGCTGATGTTTTTGGGCAGATGCCTTCTGCTGCAGATATCTAATACCGTCTTTCTCTGTTTAAACTTCCACTTCGATGCTTTTCATGCCAGAGCCTGCCACAAAATTACAAGTATTCAGTAGGAGGGCCTTGGAGGCAGCACCGAGCCATGGAAAAACATGATCTAACAACAAAAAAATACACTGCAGCATATTTTTGTGGAATCTAACCAGAAAGCGCTTATGTTTGTTAAAACTCAGTATGATCTTCAAATCTGTCAGTTCATAGCAGCTGGCGCAGCTTAATATATGGGAAGGTTTCGGTTTCAAAACGATTAATTTTCTGTTTTGGAGCTTCCCGAACGTACAGCACTGTGCAGAAGTTTTAAACCATCCCTCAGTGATTTAAAGACTCAAGTTACTGGTGTGGAAATCCTTGCAGTCAAGAGACTCCATGTTTTCTGAAAGTATTTCGCGCTCTCTTTGGACCGATTTTTTTTTTTTTTTTTTTTTTTTGAGGTGGGAGGATTGATCCAAAATATCGACACCAAGTCGGTATCAGTATCGGATCGATACTAGCACGGAAATATACACTTTTTGGTAAATATATACTAAGAAATTCGAGGGATAAATTAAGACAACCTGCATATATTCCCAACCTAAAATGGCTTAAATCACACACAGGTGGATAATATCAGGTGCACATGATGAGAACATCATAATTGAAGCCTTTTAAAGGAACTTCAGCCTGTAAGAAAAATAAAATAAAAAAGGCTGGAGAACTGTTGATCAAGACTGGTTTAAAGGATGATAAGCAAGTCTGGCTCCTTTCAAGGGAAATATTATGAAAAGATGTTTCAAATTTATAATCTGCTCTCCACCAGTGAGCTGCAAAAATAAGGAATTTTAAAATATTTAAGTGTTTTAGATGATAATTTAACAGTCATCAAAGGGTAATTGGCACAATTGGTAAATATCTTGGAAAAATCTAAATTTTAACTTAGTAAAACTCTGAGATCTCTCGTAAAGCTCTGCTTAAGTTCAGTAACGGTGCTGTTAAAGAGCCAAAATCTAATACATCCACATATGTCAGTTCAAAAGCTCGAGTCCAGATTTCTAACGGATGGGTTTAAAAATATCTGGTAACCTCGCTCTCTTTCTAAACGACTCGCAGTTTGTGCTTAGTTATCACCCGCTCTCAGTTCCTCCCACATGTGTTTCAGATCTGCTGGTTCTCGGTGTGTTTCGCGGGCTGAGCTCTCCGTTCGCTCACAGCGCTCTGAACAGAAGCAGGCCTGAAGAAGAAGACGCCTTCAGCGAAGTCCGGTCCATCAAAGCAGCGACGTCTGCTGTGAGGGATATGAAGCAGGTGGAGGTGGACGATATGGAACTAAAATTGATTAGGACATTTTGTGGTATTTATCGTGATAAAAGTGATGATAAAAAAATATTTACACCTTCTTTTTAGTCTTTTTTTTAATGCAACTGCATCTCATTGCAGTCAATGCCATACAGACATAACACATTGCCTTTAAAAGCACACCCAGGCATGTCACGATCAACTTTCCTGGTTGATAAATTATCCCAGTGATTATTGCTATAAACAGTAATACTGTTGTGTTGAGACCATTTTCAATTAATATGTTGATAATGACATAATAATGCAAGTTCGCCCTCTCAAAGACCAAAAAACCATAATTGTGTAAATAAAGAAAAGAACAAGCGCAAGTAAACCATTCAGACAAAAAACACAAATTACTTTTGTTCTATTGCTTCTGGTTATCTTTATTAAAGTATTTTATTCAAATTATTTCTAAGGTTTCAACAAAATAACTCAATAGAAAAACCACAAAAACACCTAAATGTCAAAAGTTTGACATATCAAACTTAAAAAGTATCGGTATCAGTATCGGTATTGGTAATACTGACCCTGTATTTAATTGGTATCAGTTGCAAAATTAAGTTTTAAGGCTCCGTTTTGACAAAAAAAAAAAAAAAAAGGATCCTAGATCTTGGAGAAAATACACAAAAAAAATGAGCCAGATGGGTTTAGTACGGGGGAAATGTGATGTTTTTAGGATCAGGAAACAGAAAGAGCAACGACGAATCGTGTTACATTTATAGTCCAGCAGTTTTCAGGGTCATTGACACCCAACACGCACCCTCTCTCACTCTTTCTCACTCCTCCCTCCGCTTCCTTTCAGTCTAGATGATATACACACCCAGAACACACACTCAGACTGTGATCTATGTGACCGAGAGTCGTCTATAAATTTTTACACGGAAGAAAGAAAATCTCCAGGTTCTCCTGTTGCTTTTTACTTTACAAGTCGACTTGGGTGGCCTTTCAGTGAGGGGAAGAGAGCAGCGAGACAAAAACAGAGCGACTAGGATACAGAATATTAATTGTAAGGTTAAAGACACGTCATAGAGAGAGTATTAACGTAACACTTGTCTGTGATGTGGCTGAAAGAGCAACCCAGGCAGGAATATTAATACTGGAAACCTCAATAATCTTCAGTAACATACTTTAATGTTCACTCACCTTGTTTTCACTTTCTAACGTATCAGAGCACAGCGACTGTGGTCCATTTGGGGTCGGGGAAAGATTGTGATAGTGGCTAACGGCTATAGATCGAGGCAGAAATCAGCTCTTTCTCCAACACACTTAAACACACACTGACTTTTTCTGGTGCGTCCTGCTAGAAAATCAGAACGTCAACATCCAGGAGCGTGATCCCTCCGCCACTAACACGTGAACACATGAGAGGCGCTACGTACCGTATGTAACGTGAAGGGGAACTGAGAGAATAAAAAATGTTTGTTTCAAACCCTGAACATGTTTCTGCACAGTTATAGGTGCTAAGCCGGGGTCGCGTTTACTGAATATTTTACATTTTTTGACCTTTTTAAAAAGAAAAAAAAAATTATGTTGATGGAAAAATCTGAAGGCCATCTGTTATTTTGACAGATTGCAATTCACACTCCTGACCACTTGGGGCAGACACGTACACTAAGGCTGCAGCTAAATTATTTTAGTTGTCGATTAACCAGACAATCGACCGATTTTAAAATGTTGCCACTTTCTGCAGATTTTTCATTTAAACAAATAATTCAATTCCTTTTTTAAATTTTAAAATAAACATTTTATTGCCTAAAATACAATAACAGCGTCCCTTTCGTGAACGTTTGATCATCACAAAGGATGAACCTGCAGCTAAAAAAAATACTTATAACTCAGCTCTTCTTCCTTGACTTAGCATCAATAGTTATTTGACTAGTGATTATTTTTTTGGATTAACTGATTAATAATTGAACAGCAAAAGGTACTTAATGTGAGATTTATTTATTTATTTTTTTTAACAGAATTAGAGACAAGTGAAGCTAAAACGGCCACTTAAGGAGTTCTGGGTAGAACATTTTTACAGACAAAAGATTTTTTTTTAATTTTTTTTTTTTTTTTTTATTTTTTTTATATAAAATGCAAAATGTATATATTTTTGTACAATTTTGGCTTAATTACTGCTCTGAATATGTTCTTTCAGAAAATGACTTTTTAAGAGTCTGTATACTCCAGTTAACGATTAATCGATTACTAAATTAGTTGACGATATTTCAGTAATCGATTCATCACGATTAAGTAATCATTTGAGCCCCAGTGTAGACGTTTTCAACTTTACGTACAGAGAAAAGATTCCCATGAGAGCATCTGAGCATCATCTCAGACCTGGACGTCGTACGAAATGCATCTTGCTATCTGGGAGTTCAATGCGCTTTGAAGAGTTATGAACAGGAGGCTTTGGAGCGTGTCTGTAACCACTGCAGGTCACAGACCAGTTCAACTGAACCACTGGTGCAGACGGAGCGCGAGGGCTTGCGGGAGCAGGAAACCTCTCGTTCAGAGAGTCTTACCGACTTCTAATCGCTTTAATTGGAGAAATGTTCCCTGGTTTGGCTGAAGTGGTGCTCGTAATTCCAGTCTCCAGTGTGGCATCATAATGCAGCTTCAGCCTCCAGATCAACATCAAAGCCCCCATGAAAGTCGTCTGTCTGAAGCAAATGGTCAAAGCCTCATGATAACAGCCTCTGGAGCAACCCCACTTGAGATTATGCACAAGTGGGTGCGCAATTCAGGTCCATGCAGACTAGGAGGAAGTTGTGAGACTTTGGGGAAAGCAAGTGAACTGTTCATAATTTAAGCGCAATCGTTTAATTTCATTTAGTCGTAGGGTGTTTTCACACCTGATAGTCCGATAGACTCGGGTTGATTGGGGACCAAAATCGCAACATTTGTTACATTTTCAGCTGGTGTGTTTCGCTTTCCCACTGCACTGAGTCAAACTAACCAAACCCTTCGACCTGTCCCGCCCCACCTCGCCTGTGGGGGCGCTGGACCAAGAACCACCAAAGTAAACGACACTAAAACCTCTGAGGAAGACGCTGAGCGCAGCTTCGTCATGAAATCTAAATAAAAATGGAGCGGCGTCAGATTTTAGCGGTTGTAGGATTTCTCTTTTGTCTTTGGCAAAAAAGACCAGGAGCCATTTCTGCCGCTAGCGCGCGACTCGCACGTTAGTTTTGGTTGTATTTACCCAGAATGCCCTGCGCTGTAGTCCATTTCCTGCTTTTGGAGCGGCCGCCGGTCCACTTGGCGTCCACATATGCATTCGAACTGCGCCAGAGTTCACTTCAACCGAACCGAGACCGAGGTTTGTAGGCGGATCAGAGTTCGCTTATTTCGTCCGCATCAGAGTTCGATTGTTCACACCTCCCCAGTCGAACCGGACTTTCCAGGCAAACGAGCCGGAGTTCGTTTAAAGCGACTAAACAGGGCTGGTGTGAATGAACCCTTAGTTACTGGGGCCTCAATCAGTGTTTTTTTTTTTTTTTTTTTTATCAATGTGGAGAAGAAGAAGGATTCTCTGTTCAGCTTGTTTAGACTGAATATTAACTAAAATGAATGAAAATTAAATAATATTAAAACTATTAGTCATTAAAAAAAAAAAAAAAATTGACCCGTCAGTCAAAATGCCAGACAACGAATAAGCACAACCTGTTTTATTTACATGTATATGAATGAGTATGTATGACTTTGAGTATGAATACGCTTGCATGAGTGTTTCTGCCTCCAGTCATTGCTGAGCAGCCCCCAATTATGAAACCACTCAAATTCACTTATTCAGCTGTTTAAACTATGTGTGAGGGAGGAAAAAGAAAACTTAGAGAACAGCCCTTTCTTTGTTACAGATGCCGATTTCATCAGAGTGAAAGTGATGAGGTTCATATTTACTGGCCGATAACAAAAAAAAAAAAAAAAAAAAAACTGAAACTGTATGTAAATATGAAACCTTTTTTCCGCATGACTGATGCAGCTCCTGAAAATCCCCCATCATTTGTCTCTGGCGAAGTCTTGGCTTTAATCTGTAATTTGTCATTGGAGAACATTTTACTTATACACAGCGCATGCACACGTCGACAAAACTGTCGGTACGATGGTCACTGAAATTACTTGAAAACTGACAATAGCACTAATAAATAAAAACTTCACTGAAAATTAACCGATGTAGATCAGGCATTGCTTTTTAAATGTGGTTCAACAGAAGAATAACAAAAAAAAACAAAACAAAAAAAAACTAATGGAACAGGGCTGGACAAATACTTCCACAGACTTAAGAGTTTTCCACCAGGCTTTAAAAACAACAGTTATCAAAGCACTAATAAAAAAGAACAAACTGGACAAATCACATCTGCAGAATTACAGGCCAATCTCTGACCTGCCCCTTTAACAATGACAAACCGCTTTGATGTCTTTCAGTCAAAGTGTTCAACGACATCCACACAAATACAGACTGTGGAAGAACCACAGTGCTGGTTCTGTTGGACCTCAGCGCAGCATTTGACACTGTTGACCGTGATATAGTATTAAAGTGACTGGAGAGCTGGGTCGGACTCTCTGGTACGGTACTGGACTGGTTCGACTCCTACCTAAAGAACAGGGATTTCTTTGTGTCAACAGGCAACTTCTCATCGGAGCGGACAAAAATCACATGTGGAGTACCTCAAGGTTCAATCTTGGGACCCCTCCTATTTAATATCTACATGCTCCCACTAGCTCAGATTATAACAAGTCATAAGATCAGTTACCATGACTACGCAGGTGATACACGGCTCTATATTATGATGTCACCAGGTGACTCCGAACCCATCCAAGCACTGAACAGATGCTTAGAGCCCAGCGTGTCTTGAATCTGCGCAGGGTGCCGTGAAATCTCAGGACTATCAGGGCGTTCTGGAGAAAAACGTGCTGCCAAGTGTCAGAAAGCTTGGTCTCAGACTATTCTGAGCGGGCCTCTGAGCCCCGATCTAAATCCTGTTGAACATCTGTGGAAGGAACTGAACCATCTGGAGAAGGAACCCTTCAAACATTATACAACTGGAGCAGTTTGCCCACGAGGAGTGGGCCAAAATACCTGTGGACAGGTGCAGACGTCTCCTTGACAGCTACAGAAATTGTTTGATCTCCTCCAAAGGTTGAGCAGTTGAATATGAAGCTACAGCTCCCATCATGTTCATCTGCTTCATTTGTTTTTTTTTTTTTTTTTTTTTTTAATGAATCTGTTGAACCACAATTCGAACACAATGTCAGATTTTCATTGGTTAATTTTCAGCAAATTTGTATTTATTACTACTTGTGCCGGTTTCAAGTTATTTCAGTGACCATTGTGGGCTTCTTGGTCATTACCTGTGGGGTACCAACACTTGTCCATAAGGAATGAAGAATGTTGTTCATCTTGTGAAGCTATTGGTTTTCCAAATGAGCAAATACTTCATCTTTTAACACATCAGTGAATTATTATCAGCAGGAGGACTTTGAAACGGTTGTACTGTGTCTACTTCGAGGAGAGGAAGCTGGTCACGTCAGATCTCGATGACCCTATGGAAGCATTTTTCCTCATCGAAACGACTTTTTTGTCGTAATTTTATGACTTTATTCTGCTAATACTATGACTGTGTCTTCATAATGCTATGAGTTTATGCTCAACATTATTATTTTATCCTCATAATTGAAAAAAGATTCTCTTAGTCTGACCCTTAGTTTCCGTTGTAAAATGAAGAGGGCATTTAGCTTTCATTATTTTGGAAAAAGGAAGGTTGTCCATGTTATTTGGACTGCATGTGGGCCATTTGTTAAACTTGCACATTCACTGAACTGCTTCTGAGATATAAATGACGCAGTCCTCTGGAAATGTAGTGGTTTACGCCTCAAACATGCACTCTGGGGACAAATGGCGCATACACAAACACAAGTCCAGAATGGGTTTTGACCAGAGTCCTTGTGTGTTCTCACCAGAGGAAGCCCTGACTGGGAATCAAGAATGTGGTGGTGTTCGCCTTGTGTTTGTGAATATCTGGCTTGTGGGCTCGCTGTGTGTTTGTCGTGAATATTCAGTGGTGATGTGTTGGGACATGACATCAGCTCTTTTCAGGGACGAGAAAAGAAAAAAAAAAACTTTCATTTTGATGTAAGTCTTTATAAACTATTAATTGTTCTGCTGCTATACCGAAACTGCTTAAATGTAAAGATGCAGTATTGTGTGTTTTCCAGCAACAAAGAATCATTTTATAGCGACAGTCAAGAAACTATGTTACCTTCAGTTGTTATAAAAGTGCTGCATATATCAAATATGACCTAAAAGAAATTTGACTTTGTAATTTAACATCTTGAAATTGGGCCTCTGTCCCTTTAAAAACTCCTGCTCTTTCTGAAACTCTGCCTTTAGGAAGTGATCACACCAGCACTCCTCTATTAAAGGAGTGAAATCACTGTATAAACTAATTAGTGTAGTTGATATTGTTGCTTATGTCAATTCTCCAAAGGATTTCATTAAAAAAAATAACGTCACCTTTTTGTAGGGGCTTGTTCTGGCAGGCCAGATTTCGGTACGGGTACGGGTACGGTGATGATATGTGGCTCTACCTCGCTGACTTCACTCTGATTGGCTACAACCATATTTGGGAAACTCTTCAGTAAAATGCGCTGAACATCGTCTTAAACTGAGGTTATGATTGCGTGGTGCTTCCCCATAAATGAGCTTCAGCCTCTCTTCTCTGGTTCTCTCATCCTTCGGGAGTAAAGTGGAAACTTCCAGCCGTTTTTGAATCATCCTCGGACAGAACAGCTCCGCTTGTTAGCAGCCATCCTCTTCTAAAGTGGAGCAGCCAGACATGCTAGCAGGACTTAGCCCTTAAATTAACCGGTGTATCAGCTGGGGGGTAGGGAGGGCTGTTTGTTGGATGGTGCGCTCTGATTGGAGAACATGAATTCCGTAGAAAGATAAGCTGTTCTCTGATTGGTCCGGTTTTCGACCCTATGAGCAGGGCTTTTGATTCCAACTCTTGATATTCACATGGCCTCATCAGTGCACAACAGAAAACCCCCAAAACCACAGAAAAATTAAATTTGTTGTCATGACCCCTATTAACCCTTTAGCAACGTTTTTGCCAGCATTTCACTAGGAGTAGCTCATATAGTGAGCTCAGCAGATGCGCAGTTCCTCCAGGTGTTTGCTAGTTGCTGCCTGCTAGTCTGAAGGAGCTGAGTGGGGAAGTCGCAGAGGAGAAGGGCTCTGTGAGGCGGAAGCTCGGAAGGTTAGAAACTGCAGCTCCGAGGAGGAGCTGGGTCCATCCAGGCGTTTTGCACAGCTGAATGGTTGCCACAGGAGATTAAAAGATTCCTCAAACATGCATGAAAGAATCAAAGCAACAGTCCAGGTATGTTTTTGATGAGGGAACAACATTATAACATGACGTAAAGCTCAAAAAAGTCGATTTTACATGATACTGGCCCTTTAAGCAGAAAGTATCTAACTTTCCTAATGGTCATAGGTCTTATAATAGTTCAGGGAAAATGTTGTTTTATTAACAGCTGATCCTCCTGTATGACCAGGAGGTCTACAAAATCAAAAAGCTGGCTAAATCAAACCTGAGTCATCGCTCATGTTTGAGGAAAGGTGAACAGTTAGCGACGAGAAGACAGAATGTCTTCCACATGCTTGTTCTGGATCGGCCTCAGAACCAAGAGGCTAAAGATGACTGACAGCGGGTAAAACAGCAGGAGAGGAAGGGATGATGAATCAGTAGCTCTGAACGATGTTTATTATTCTTCAGGCACATCAACCGTCCCCACATACCGCTGGTGCATGAATGTTTAAACTGCGCTCCGTCTCTAAGGTAACTATGGAGGAACTCCTTCACTGCTCCTGGAGCTCATTCCAGACATACATCACATCCATCATCCACTGGCGAACACCATTACAGTATTACGAATGCGTCACTCTGTTCCAGGTTGATGTGGAAGAAAGAGAGAAGCAGAGACGATATATTATTGCACAGTTAAATGCTGGTACTGTTGAATGAAGGACGTTGTATTTCGTGTGACTGGTTCCAGTGCTTCAACCTGGAATCCAACACAACCAGTGAACTATGTTGCCATATGATTGATAAAGCTTATACTTAAACTGGTTTAAGCTACCCTGAGCTATTTCTGTAGCTATGCTGCCATAGGCTTAGGCTACTGGAGGACAAACTGACCACTTTTTCTCACTTTCTTCTTCTACTGCTCTCCAATTTGCATTGTTTGCTGTTTCAACGGTTAACTTTTTGTTTTCTCTCAGTTAGTTTTCTCTTCATAGAAGGTCTGGTGTTCTGTTTGGCTGTGATGCCTTCCTGGAGGACTAATCGCTCTCCTTCTCCTGCTGTTAACTTGTTACTTTCATGAGCATAGAAAGCACTCCTACATCTGTTTTTCTTGTGCTTCTGCTCTGTTTTTTCAAACTCCCAGTCGGTCGTGGCAGATGGTCGATTGTACTGAGCCAGGTTCTGGTTCTGCTGGAGATTTCTTCCTGTTAAAGGGGAGCTTTTCCTCTCCACTGTCGCTACATGCATGCTCAGTATGAGGGATTGCTGTAAAGTCAACGACACAACGCCATGCGATCGCTACGTGCTCGTCCAGGAGGAGCGAATGCTGCAAGTCAACGACTCGATGCTCTGCTGGGTTTCCTGAGAAACTTTTTGAACTAAACTGAATAATAACCTGAACTTATTGCAATGTTTCATAACTTGGATAAATTGGTATGGACGTATGACTGAATTGAAATGATTTTTATGTAAAACCCTCGAAACAACATTTATTATGAATTGGCGCCATTTAAATAAACTGAAATTGAACTGAGTTATCGAGATGAGCTGCAATCAGACCCGTAGCTGTGAGCACAACTTTGAGGTTCTGTTGTTGCAGATTGGATGGTAAAACAAAATACTTTCAGCCACCTGGTATGCCTGCACACTGAGGAGATGGATAAATTAATGAAGTAATTTCCCTTTACTGTGAATGACTGTTACGCAGGTACAATAGAAAGTAACATAAGAGCTAAACACTGAAATATTTTACTCAGAAAATGTATTTCTAACGGGCTTATTGAGATTAAATTCCCTCCACATGTTGATAACAAGCCATATAATCCACACATGCAAAGAAATAAGTCCAATAAGTTTGTTTATTGAATAAAATATTGAACTAGAGTCTTTGAAACACAAAGTAGAAAAGCTTTTACTGGTGATGGCAACTTCTGCATGGAGAAACTAGCTCTACATGCTTTGCTCAGGAGTTTATAATAATAATAATAATAATAATAATAATAATAATAATAATAATAATAATAATAATACATTTTCTTTTAATAGCCATTCTTCCACACAGTCTTCAGATCTTGAAGGTTCCAACTTAAGATTGTCTCCTCTCTTTTGTGTCATTTTCTTCTTTATCAGTATGTATTCTGCTCAATCTATAAGTGAGTGAAAGTTTATTTATAACATGTTTTCATCGACAGATGTCACCGAGTCCTTCAAAACAAGGGTAACCCAACAAAGTACACAGCAATCCACCATCCAGATGTTTCCGTACTGGTAACGGGGTGAAATCGAGCAATAATAATAATTTAAAAAAAGTCATCTGCTGGGTTCCCCTGCTTTAGTGAAGTTAACTGCTCAATTTATCCATCCAAGGTGTTTTCACACCCGATAGTCCGGTAGCCTCGTTTCGATTTGGGACCAAAATTACAACATTTATTGCATTTTCAGCTGCTGCGGTTCGCTTTCACGCTGCTTTGAGTCAAATGAACCAAACCCTTTAAAAGACATGTTCCCCTCCTCACCTATGGGGGGCGCTGCGCCAAGAACCACTGAAGGAAACAACAAGTGGCTATGAAGAAGCCACTGAGCGCAACTTCCTTCTTCACGAAATGTAAACAAAAATGGCGCCGCGTCAGATTTTAGCGGTTGAAGGATTTCTCTCTGGTCTTTGGCAAAAGACCAGGAGCCGTTTCTCCTGCTAGCGCTAGACTAGCGCGTTTGTTTTGGTTGTATTTACCCAGAATGCCCTGCGCTGTAGTCCACTTCCTGCTTTTGGAGCGGTCTCTGGTCCACTTGGCGTCCACGTATGCATTCGAACCGCACCAGAGTTCACCGCAACCGAACCGACACCGAGGTTTGTTGACGGACCGGAGTTCGATTGCACGCCTCTCCAAACGAACCGGACTTTCCAGGCAAACGAGCTGGAGTCGGATTACGTTTTTGGACTGTGGGAAGAAAGCAGAGTAGCTGAAGAGATGCACAGGGAGAACATGAAATTCAATGCAGAAAGACCCCAAGGCCGGGATTCGAACTCAGAACCTTCTTGCTGCAGGGCAACTGTGCAGCCCTTAATTCGTCACGCTGAAATACATACATTGGAAAAAAAAGGGATTTTTTTTTTTTTTTTGCTATAAAGCAGTTAAATACATCTTGTTGCAATGAATCTGATCCATTTGCACAACAATCTAAAAAACTGCGATCTGTTTCCATAAAAACTGAAGCCGTTTTTGTGGCAACGTTTTACCATGACTGTATGAAGTCTTCCTTTCATGCAATTAATTACTTAAATAAGAGAATCCCATGAAATAAAGAGCTCCGCAGCTGCACATTGTGGCTGTTCAGAAGTATAAACCAGGTTTGAGTATTTGTTTTTGACCAGTCCTCAGCATTCCTCTGCTTGTGCAATAATCCACAGAGTGACCACATCAATTTTTCCTGTCTGGACTGAGTGACACACTGACCCGCTGCATTAAAGAGCGATTACGCCATCCAACCACAGAAATCTCAAACCTGTTTTGGAAAAGAAAAACTGCCACCTTCGCCATGTCTTCCTGTCAGGAAACATCTTGTTGATTGAGGGGATTCCAGGAGAAGAAAATTTGAGAGTTATTTTTGATTTACCAGGAACGTTGGGAACTCCTAAATGTTGTTTTTCCACGAATGTCGCTAACGATGCCTGTGGTCGATCTGAGGTCTGGATGGTCAGGGACTTTAGAAATAATCTGAGCGAAGGAGGGGGTGGAGGTAAGAGGAGGCGAGGAGAGCAAGGTTAGAGGATGGAAACAGGCGAGGAAGAGGGAGAGAGAGAGCGGTGAACTAAAACAGAGAGCTGAGCCACGGGATGGGGGAGATTCACGGAAGAAGATGAAAGAAACTAAAAGACAGAACAACAAAATGAAGAAATGGGAAAATGATTGAGGGAAAAAGACTGGAAGTACTTTTTAAGAGTTGGGTTGAAAATAAGGGATGGACGGTAACCAAACTGTCTGCAGAGATGAACTATTTCCACTTAGATTTCTCCTCAAAACCTCACAGAGAGACGAGCCTTGGTTCTGCCAGCAGCTGAGCAGCTGTATGTTGTTTAGCTGGTACATATATGTACAAGTAGTAAAATGTGTGCAAAGAAATCACGACTTTAAAGCTTAAAGGGTTTAAGGCTGAAACGATTAATCACATTAATCGTGATGTATTGATTATTGAAATAATCGTCAACTAATTTAGTAATCGATTAATCATTAACTGGAGTATACAGACTCAAAGCCATCCCCAACACCCTCAGACCAGTATTAAGCCAAAACTGTATAAAAAACATATACCATTTGAATTTAAGATAAAAAAAAAAAAAATCCTACTGAAGACTAATTATTAATTGATTAATCCAAAAAATAATCATCAGATCAGTCCTGCACTGTATTGATGTTAAATCAAGCAAAAAAAAAAAAAAAAAAAAGCTGAGCTTTTCGCATTGATGTAAATAGTAATTTTTAGCCGCATCCTTTGCTACAAATGATCAAGCGTTCAGTAAAGCTATGCTACGTTATTGCATTTTAGGCAATAAAATGTTGGTTTCCTTGTAAAAAAGGAATTACATTGGGGGGTTTTGCATTTTCATTATGTATTTCTGACATTGTATAAAATAAACTTAAAGCTGCAGTATGTAACTTTTATAATAAATAGGTTTATATGTTTTTTGCATATTTGTTAAAACTGTCACCATATTGTGACAGTTTGGTCTGAGACAGTTAGTCTGTGAAAAGATGGAGCTCCTCCACCTCCTCCCTGAGCTGCTATCGCTGTCTAAAGAAATGCTCCGCTCCCGACCTGAAACAACCAATCAGAGCCAGGAGGAGGGGCTTAGCGCTGTCAATCACCCTCGTGTACGCGCCGCTAAATGTGCTGATGGTGGAGAAACAACTCACTGTTCCAGGAAAACTGTTTATCCGGCGTCATCGGTGACCATGCTAACTAGCATTAGCATTAGCATCAGGCTATGTTGTGGTGAACCAGCTGTAGCATAGCAGAGAGCAGGGGGAGTGTATGAGTGGCTCGTACATGAGGGTGACTGACAGCGCTAAGCCCCTCCTCCTGGCTCTGATTGGTTGTTTCTGACTGAGTGGTGTATTTCTGCAGTTAGTACTGGGAGCACTGGTAGAAGGAGAGGAGCTTGAATTTTTTTCTCAGATTATCCGTCTCATATTACACATACTGTCATGACATAATGATAATTTAAACAAATATGTAGATTTTTTTTTTAAAATAAAAGTTACTGCAGCTTTAAGTGGTTTAAATGAAAAACTTTCAGAACCAATTCTTTTATTCAATTAAGTGAGTAATTGTCAGAATAACCGGTTAATAAAATATTCATTAGTTGCAGCCCTAAAAGGGTTTAGATGTGTATCATTGGATTTAGGCAGACCTGAGCATTTACGGCCTGCTGACAACCTTTGACCCATCCGTGTGAGTTAGTAGTAACAGTATGTACCCCATTACTTTGTTGTAGGTGCACGAAATACATTGATGCTTTTATTTTGAAAGTCACTATTCCTTTGTTAATGTCATTGATGTTGAACACTTTTAAGAAATTAGCTCTTAGCACTGACATATATCAGCTACCAGGTAACCAACTAAAACTAAAGAAAAGTTGACGCCAAATGTAATATTTTGCATGGATTTTTCCATAATCCTCTTCCGTAGTTTTTAACAAGGCATGGACTTTTGTATAGTTCTCTGTCGAAATCGACCGCAAAGCTGCGTGCTTCGTGCACGGAGAACGGTATTTACTGTGTTTACGGATTTTAGAACTGTAGTCAGCCTGTAGTTTTAGCAATGGCAGCGGAGGAAGATAGCGAAGCCGTTCAGTCTGTGTTCGTCACGCTTCCAAATATTAAATTAACATCAGCAGCCATCTTGTTTGGCTCGGCACTTCTCGCTTCGCAGTGGAGGACGGTTGTTTACAGCGCAGGCAATTTCTGGTAAGCTTCACTGTGTTGTTACGTCACGGGCAGTCGCTAACGTTTGCCCGTGACATTAATCTTTTTGGGTTAGCCAAATATCAGTAGTATAACCACTCTGATGGGTTATGAATATTACCCCCGTATTGGGAAGCCTTAACTTTAAACAGTTTGTTTCAATCTTTGGATAGTTTTCATATCCCAGTATGTTGGGTCAAAACCAAAGTAGGCCTAGTCCAAATTTGGGCAACAAAATGGGTTATTTTTTGATACACAGCTATGTTTAGTGTGTATTTTCAGGTAAACAATGGGATCACGCCAAACTTGTTGTAGCTTGTTATATTGAGAGTGCGCTGGTATTGTCACCACTTACAGTCGAAAAATCTAAGGCTACGTTCACACAGCAGGTCTTGGTGCTTAATTCTAATTATTTTTGGTGAGATCAGATTTTTTTGGCGTGGTCGGTCATTTTACTAATTGAACCCGACCGCAATGAGACTTCTGTGTGAAAAGTTTTCATCCCCAAAGCGACCCGCATGCGCAGAAGAAGAATGTAGACGTCGCACAGCAGCGCCCTGTTTACGGATCGTCTATGGATCGATTTTGAAGCCATTCAGCAACCGGACTCGACAGGATTGTCACAAAATCAGAACAAGACGAAGGAAGCTAAAAAAACAAAACAAAACAAAAAAAACACTACTTTAGCCATTATTTCCATCTGGATTTACTGTGTCCGGCTTCTTCTGGTGCAGAATTACAACGCATGTCTAACATCAATGACGTAAAAGTCGGATAAAATGCGACATGACCGTTCAGCCTGCAGACATTTGGAAAACTATCGGATGGGTATCCGATTTAGAACCACAGATGGAAGTGGCTCAGATCAAATGTTTGGGGGGTTGAAAAGATCGAAATCGGGCCGTTTGGACAGCCATGAAAAAGTCGTTTATTGGCAACAAAAATAAAATTGGATTTGGGGTCGCATTTGTCTGCCGTGTTATTGAGGTGAAATGTCCACAGTCGAGTTGTCATGGGGGGAAACTTTACGGTTTACTGGTCAATACGAGGATACTGGGATAGTTTCTGATGGGCCAGAATGCAGTCACAACACGTTGTAGGACGCCAGTTTGTGATGCACTCGTAAAGAGCTCATTTCTGGGTTCTGTCCTTCGTTAAAGTGTTATTTTCTTGTTTGAATCAAAGACTTTTATTGGTTTGAGTAAATCTTATTTGCGCTTAAAACCAGTAACTTTGTTGTGTGTCTTTTTCCAGTGATTCCTCATGGTGAATGCGTTTTCTGACTGATCCGAGCTTCTGCAAATGGAAGTGCTGGAATGTGATGTGGAAAAATGGAGGTTTTCAAAAACTGAATTTTATAAACAGCCGAGCTTTTATGGCAGATATCCCACTGAAATGAAGAGTAAAAATGTTTCCGATGGACAGCTTGAGTAAATCATTCTGGGAATAAGACTCCTGATGTAGCTCGGGCCAGTTGGGAGCTTCAGGCGAGCCTGGACTTCAAAGACGCCCTGTGCCGTCTTCTTCTTGTGTTTAGTATTCCTGAATTAACAGCGGGTTTCCGCGGGATGATTAAAACCTGCAGGGCGGGCTCGTTTCTTGTTCTCCTGGACGTGTTTATTATTTCATTGTGTTTCTGTGTATTCCAGCGGAGAAATGAACAAGCCGTGACTCTGTCAAACACCAACACGAACATGTAAACCTCAGCTGCGTCTGCTATGCCTGATTTCCCTTCGAACTCGTCAACACACACCAACAAACACGCTCTCACACACACGTATACACTCCTGTGGTAATTTAAACCACAGTTAAACATCCTGGTGAGTTTTCCTTGTCACTATGGCAGCACAAATGTTACTGTGTCAGGTCTATTACAGGATGGAAATGGGGTGAATGTGAGGTTAAACCACATGGTAGTCTGCGTATGAGTGCGACTTCTCTGACCTTTTGCCGTTGCGTTTTTACTGCTGCAGGTTTTCGTGTGTGTGTGTGTGTGAGAGAGAGAGAGAGAGAGAGAGAGAGAGGGTGACAGGCGGCAGATTACAGGTCTGCTATGGGTTGGCTGTGAGGCGCTCTGACTGTATAAACACAAAGTAAACAAAGACATCTGACTTTTGGCTGCTCTTTGACACAGGCAGTCGTTTTAAAGTGTAATAGTGTCATTCATCCTCCTGCGGTCAAACCAGGCGGCTGTAGACCGGAAGGATTTTCCAACCTTTTCCAACAGTGCATAAAATGAATGGGGATCCATCCCACCTGCCCTAATGCACAAGAGTGAAGAGGGAAGCTGCAATAAGGAGGAAATTAAAACATAAAAACCATGCGATATGTCTAAAGTGGACCCCTGATATTTACCAGAGTAAAGGCCCCCATAAACTCAGGTGTACTTCACTCCATGGAGGACGGTGTGTACGTCCGCACAAATGCAAAGTGGCAGCAGAGGAAGTAAACGAAGCCGTTCAGTCCGTGTTGGCCACACTTCCAAATAGTGAATTACCTTTAACATCCATTTTGTTCAGCTCAGCACTTCTCTCTTCGCAATGGGAGATGGTTATTCACCAAACACATAATTTCTGGTAAGCTTCTTAAGGACCCCCCCCCATATACTTGGGCGTATTTGAGGTCCGCATGTACTCAATGCGCACTCAAACCGGACACATGTCAGCAAAAGTAAATTTTTACGACAGTGTGCCCGGTGTTGCGTAGTAAACCCCTCGGCAGGAAACGGTGTTGAGATCGAACTGTTTTGTATGCGACACCGAGCTAATAAGGAGGAGAGTCGGTGCAAGGAGTCGCAAAGACGCGCAGGAGCTAGGCTGGTACTCTGCTCCGCTAGCTGGTGTGCGGTGGCTGCACCGGTGGAGGTGAAACGGGGCTGGGCACCCAGCTGGCTCATCAAACTTGCTAATATCCATTCAGATTGAGGGAAATGAAGGGATTTGTTATGAGAAATGTAGGCAATCAGTACTCCGGTATGAAACCTCAACCGTCTGCGGACAGTGTGCGCAGAGTCTGTGGGGTTCACAGAATGCGCACTGTACACTCGAGTATGTGGGAGCCTTTAGTGTAGCTTCCTTCACGGTCGAGCTGGCGCATTACAAACGTCATGGCTAAACCTTAGCGACTGGGTAAAAACAGATCCAGTCATTTAAAACTTTAACAGCCTCCACACCTCCAGGAAGCAATCGTTTCTCAAGAGCTCAGACCCTCTGGACGAAGCAAAGCGTAGAACAAGGGGCAGGTTTTTACCAGGCTAATGGCTGCCTTTCATGGTTTGTGATAATTTCACCAACCTGTTACACCAGTATTTATACCAGGGCAAAACAGGTTATTTGTGGCCCTCGAATGCAGATTAAGAATGCTACAAGTTTCACTGACCAGTACAGGTAGTTCGTAATTTCCAGCAAGCATTTTTGTAGAAACAGTGAGCCATTTCCTGTTCTTGTTGCTCAGAATAGCCTGACAGTCGACCCTAAAATTTCAAGAATCTTATACCTTCATCCATCCATCGTCTCTACCAGCTTGTCCTCACAGGTGCCTTTCTCCAGTCGCTGGCCAGGTCGCTAGTCCTTTAGAGAGGAAACATCCTTCACACACTCATGGCAATTTAGAGCAAGGAATTAAGCTAACGGTAAGGTTTTCTGGACAATGAGGGGAAGAAGCTGGAGTTCCCAAAAAGAACCCGTACATGCATTAAAGACTCCAGAGTGGGAGCGTGGATGCATCCCACCTACCCAATGCACAAGTGTCCAGAGGGAAGCTGCAATAAAGAGCGAATTAAAACATGAAAACCATACGATATTTTGTCTAAAGTCGACCGCTAATATTTACTAGGCCCCCATAAACTCATGGGCACTTCACTCCACGGAGGTCAGTGCGTACTTGAGGCGGACTCAATTCGGATGTCCGCCTGACATGTCCACGCAAAGGGAAGTTTTTACGACTGTGTACCTGGTGTCGGGTGGTAACCGGCTCAGAGGGAAACCATGTTCACATTGAGCGGTTTTGTATGAGACACCAAGCTGATCAGGTTGAGAGTCGGCGCAAACAGTCGCAGCAGCTAGACTGCCTCTCTACGCCACACTGGCTATTGCCCGGTGGCTCCCCCAGTGGAAAGAAACAGAGCTTGGCGCCCTACTAGCTCATCAAACTTGCTGGTATCCATTCGGACTGTGGGAAATTTTGGAATTTTTCATGAGAAATGCAGGCAGTCGGTTCGCTCGACTATGAAATCTGAACCATCCGCACCGTTCACAGATGACTCACAGTACACCCAAGAATTTGGGAGTCTTTAGGGACTGAATACCCAAGACCTCCTCTGAAAATGCTTGAAGTCCAGTGTGAAGTTTCCACAATCAATGATGGTTTGGGGTGCTTTGTCATCTACTGGTTCTGGTCCACTGGGTTTTCTGAACTCCACAGTCAACGACTGTGGAGTTCAGAAAACTGCAACTGTCTACCAGGACATTTTACAGCACTTCATGCTTCCTTCTGCTGATGAGCTATAAGAATGTGCTGATTTCATTTTCCATAAGGACTTGGTACTGACCCACACTGCTAAAGCTGGTTCAATGGCCATGAGCTTCCTGTTTAATTGGCCAGCAAATTGGACTAACCAGAACCCCATAGAAAATGGGCTGTTGTCAAGAGAAAGAGGAGACACCAAATCCAAGGCAGATAACCTGAAGGTTGCTATCAAAGCAACCTGGGCTTCCAGAACACCTCAGGCTGATTGCTGCCATGCCACTCTGCATTGATGCAGTAATTCATGCAAGTATTAAGTGCATAGAAGTGAACATACTTTTCAGAAACCTGACATTTCATTTTCATTGAATCTCATGTAATATTCTAATTTTCTGAGTCTGAATTTTGGGTTTTCATTCTCTGTAAGCCATAATCATCAAAATTAAAAGAAATGAGGCTTGAAATATTTCACTGTGTGCGTTTCTGAAATGAGACAAAAATATTGAACTCTTTCACAATTTTTTCTACCTGTATATGAAGTAACATTTAAAAACCGCCTCAAACGTACTTTTGTGCCTTGTTTTTTTCTGCACATGCTTCGTTTATGTATTCACATGTATAAAATAAAATACCAGAAAACAATATCAGCCAAATCATATTTAAAAATTACAGCAACAACCGCAAGATCTGACAAAAATCTATAAAGTCATCGCTCAGAGACATGGAGCTTTGGCAGAGCAGAGACCATGAAGCATATTGTCTTCTTTCAGTCTCTAAAAGCTGCAGTCAAACTGGCAAACATGTTTGATTTGGCAAACATAAGTGAAGAGAATCCCTGAAATGTTGTTATGAAGGGAGCAGCTCGTGATAAATGGTAAGCTAAGCTCCTGGTTAGGACTGATTTGGCCCCGCAGTGGAAACCGTGCTGTTGGGGAAAATCCAGACGACGCACTGGGACCCCGGTTCAAGTTGAGCTGAATACTCCTGGCAGGGAAGAAGAGGGCTATAAAAGACAGATATGAAGATGTTTCCTCGTCTCTGATGATTTGTCCTTGTGAGGCTGCGGCCAAGCAAGAGTTAGAGTAAAATACGGCCTAAAAGCACAAATAAATGTCACAGTAATGACATGTCACCTTCTGGCTTCCCTGCAGTTTGACTTATTAATTTCATTGACAAATACAAATGCAACATACCGTTACATTTGTAGATTTGAAAGTTTATACCACTGGCTCCAGTTGAAAGTAAACTATTGGCAGGCTGAGACAAAGCAATGAAAAACTTGCTCAAATGATTTGTCCATGTGTGTGAAAAGGACACTGAGGGGTCAGAGCTGGCTGTCTTCTATCATTATTGTACTTTATCTCCTTCATTCTGCACCAAAAAAACATGAAAAAAAGAGACATGACTGTGTTCAGATATTAGAGGCTCTGTGTGGCAGTAGTAGTTTCCTTATGTTGTTACAAGGAGCAACAGTAAATTTAATTTTTAACAATGAAGGATGACTGTTCAGTTGCTGGAGAAGACGCTTTTTGGCCTATTTAAGGCTACGTTCACACAGCAGGCGAATGCGACCCAAATATGATTTTTTTTTTTTTTTTGCCCAAATGCGACCCATATCCGGCTTTTTCATAACAGTCTGAACACTCCAAAAACACAAAATCTCACCAAGTGTTTTTGGTCTAGTTTCTAGAGCAAATATCTTAAATACACTTGAAATAAGACAAGTCACTTTTCAGCAGTTATAGGAGCTTGTTTTAAGTCAATAATTCCTTAATATTGATGAAAAAGTGCTAGTTATAAGTGAAATAAAATGCCAGAGGAACAAGATATTTTAACTTATAATAAGGAAAAAATGTCTTCTTTCCAGCAGGAATTGTACGGCGTATACAGCAATAAAACCAGCTGACCAATCGTGCAGGAGCTCTGCTTGGGTTGCTAGGTGAGGGGCTGGGCTTGGCTGGGGTTGCTAGGTAATGGCGTAGCGTGACATTACATTTGGAAGGTTTTTGAAATCGCTCGTTTTCCAGACACCAAAAAACATTAACTTATTCCTGAAAAAACAGCTGGGTGTTTTATTTAAGCGCTTGGGCTGTTTTTAGAAGCAGCTGAGACCCAAACAGAAGAAGTAAGACGTGCAAAATATGAATTTTGCAGAATAGAGCCCCTTTAAATAAACTTCCTTTAAATCAGGAGAAAGAGTAAAATGGGCGAGTAGTCAGTGGGCAGGAGGAGATCCCCAGGGAGTCCATCACAGGAACACACAGAGGCATGACTGGACAGACCAACCATGTACAAAAACAAAATGTTTTACTGTTTCTGGCAAAAAAAAATCTTCACAAATTGCCATCTGATGTATGCAGATGTGTCACTTATAGTACCGCAAACTGACAGGAAAGAAAAAAAAGAACAGCTTTTACCCTGGAAGGGAAGGTCAAACTAAAGCCTAAATAAAGAAGCAATGTTACATAAGATCAATGTTTTATCGCTTTTATAAACTGGTTTAGTATCTATGATGTGGATTTGTCTGTTCTGTAACTGCTTTGTGTGTGTTCAGCAATGCAGACCTCCTTTGCCAAAATAGCAGAAACTCTGTGACCATTTCAGGCATTTTTCAGCTCTGACCCTGATTTTTCTTGAGTGCGGATAAAGATTTATGTCATAATAGTTTTGGAAGGAGCAAAACAACTGCTCTCTAGTCACGCCTGGATGCTCAGCATTATGATTATATAAATTCAAATCCTTAAAAGAAACAACACAGAGAAATGCCAAGTGTAACCATAATTCTTTATTATCCTTTTTAGCATGGAGGTCAGTGGCTGACCAGGTCCAGTTTGTCATCCAGCTAGCACAGGCTTATAAACCACATTAAATGACTGAAACTGGGATTAACACGTATTTAAAAAGACCTCTGAATGAAAACAGGGACATTTTTAACACCAGCTTTGACTCATTATGATTGAAATAACAGCCAAGAGCAGGAACAGTGTAAAGCTGGACATTGTTTAGATGGAGCTAAAGTTGGCCGGCTCACACCGAGGTTTTGGACAGAAAACGAAGATGTTTCTGTTTTTCTTCTAAATGACTTGGACTCTCCAGCTGATTCAGTCAGCCAGCCAAAGGTCACCAGATGCTACACAGAGATCCCAACTCGAAACTACAACTGGACAGCCTCACAAAACGCCGGACCTAAAGGATGGGTTAGGTTTTAGCAAATAAAAATTCAATAACTTTCTCCAAACTGAACAAATCTTTTTGGCCAGTTGTTGATTGTCGTCTTTTGTTTCTGAGAAGAATAGACGGCATGTGTGGGCTCTCTCTAGATACTCCGACTTCTTCCCACAGGCCAAAAACGTGACTGTTAATTGGTTTCTCTAAATTATAACTGAGTATCTATGGACCCCCAGTATTCACAGGGCTTAGGGACCGGATTTTAGCTAATTTGAAAATAGATAAAATCCTTGAATACTTGAGACTTCCTCTAAAAACGCTCGTATCTGCCTATTTTATTAGTTCAAACACCAAATATACCTGGCAGCATCAGAGACGGGGACCAAAACGGCTCAACAACCTGATAAAGAAGCTGGTTCTGTTCTGGGGACGACTGTGGAGCCTCTGGAGATGATGATGCAAAGAAGGATTTTGCATAAAATCAAGAAAATTATAGACAACCCTGGACATCCTCTTCATGAGACCGTCATTGGAAAACAGAGTCTCTTCAGTCAGAGGCTTCTTCAGATTGGTTGTAAAGCGGACCGCTACAGGAGATCTTTCCTGCCCGCAGCCATCACCATCTATAATAACTCCTTGACTAAATGAGTTACATCAACATTTAATTTCCATTTGGGATAAATAAAGTATTTTTGAATTATAAATGAATGACAAGCATGACTTTGAAAAATGAACCTCCATGTTCCTACTCTTATGGCAGGCTAAATAACCCAAATTATTGCTGCTAATTTTGACTGAGCAACTTTATAAACATCACCCCAGGGAAATGTGGTTTTAATGAAAAGCATGTTTAATCACTGCTTCAAGGTTGTTATTTTTTAAAAGCTACTTTTAATCCAAAAAATTAATTTCAATTGAAATTCAAATAAGATGCGGTTTCAGCTCTGTCGTCGTCAGTGTCTACTCTGTCTTCTAACCGTTATTCAAAGCTGATTTTCCATCACTTTGTCTTCCTTTTTTCCACATTTCTTTTGTCATTAATACATATACACATGATCTTCCCAGTTGTCATATTTTACCCACTCTTCACTGCCTTATTTGCATCGTTTTTACTAAACACCTGCACACTCCCAGATTAATTTTATGCAACACAATGAACTAACAGACGCAGGCTCGTAGAGCTGTCTTGCTCTCTTTATTTGTGGCAGAGGTAAACCAGCGACTTTTGGCCAGGAGTTGAATCACTGAGTTCAAGGAAAGCACTCTGAGACGGGCCAATCCCATGACAGCGTAAGTACATACACACCCATGGAGGAACGCTGACAAACAACATGATTATAATGATGATGTCTTTGTTCATGAACTCTACGGGACCTGCTCCTGGCTACTGTTACTGCGACACAAACACACACACCACCCTGACATGACAAAAGGACTCACACATGGAAATGCACACCGTTCTTTTCATACTTCAAGCCACGCACGCTCAAACACGTGGCTGCTCGTCTCAGTTTGCTGGAGGTGATGTTTTTGGCCAGCGTCTGCACCACCGAGCTGAAGGAAAACGCACACTTTCTGTTCGGCGGGTGCCAAGGAAGCTGCATGCTTATGGTCAGCTCTGTTATTCAGCTCGCTATTCATAGAAAACCACAAATTTATCACTACCAGCTCCATGTTTGTGTCAGCACAGACGTGAATTAGTAAGGAAAAGAAGAACGGTGTGTGTTCAGTGAAGCTTTATTTTTACAGGTCAAAAAAGGAATAGTGTTCTCACCCAGTAGTCTGTAATCATGTTGTCAACCTGACCATTTGAACTTTGACCAACGTCCTACACTGACAATCAGAGCAGAACTGACATTCCTACCGGAGCCGGAATCACAGCGACTATACATCAAGGAGCAAAAGTGGCAGCGAAATATGAACAGAAACACACTAAGTCCAAAGGTTTTGGGATAAGCCTCAGTGCTGTTGCTTTTGAGCATTAACTAATCTGTAGCTTTTATTAAAGTAAAGAAAAGAAAAAAAATACCTGTAATATTCAAAATCCAAACGCCAACCACCATGTGTGGACAGAAAGAAACTTATGCAGTCAAACCTGTAGTTAGGCTGAGTTTAGCTAACAATTAGGTAGCGCTAAAAACCAGGTAGAGTCAGGCTAATGGCTAGGGTGAGTCAAGCTTAGTAGGAGTCCAGCTAACAGCTAGGCTGACTCCAGGTAACAGGAAGGTAGAGTCAAGCTAACAACTAAAATGAGTCAAGCAAATCATGAGGCAAAGGCTTGATAAAAGCTACTCAGAGTTGAACTAATAGCTAATTAGAGTCAAGATACTAGCTAGGGAGAGCCACGCTAACACCTAAGAAGAATCAAGCTAACATGAAGGTAAAGGAATATGACAGCAAGAAAATGCTGCTTTAATATAAGAACTGGAGAGCAAGGTGGACTTGAGCTAACAACTTGGGAAAGCTATGATAACAGCTAGCCTAAGTCAAGCTAAAAACCTAAGCAGAACTAAGCTAAAACCTAAATAGAGTCAGCATAAAGCTGAAAACTAGGCAGAGTTGAGCTAACAGCTAAGCTTGGTCAAGCAAACAACTGTCAGAATTAAGCAATTGGTGAGGCAAAGGCTTGATAAATTTAATAAGAGTTACGCTAATAGCTATTGTTGGTCACACTAAAAAAAAAAAAAAAAAAAAAAAAAAAAAAGGAGAGTTGCACTAACAACTAAGAAGATTCAACCTAACACGTAGGTAAAGTTAATATGACAGCAAGAAAATGCCGCTTTAATATCACAGGTAGAGCGCAACGTGGCCTCAAGTTAAAACCTAAGCAAAGTCAAGCTAACAGCTAATCAGCATTAATCTAAAAACTAGGCAGAGTTTAGCTAACAGCCAGACAGCCATGCTAACAGCTAGGCAGAGTTGAGCTAATGGTTAGGCGTGTTAAATTACCAGTTCGGCTGAATCAAACTAACAGGTAGACCAGTTAAGATGGCAGTAAGGCAAGGCTGACGAGGCCGTGTCAAACTAAAAGCCAAACAGAAATGTCATTAAAAACAACTCAATCTCCCTATTTATTCATAAGACAGTTGTTTACATCTTCACTGTTTTATCAACAAAAAAAACTACAAGTATCTGTTAACGCTGTCGAGCGTCTTAATCAGGTTAACGTATTGTGATAAATAAAAAGCCAGAGAAGAAGACGTATACATTACATGAGAGTCATAGCTGTTAATGGTAACATATGAAAATTTTAGCTACTTCTCAAGTTTGTTCCCTGTAAGAATGCTGACTGGCTATTCTAAAGATTACGCCGTAAACTACAACGATCTTCTGGATACATTTCACCGGAGGGGTGGGTGGGGGGGCCTTTAAAGGTTATTTATTATAGTTATTTTTATTACGCGAGCCTTCCAGTCAAATAAATATATGATAATTTTCCAAAACCACAATCTGGAAGGATGACAGCTGGAGTCACAAGGTGACAGCATAAATTTATTTGAAATCGGCTGCAAACAGTTCAGGAAGAACTGAGCATTTCATGGCAAGTTGGAGTCTCATGGTTAAACTGAAATTACAACCAGATGAAATAAATAAAAAAACTAAGAACGGGAGTCATACCGGAGACACACAGTGGGATTACTGGGCTGATTTAGACCAGATATCCCCCGGTGATCATGTGAGGATCCTTATCGTAGGTTTGGTTAGCTCTTCTTTTTGTTGAGGTGGAAACTCGCTCTGCCTGTTTAGACCCAAAACCTCCTGCATCCAGATGCAGAACGCTGCTGATTAAAATGTTTTCTACTTGATGCTCTGGACTGCAGGAGAAACTTAACATGATCTGACGGACGAAGAGACAACAATCAAGAAATGTTCAGCTTAAGACTCGCATTATGAATAATGATGTGGGAGATCCGAAGCTCTTCCAAATTTATGTTCTTTCTCTCAGAAACAGAAACCCACACATGGACAGAGAATAGCATACATAGTAGTTAGACTTTACCAGAAGAGCAAAGAATGCGTGTGGATGGCTGGAGGACAGAGGCAAAATAAAGACAGGCAATACATCATACCCAAAGGTAACAGGAGACACATGTAAACTCAAGGTTCATTCAAGAAGGTTCCCCTTTAAAAAAAAAACAAAAAACAAAAAAAAAAAAAAAAACCTTAAAACCCATTCGCTTGGATCTGAAGTGTACCGGAGCACCGGATCTGACTCGGCCGGTTGAGCTCAGCTGCTGCGTAAACTCAGGCTCAGATAGAAAATGATAGCTCAGAAAATGAGGAGCCGGTGGATGGACTACTATAGGGTTACCCACCGGTACTTCCTGATGGAGAGAGTTAAATAAACAGGATTCATCCTGATATCCACACCCGCTACACCGAAGGGTATTTTCACACCCGACAGTCCGGTAGAGTCTATTCAGTCAGGGACCAAAATTACCACACTGGTTTCATTTTCAGCTGGTGCGGCTCGCTTTTAAACTGCACTGCGTCAAACCAACCAAACCCTTGGAGGAACCTGTTCCCATCCTCGCCTGTGGGGGCGCTGCACCAAGAACCACTGAAGAAAATGACAGGAAAACCTCTGAAGAAGAGCTCCTCACACTGCCAGTCGCTTCACACATGCTCACCAACTCTGCTCAGACTCAGAGGTCATCTCCTGGTGAGATTCCTTATAGGTAGAAAACTTTTTAACCAGTTTGAATAATAAAATGAACTTGACAGCATTGTTTCATTCCTTTGATCAATTGGAAATGATCTATGATTGGATTGAATTGACTTTTTATATATTGTCACTATGTAAATAGTGACAAATTCTGAATAGTGACAATATTCGAGCTGAATAATAGTACGGAGTATTAGGGCCAGGCTAAGAAAAAAAAAAAAAAGTTATAATATTATGAGAAAAAAGTCATATGACAATTAAGTTGAAATAATATGAGACAAAAGCCGTAACAATATGAGAATAATGTAATAATTATAATAATGTAATTATAATAATGTACCAGAATAAAAACTGTAATACGAAAAAAAAAGTCATACGACAATTAAGTTGAAATAATACGAAAAATGAAGTCATAATACTACCAGAATAAAGTCGAAATAGTACAAAAATAAAATCGTACATCAAAAGCGTCACGAAAATGAGAATAAGGTCATATTAATACGGAGAAAAGTTGTACAACAATAAAGTCGAAATAACATGAGAATGAAGTCTACGACAAAAAAGTCATAATATAAGTATAAAGTTGTAAAAATACGAGAATAAAGTCAACATAATAGCAAAAAAAGTCGTATGACAATAAAGCTGAATTAATACAAGAATAAAATCATACAACAAAATTCGTAAGACAAGAATAAGGTCGTAATAATACCAGAATAACGTTTTAATAACATATAGTCATTATATTACCAGAATAAAGTTGGAATATTAGGACGCTGAAGTAGTAATTTTATGAACGCTCCTAAACGAAAACTGATTTAAAAATAACAAAGACTGTTGAGCAGCTTGTGAAGTTATACTTCGGAATCGGTTTTACAAATACGGAAATAATTAATCTTTTAACACATCGGCATCTCGTTATCAGCAGCAGGACGACTGTGAAAACAACTGTCTGTTTTGAAGAAAGAACCACACGGAGTTGATGAGATGGTAACGTCAGATCTTTAACACTAAAGAAGATTTTTTTTTCCCTCGTTAAAACGACTTTTTTCCCGTAATTTTACAACCTTTTTTCTGGTAATATTGCGTCTTTACTCTGCTGGCGTTATAACCTTCTTCTAACATGGCTTTATTCTCGTAATTTAAAAAAAAAAAAAGTCTAAGCCTGGCCCCAATACTCGTAAAATTTAACGGAAACCTAGCTTAAAGGTGTTTTGTTTAAGCCACATGTGTCAAACTCAAGGCCCCGGGGGCCAAATCCGGCCCGCCATAAGTTTTTCTGTGGCCCTCTGGACTCTAGAGAGCTACATAAGTAGAAATTTCAAGTTTACAGCTTAAATATTATTTTATCAATCAACTTAGAGCAGTTTTTATCTGTATTCTGCTAAATTACTTCAATTTGAGAAGATGTTTTAAGGAGTACTCATCCAATGCAGAGACAGCTACTTATTAATATTTTTAACAGTTTGTTAATGGGTAGTTTTGTCAGTACATTCTGCCATTACCGGCTCTTTAAGGACACTGGTGATCTTAATATGGCCCAAAATGAAAATGAGTTTGACACCCCTGGTTTTAAGGGATTAAAAAAAAGGAAGAAATTATTCTTATCCACGTTTCTTCATTCGATTGTTTCCCAGAAGTCTTTTTTCCCCTCAGCTTTTTGTTGAAATTAATGTCTTTCAGGATCTTTCTTCATAATTTGGCGAACTCACAGCGTTGTGTGGAAGTGTGCACACTGTGATGCAGTGATAAAGTGACCAAAACCTGTGATAGCAGCGCTTTGTGTGTCTTCAATGTTTCTTTTTCTCTTACCCGGTAAATACAGGCTGAGACTGTACGGTTGACCGGCTTTTTAGGTGGCCCCAGTTCCAGTAAGCGCTGGTATGATTTGGCTTCCTGGTTTATCTTCGTACACGCTGAAACTACAGGACACCACCCATCACATTTGGAAAGCACTTTGATATCTTTGACCGGTTCACTTATTTTTAGATGGGATAACGTCCAAGGATTAGTTTTCTTTCTCTTTGCACACACAAAGAAAAATCCATCATAACGTCCAAAAGAAGATGAGAAGAAAAATATGTTCTTTCCATTGCTGCCAAACACTTTTAATCCCACACACACACACACACACACACACACACACACACACACACTTTTTCTTGGTGGTGTGGTTGGGATTCTCAAATTAGCTGGTCAGCAGTCAGTCGAATCCAAGAGACATTGTCAGTAGGATTCCCGTAACTGAAACAATTTAGATAGTTTTTTCTTTCACGCTATCAAACATTCCTCAAATAACCATGACTCTTGACATTCTTTCTTCGTTTTTTCTTTGGTTTATCTTAACTTTCTATTTAAATGTTTATATATATATATATATATATAGTTTACCAGCAATTATTTACCCAACAATTTAATGTCATTGCATCCAAGCATTTACAAGGTCTTTTTCTTATTTGCAAAAATGCTGCCACAGACGGCTGTCTCAGTCCAACATTTATTGGAAACAGAGACGCTCCAAGGAAGAAATACCATCACTCATGGAGCCTATGAGTTTCATAAATGAAAGATGAGTATGTTTTTAGTTATGCTATCAAATGTGGGTTTGTTCGTTTATCCCAAACTATTAGATGCATTCCCACAAAATCTGGTACAGAGAAAACTGGCTTCCAAGTGATGAATCCAGCCATCTTTTCCTGGCTCAGGAACTCCAAGTTTCCACCAATACAAATATGATTTTTGTAATGATGAGTCAATCAGTGTTACAGCTAATTTGGATACTTTAGACCAACCTCAAAAGTTGCCTTTTATGAAGGTTTGGATAAAGTAAAGGCTGGAGTGTTTTCATAAATGATTCAGCAGGTTCCAGTCTGGTTTTGGCAGAAAGCATGGTATGGAGACCACACTTGTTAAAGTGACAAATGACCAATTACTGACTGCAGTTAGGGCTAGCTGCATTTTAATTCGTTTAGACCTAATTACAGCCTTCATCTCTAATTTATTGCACCATTACATCGCAAACAAATGGCAAATGCCACTCTTGTGGTTGGGTGTACCTCAGGGTTCACTTCTCGTTCTCCTCTTGTTCTCAAATTACACGCTTCTACGTGGACAGTGTATTTAAAGTGATCATACCTTATCACACAGATGGCAACTGTACACGACCATAAAACCCACACATCCCAGGAACCTTTGTAAGACTACTGTATGTTTTTCTTTTGAGTGTTGGCTTTTGAGTATCTGTACAAACATGGACGTATTTGGATTTTCCACAGCTGGGTCTATTTTCTGTCCTACTGTTGATCCAGATAAATTCAGAAAAAACATGACTGCACTGAAGTAAAAACTTACAGCACCTTAATAACATGGTTGTAAATGACCTCGTTTTTGTCTCATTATGATTCACGAGTTACTGACGTCTAAACTTTTTCACCCCGTTTTTTTCTTTTCCTTCTGTCTCTCTTCACCCTTCAATCATCTCCAAGTTAAGGCAAATTTAGCCCTTACTAAGCACTTTTCCATCTCCCGTGTGTGTGGGTGTATTTTAGGACTCCAAACCTCTCAGAAGGTGTTGACAAGAACTCCAAACTAAAACTTTCTTTCACACCAAAATTAGATTTTTCTTTTCTTTTTTACTTTATTAGTCTGTGATTTTTCTCTGCCACTTTAAAAAATAATAATAATAATAAAAATCTTTGTTTCAGTTTATTATACCATTATTTTAAAAAATAAGTTCAAAGGTGAATATATCAAAACAGAATAAATCCATCAAGAAAGCCATGTTACAGGGGAAAGCTTTCGCATTATTCTTCTGTTTCTTGGCCCCTTCTCATTGTTGGTGGTTTTATTGTGTTTTTGAGATTTCCAGCCAATTTCACTAAATTATCTTAAGCGAAATTAATTTCTTAATGGGTTTTTCTTTAAACATATACATCATAAGTAAAAACAATACGACCTCAAAGGCATTTAGTGTATTCTCTTCAATATAACCCCCAGTATTTAAGGTATGATAAACGGCCGCCTTTTGTTGAATTTGGAACGTGAAATTTTCTTTGATCAAATTGTTCTTGCATCAACACCACAAGCAAATTTACTCTGCACAACTTTCCATCCCAATGGTCTCAGAGTTGGAGACAGCAGAAGATAACGAGCCATCAAATACTTTATACGATCCACTTTTCCAGAACCTTCTGTTTGACCACAGAGAAAAGTGATTTGCACACACACATTTGTCCTATCTGTAATTTGCTTCAAGTCCAACTCATCTTCCTCTTTTTGCACTTTGGAAAATCATTGAAGAAGTTAAATGAGCCTGAATAAAGGATTCAGGACATGAAGGGATTTATGAGGAAAACTGATCAGGACAAGAAGGGAGAAAAGAAAGCAAATACCAAGCATATTGCGACTGAGTAATGACCATTTATTGATACTGTTAACTACCTAAAATTATATCATAGTATACGAGATTAATGTCTGCTTGGAAAGGCTTATTCGTATTGCATCATAGAGTGAAGAAATTTAAACAACCGATGAACTGGTTTGGATTCACTGCAAAATTTCAAACATTTCAGACTCAAATTTGCAGATTTTTACAGTGTTTGGGATCCTTTTTATTGCAAAAACAAACAAAAAAACCCACCAGAACAAAACACAACCATTTAGTAAATTCAGTAACTTTGTCATTATTATGAGCTTCCATTAGCTCCACTCTGAGGTGTTGTTAGCTTAACTTTGTTGAGGTAAATTGGACTGAGTTGCCATTAGCTCAACTGTAAGTCCCTGTTGTCTTCACTAAGTTGCAATAATTCAGCCCAGTCAGTGTTAGCTTGACTTAGCTACAATCTGCTGAACACTGACTTGCTGTGAGCTCCAGTAAGTTGCTGTTAGCTCTGCTATGAATTGCTTTTAGCTCCATTAGCTTTCCTTCAGCTTTGTGATAGCTTCAGCTTCCTTCAATGTTTGCGCGACTGAGTTGCTTAAGCAGATTGCTTTGAGCTCAACTCGAAGTCATTAATGGCTTGACTGACTTGCCCTTAGCTCACCTTAGTTGCCGTTAGCTTGATTTGTTGCTGTTAGCATGACTCAGTTGCCATTAGTTCTACTGAGTTTCCGTTAGTTCAACTCTGAGTCGGTGTTAGATCCACTCTGTATTAACATTAACGTCACTCTAATCTGCTAGTATCGCCACTGGGTTTCCTTCATTCTCTAAACCGCTGTTAGCTTAACTAAGATTCTGTTAGTTCCACTATGATTTGGCGTTATCTGCACTCCAAACTGCTGTTAGCTGAAGTGATTCGCTGCTTCCATTCTTAGTCACCAGCAGCTTCGCTTTTCTCAGCAATACTCAGTTATCGTTAGCTCCATTCTGAGTGGTAATTAGCTTGACTGAGCTTCTGTTAGCTCATCCCTGAATCACTGCTGGCATTGCTGTTAGCTTTGTGTCTGTTAGCTAGCGCAGTTGAGCTAAAACTCAGTTAAGTGACTGAGCTGGCGTCAGCTTGACTGAGTGGCTGTTTATCAGTGGTAGTTTGAACTTGAGTAACTATTTGCTGGCGTCTAAGTTGTCGTTAGCGCGACAAACTCATTAAAAATTCGTACTGATCCTCCAAACTGAAATCACTTTGACTGCTGTCTATACTGACTGTAAGCTCTCTACATGATTCCACATACACAACGTTGACATTTCAAAATATTTTGTTCAGTAAGATTTATGTAAAAATAAAATTAAAAAATCTGTCAAATTCAGATATAAAATCCAGACATCAAATCTTCTGGGATGAGGGAAGTGATGCTCTGTTTTCTTCCAGATATTTTAATAAAACTTGCAAAGTGGCTGTCTTGTAAAAAAAAAAAAAAAAAAAAAAAAAAAAAAAAAATCCTGTTTTGGATGAAAGTAATGGAAAAAAAAAAAAAAAAGTCTTATACTGACAACAGAATGAGTGAAATGCACTTAAACAGCTCTGAATTCAGAAGAGCAGATTTACTCCAGCTCACTTAACTGGCAAATGCAAACACAATCTGTTCAATCTCAACTGGAAACAACAACAACAACAAAAAGATCTCTTCATCTTCTCTGCGTTTGTGTCGACCAAGAATCCAAAGACAGCTTGGTAAGCGGGGACAAAGTGCTGGAGAGCGACGAGTCCAAGTGCTGGGTCGCTGCAGGGACACGCACACATGCTGAGAGCCTGAACATGAAACAGATGCAGGCGCTGGCCAACGCATAGCAGTCAGTATCTTCTCAGAACATTCTGTTGTAAGCAGGGAATGCTAAAGACGCTGGATGGATGGGTGGAACGAAGGCCGTCCAATTCCCATTTGTTTTGGATGCGTAAACGTCCAAAAGAAATGTTGAGGTGATTTGTTTTCAAATATCTTGTGGCATGACAGGAGCTGGAATAAATATGCTGATGACAAAAGAAGGGGGGGGGGGTATAAAGAAATAACTACATAAAAAATAACATCCTTTTATTCTTTTCTGTTTTTTTTCCTTGCCATCCTTTGCTGGGAGGCGTATATTGTTTTAACATTTCTCTTCTATACCACAGAAGAGTTTTCATTCAAGTCAGATGTGAGTTTCTGTGCAACACGACCACAGAGGTACAGTAGGAGGCAAGAAAGCAGCACTCATCCCACAGACAAGCTCCCAAACAGAAACATTTTCTTACTGTACTAAATGCCAAAATATGGAAATTATTCAGTATTTTTGTGGTGAGCCAGGCCCTTTGAAGAAACAGAAGACACAAGACAAGAAGTTCAGAGGCTTATGAGTCCCATCGGCTAAGAAAATTACCTGAAATTGTCTGAAAATTCAAAAATCTGATCTAATGACAAAATTAGCCGCTACGTGACCACCAAGGTCATGATTACATGTCTGTAAAGACTCATATGCATGGGTATTGATCTTTATATAAATGTAACCGGATCTTCTCTGCGTTGTGCTGGTTATAAGTGAAAGATTTGCCCGTGACACAGTTTGTCTTTGGAGATGGACGGTTTCTCCATTTATTCTGATGAGAACAGTAAAAAGAAAAACCACATTATGAGCTGCCGGCGAAGTCCCACACACACACTGCTATGACGAGGGTACCAAAAATGCGCCTATGACATCTGTAAATAAACTGGATGTACAGTATTTTGATGAAAAAGGAACCTCTCTCAAATAACATTACAAATGGGGAGGGCCCTAGGGGCACAAACAATTTAACAAATCAATACCACAGAAAAAGAAATAAAGAGGAGGTGCAAAGTCACACGCTTACAACAATCATAGTGGTTTCCTTCGTGTTTACAGTCAAGTATAAGAACTATCTGAGTAACAGATGGCATTTTGTGTAATTATAACAAGGTACAAATCCTTCAAAAGAAAACAATTAAGTCCAAGCAGCACAGACTTGCTGAAGAAGTTGTTGCTGGTTAGCAATAATGTCTTTCCACCAGTCTGTGATAAGTTTCCATGGTAACCAGCCATTGTACTGCCAGATGTATTGTGGCGGTCTTCTCTACTGTCATTACAGGATTTGATTTTAAATCAGACATTCACCACAGTATTAGGACATGGCACAGCAATCTGGGCCAGGTGAATTTTAATAAATGTAATACTGTTTGATTTTACACAGTCCCAGCGAATGTAACAAGCGTCAACCATATTCATAGACAGGGCCTGAAGCCTTCTCTTCACTCTAGGCACAATTTCTGGAAAGATCTGGTGGGGCACTCACAATGCCTTGTCACACACAAGCAAAGTAAAAAAAATTAAAAAAAATTAAAAAAAAAAAAAAAAACCTAGAGAGAAAGCATGCAGTAACACCAAGGTTACTTACCCTCTACTACTTGTGTCATCACCTAAATAAATTGGAAGGAGGTTATTACAGATCGTTGGCAAGTTAAGACCAGGATGAAAGCACAGATCCTTGAGAAACACCACAAGCTAATTGGATACTAGGGACAAAACGAAATGCAAAAACACATATGTTGTGTTCAGACCGAACGCCATTTGAGCTTCAGGGGCGTCAGGTTTACAGGCAAAGTCGATGGTGGACGCGCGTCTAGGGGCATCGAGAAGTCTCGCGGCATGTTCTTAAGTGTTTCCAGCGTTCAACGTGCGTCCAGCGCGGCAGACGCTGGGGTTGGAAAATCGGAACTTTTGCCACCGGACACGGAGCGTCAACCAATCAGAGATACTCTATGTGACATAGCGGCACATTTTCCGACGGGATGGAAGGACCAAGAGCCCATCCATGACCAGTCGAGCTATCACTACAGAGACAGGAATAGAAAGGACCTTCCCTGGAGGAGGATTAGCGAAGCGTCGGGATCTCAGGTCAAACCATTGTTACCACTATAAACATGTCCCCTGACTTTAAAATGCACAAGTGTCCAACTTGAGGCGTTGGATGCTTTTCTGATGCATGAAACACGTTCGGTCTGAGAGCAGCATAAACCATCTTACTTTCCACAGCATATTATAACTCCAGATTTTTTGGTTAATTAAAACAAGGATCCAAGTATGGATCCTTGAGGCACACCACAAGTTCATATGGTTAGCTGAGACTTCCTAATTTGCTAAATATTATGAATAATAGTAGATACCCGGGGTTTCAGCAGTTATAAGCTCCACAATTTCTAAAATTATGGTTTATTAACCCCTTTATCCCATTTTGTCAATGCACAGAAATATATCTACTTCGTTTTACTCCATTTTTAAAATTTCATATAAATTCAGTTGTTCCATTAATGAATAAACAATTTTACTTCTGAAATTCTGAAACTGTTAAAACTGCAAAAAATTTCATACCAGGACATAGGAAAATGGAGTTAAATGTTGTTTTGAGTGGATATTACACAATGTCAGTGGAAACGGATTTCTATAAAATGTCCATTTATGTGCACCCATTCATTTGTGGGTGTTTTGCTCATGAATATTCTTATTTTGGTGTTTTATGTGTGTCTTTTCCATTCAAGATGTTTGATGTTTAAATATGGATACTGGGAGGTGAAAGCCAAGCTAGTTTACTGGTTTCTGAACAGATTTAGTGAAAGATGAGTCAACTGGAGGGCAGACGGTGACGAGAGGAGAGGAAGGAACTAAGAAGAACAGGAGCCCTGTTTTCTGAACGTGCAAATGAAGGGAAAATCTTTTCAGTGTGAGGGAAATCTGGTATCCCAGTAAGACAAACCAGCAGCCAGTCAGTGGGAAGAGCTGTCACCAGCTCTTCAGGGAACATCCTAACCCATCTTTTGCATCCCTAGATGATGGATGAAACAGTCCACAATAACAAATGGCGAGGCTTTCTGGTCAGAACCTGGACAGCCAGATCTATGTCAGCCTAAACTCTTAACAATTTTAATTTATTTTCCCATCCAAGAGTTCAACTACGTACAAATAGATGTAAAAATTTATTACAGGGCTAAAATGATTAATCAGATTAATTGTGATGAACTGATTATTGAAATAATCGTCAACTAATTTAGCAACTGATCAATCGTTAACTGGAGTATACAGATTTTTTTAAAAAGGCCAGTTGCTGAAAGAACAACATACTGAGAATGGTAATTAAGCCAAAATTGTACAAAAATATGCATTTAAGATAAACAAAAAAAAACCTTTGTCTGTAAATATGTTCTACCCAAAACTCCTCAAGTGGCAGTTTTAGCTTCACCCTGGTTCTAATTGTTAAAAAAAACCACTCCTATTAAGCATCTTTTTTCCTCCATTAATTGGTTAATCCAATAAATCAACAGACCAGCCCAACACTGTTTTGATGTTCAATCAAGGAAAAATGGGCCGAGCTTTTCATGTTATTTGAAGTGTTTTTTTTTTTTTTTAGCTTCAGATGCATCCTTTGCAATAAAAGATCAAGCGTGCACAAGAGAAATGCTGTGTTATTGCAATTTAGGCAATAAAAAAGGAATTAAATTTGTTTATTTATATCTTTTAACGTATTTCTAATATTGTATAAAAAAAAGCTTAAATGAAAAATCTGCAGTGTGTGACAACTTTTTCATCCAATTAATCATCAGAATAATCAATAGATTAGCTGGTTTTGTGATTTTAAACATGTTTAACAATAAAACACAAAAACAAAAACATTTTAATCATATGTATCAAAAATAAACAATGAAATAAAATTGTGTGTTTGTTGTTCCAGAAGATATCAATGAAGTCCAAGCATCTGGGTCTTGCTAAAAAAGTCATTTTAACTTCCTGGTCAACATGTCTGTCCACCAGTCTGTGTTTGGTCTCCGTGGTAACTAGCCGTTGCAGTGGGCGATGTATTGTGGCGGTCTTTCCTACCTTCATCACTGCATCTGGTTTTAAAAATCAGACATTCATCACAGCATCACCCACCGTTTTTCCATCCGATATATGTTGAGATGGTCTCAGGTGAATGAGTCTGGTGAACCTTTAGGACAGGATTCAAAATGTGAAGTCCAATCACTAGACCTCCTTTTATTTTATCTGTTTGGCCATTGCTCTAGGCGCCAGGACCCTCTTTTGGCTTTGATCCACATGGACATGCTAACATCACATATTTGGTTCAGATTTGTCAACTGCACATCCGTGAATCACATCTCAGTTTCCGCCAGATCCCCGTGGCTCGCTGCTAGATTCAGGTCTGGTGGAGGTTGTGGGAGGGATGAACACGGTCAGCAGTAACTACGAAGGAGGCCGTGGTGTTCATATGATACACAGGGGTTCGGAGTTTGTCAAGAAAATATCCCCCACACCAGTATACATCCAACAGCAGCCTGCGTCATTGATAAACTGCAGGATGGAGCAACGTTTTCATGTTCATGCCCGCCATCTGAATGCTGCAGCTGAAATCAAGACTCGTCTGACCATGCCAAGTTTTTCCAACCTGTTTTGTTGAGACTGTCTGACCTTTAGTCTTGTCTCATTGCATTCAACAGTCAGAAATTCTGAATACCTTGATTGTAACGAGTGGTTACCTATGGTCCATTCACACCAGGGCCGTTTAGTCCGCTTTAATCGAACTCTAGTTCGTCTACCTGGAAAGTCCGGTTCGTTTGGGAAGGTGTTAATGCACATTCGAATTCTGATGCGGACCAAAAAAGCAAACACTGGTCCGCCTAAAAACCTAGGTCTCAGCTCGGTTGCATATGTGGATACCAAGCAGAACGGAGACCGCTCCACAAGCAGGAAGCGGATTACAGCGCAGGGCATTCTGGGTAAATACAACCAAAACGAACGTGTTAGGCTAGCACTAGTGGGAGAAATGGCTCGTGGTTTTTTGCTAAAGACAAAAAAGAAATCCCACATCTGACAACACTCCATTTTTGTTTACATTTCGTGAAGAAGTGTCTTCTTCAGAGGTTTTCATGTTGTTTCCTTCAGTGGTTCTTAATGCAGCGCCCCCACAGGCAAGGAGGTGAACAAGTTGCTAAAAGGGTTTGGTTAGTTTGACACAGTGCAGTGTAAAAACAAACCGCAGCAGCTGAAAATTTAACAAATGTAATTTTGGTTCCCAATCGAACCGAATCTACCACACTGTCAGGTGTGAAAACACCTTTAGACCACCGCTGGTTCTCTGTCAATGGGTGAGATCTCTGAACTCAACCAGGCATATTCATCCTCTGAACTGCTTCTCTACTTTAACAGATTCAGTTTGAACTTTTAAATAGGTTGCAAGAAACATTTTTGCATTTAAACCTAATATATGAAGTAAACCTGTGCAGAATCTAACGCATAATAAGCCTTATACCAAAGGACAACAAGATGTTTGATTTTGGGTTGTTGAGATAACTTAAAAGGTAATCCAAGAAGTTTCTTAGAATTTCTTAACATTTTTAAATATTTTCTGTAGACAACGATATGTATTCCTCAGCATATGATTTGCAAAAGAAGCACTCAATGTAGCTCTTCATTTTCTAGACATGAGTAACAAATATTAGCCCTCATTTAGTCGTCAAACCATAATGTCATTTCTGTCTGGCTTCATAATAGTCTGAGTAGAAAATCTATTCATCAATTTAGGGCATATTAAAACAATCTTTCACCTCCAACTGGACCACCATTGAGTTGGCCAGACGGTCACTCAGAAATCATCCTGTGGTCCAGACGAGTTAGAAACTGGAACGGCTGACCCACCAAGGCTCTCCAGACCTGACGGAGCCCTACAGCGAGTTTTTCCCCGCTCTTCACTGAAAGGCGTTTGATTTGGTCGGTCCAATCTGGCCCACCTCACTCAGTCAAACATGGGCCAAGGCTCACCAAAGTAAACTCTGTTAGAAATCCTGGCAAAAGCCTCGGAGAAGAAAGGAATGTGGACTAATTCAACAAGAAGAAAAAAGGGTAGAATTAAACAGCAGCAAACACCAACAGCATCCCTTGATTTTACAACTAGGTTCAAATGTGTCGGGAAGCAAAAACGGGTAATATCTTTAAGTTCATGTTTAAAAATTACTCTATGTTATGTATTTAGGGTAGCACAGGGGCTAGAACTGGCTTTTCTCCCAATGCACGCAAGGGTTCTCCCCAGGTACTCCTCACAGTCCAAAAACTTGCATAAGTATGAGTGTTGGCAAAACTGAAGGGTTGTGTGTCGAGTAGGGCTGGGCGATATGGCTTAAAAATAAAATCTCCCCTTTTTTTTTTTTTTTTTTCATACCTGATCCGATTTCCGATGTTAATTTTTTTTTAGTCTCGCTTTCTTTTCTAAAAAAGAAATTGCTAATGACAGAAAACATTTTCAAAAAGTGGCTTTTATTTTAATCATCCCTTCTGTGAGTTGTACAACGGATATTAGGGCCAGTCTACAAGAACTGTTTAATTATAAGAATAAGGTCATAATATTAGCAGAATAAAGACGCAATTGTCCAAGAAGAACATCTTAAAATTGTGTGAAAAAGTCATTGTAATCAATAAAGCTTCTAGATAAGCTTGGTTCTCCAAAGGGTGGACGTTTTACTGTAAATCAGTTCAATAAAGTCAGTGAATCATTGATTAATGTTTTTGCCAATGATTTTTATGTATATTTGCTAGATAATTTTGCTCAGTGATTTTGATGATTCTGCTGTATACTTGATTGATGTTTTTATGATCTAAAGCACTTTGAACTGCCTTGCTGCTGAATTGTGCTAATCAAATAAACTTGCCTTGACTAAAGTTATCGAGAGCAAACGTGGAATTCTTTCCTTGAAATAGACCGTCATTTGCATCCAAATAAATAGAAACTGTAAAACACGCTGGTCAAACAAGATGGCCGCCCCAGGTGTGCTGACATCATTCTGGACTTTAGAAACCCAAGGAGTGGGTTTAAAAAAACAAAAAACAATTTATCGACCAGCCCTAATGTTTAGTAGCACAGGGGCACCACAGGGGACTGTACTCTCACTATTCCTTTTCACTCTGTACACTTCAGACTTCCAGCATAAGTCAGACTCCTGTCATCTACAGAAATACTCAGATGACTCTGCAGTGGTCGGGTGAATCAGAGACGGACAAGAAGCTGAGTACAGAGAGCTGGTGGACCACTGTGTGTCATGGTGTGGAAACAATCATCTTATCTTGAATGTGAACAAAAAGGAGATGACTGTTGATTTCAGATCAAACCCTATTTCCATCATGGGAGAAGAAGTGGAGGTGGTTGAGGAACATAAATACCTTGGTGTTCAGCTTGACAACAGACTGGACTGGAGACTCAGCAGTGAAGCGTCTACAAGAAAGGACAGAGACGACTGGACTTCTTGAGGAAGCGAAGATCCTTCAAGGTTTTCAGCAAGATGTTGCAGATCTTCCATAAATCTGTTGTTGAGAGCATCGTCTCCTCTGCCATCATCTGCTGGGGCAGCAGCATCAGAGCGAGGGACTTAAAAAGGCTCAACAACCTGATAAAGCAGCTGGTTCTGTTCTGGGGACGACTGGACGAACCTCTGGAGATGATGATGCAAAGAAGGATTTTGCATAAAATCAAGAAAACAATGAACAGCCCTGGACATCCTCTTCATGGGACTGTCATTGGAAAACAGTCTCTCTTCAGTCAGAGGCTTCTTCAGACTGGTTGTGAAACAGACTGCTACAGGAGATCTTTCCTGCCCACAGCCATCACCATCTATAATAACTCCTTGACTAAATGAGTTACATCAACATTGAAATAATAAAGAACTTCTGAATTTGAATTAAATTGAATTTGAAAACAATAAACTTTAGTTAAATTGCAAAAATGTCTTCAAGAAAGAAATTAATAAATGGACATCATATACAGACAAAATTATACCAATAACAGACACTTTGCCTTCAAAAAGGCTCAGTCCTTCCCCACTGACTGTTGGAGTTGCTCAAAAATTCAGTTTGTTTGTTTTTCCTTTAGTCAAGTCTTTGGTAAAAATAACAATATTTATCCAAGATGGGAAATCAAGGTGTCCAAGCTCCAGAGATAAAGAGAGAGAAAAAAATTAGTTTGTCCACCAATTCATTAATCATATGTTGCGCAACAAACAAGTCATTCAATAAAAATACATTTAGTACTGTTAGCATAAACCGAAAATAAGCCCAGGCATCATAGGCACTTCACTAACAATGCTACAAGTATTAGCATTTCAAAAGATGTCAAAAACACCTTAAAAATAAATAAATGGGTCAATGTCATCTTAGCCGAATTGTTAAAGACCCTTAAAACATTAATCAAAAATAATCAGTAGTCCAATCTCAGGATCTTAAATAGTTTTATACACAAACATATCAAAAATAACCAAACTCCACGATGGAGTTCTGTTCCTGGAGCGCAAATTGGCATAGAGACGAAACGTGACCAAAAAACAGATCCTAGCGGTAAACTTAACAACCTTGGACAAAATTATCCAAACAACTCAAGCAACTCACCGCTACATTTAGCAACTACATATTAAGTTTGCATCAAGTTTTGGGAAGTAAAAGGGAGACCGCTCTATTCCAGCCATGCACAGCCAACAGCTCACTTTTATAACAGCGCCCCCGGTGGCTGGATGAATGAACAGGTTGGTGAAGTTCATTAAATGTCCACAGTTATTTTACTTTATTTCCTCGTGTCGCCCTCCCCCCTCCCTCCCCCCTCCCCCCCGCAGAGATCTGCCCAGGGGAGGGCACGCCCTAGCTTTGACAATAATTTCCTTTAAAACACCCACTTATCATTAAAAAGAGAGATTTTTGTATCTACTCTGGTTATCTTTGATTTAATTGTGACAAAACAGCAAAATCAGAAGAAATCTGTCAAGGGAAAATCACCTTTTCATAGTCCGGTTGCTATCCAGACAACGGCTTCATAAATGAGAACGAGACAGTTTGTTTTAGTGAACGTAATGAAAAGTTTTTTTAGATGAAATAAAATAGAATCAGAATTTATTGGCCAAAATTGTGTGCACAAACAAGCAATTTGACTTTGGTTTTCAAGCTCTCACAGCGTACAGACGTAAAGTATAAATATATAAAGTTTAGAAGAAATAAAATAAGAATAAAGGAACAATATGCATTTATCTGCAGTCTTGTTTATCATTAGAAAGAAAAAAGGATTGTTGTAAACAGTTTGTGTCCAGGATGTGTGGGGTCTGCAGAAATAATGTTATTTGCCCTTTTCTTGACCCTTGACCTGTACAAGTCCTGGATGGGGGGGAAGAATCACTTTTTTGTGATCTTTGATAAATAAATGTATTTTTTAAGATATTTCAAATATAAAACTGATCATCTTCCCATTTTACTTGCATTATATTGATTTTATTCTTTTATTTCTTTACTGTTTATGATGATTTATGCACTCTACAGCACTTTAGACAATGATTTGACTTGTTTCCATTCTGAAATTTCATCTTCATTTCCTTCATCTTTTTTCTGTCGCTTTACTCCAAATCTCTGTCTTGTGTCTTTATCGCTGAATCTCTTTTTAATTTTCTCTCCTGCCGTTATTGAGCCAGCTCTTAGTCTTGGCCTCGCCTCTCTCTCTTGTTTTAGTTTGCTGATTTCTGCGCCACACTGACCGAAAACGTGCCGGTTTTAGGTGTTGAAGACATCCTGAAACCTGAATAGAGGCCAGCGGACCCAGTTCTGTTGCACTTTTTTTTTTCTGGCGTTCTGTGTGTGTGTGTGTGTGTGTGTGTGTGTGTGTGTGTGTGTTCTGCAGCAGGGCGATGAGCTTCGAGCCAGAGGTTTGAGAGAGGGAGGGAGTTACGGGAAATGAAACCAAGTTGAACATGAAAAGTTTTGCACAGACACAAATAAAAAGCAGACAGGAGTCTGAATGAGGAGGTCACATACTTTCATTCGGTTTAATTCTTTATATGTAATTATCTGCTCTATACTCTGTTCCTCCATCCTGACAGGCTGCTGGATGAAATCTATTTGAAGGGAAGCAGGAAGGGGATATATGGCCAATATTTTCTGTGAAGAGGAAATTATTGGTGTAATTATCACTGCAGGCTCAGAATCTGTCTGCAATGATGATCCAGCTCTCTGAAACGGTCACTTAGTGTCCAAACACTCCAAAAATGCACACACCTTTAGTCCAACAAGACGTTCCCTTCATGTGTCCAGTCTGGATCTTGTCTCATATCTGTGCTTCAGTCATAAACAGATCATAAAAGCATGCCTCTACTAATGAGTCGACTAAAGACAGAAACAGATCTGGTGTTCAGCTCTTTGCGGGAAGACTGGTTCTTTTTAGTTTGACCGACTCTTTCTTCGTATTTTTTTAAGAGGAAACGTTGCTGGGCAGCAACCGGCCAGGTGCAGTACATTAGTGAGTCGAAGCTTTTAAAGCTGAGGGAATCTGGGTTTCCAGAGGTTTTTAGAATGGTCTTTATGCAGAGCACCATAGCTGCTGATTATTTCACCTTCATTTTGCAAATTTATTGTTGTGTTTCTAGTTTCTGTTTTGGTTTATTTAAATTTTTGTCAAACTATTGCTTTACTGAGCAATCACTGGCTTGACTGAGATCATATTGCACATATTTATACTTCTCTGTGTCACCAGGAGACTCTGAATCCATTGAAGCACGGAACAGATCCTTAGAGCAAATTAATACGTCTCCAGCTGAACAGAAACAAAACTGAAGGAAGGTATCATCTTTGCATGCAGCTTCAGTTATTACAGATAGAAACTAGTAATTGAACCGAAATCTGGCCGTAGTGATGGACTCACACCTGAATCTTCGAGGACACATAAAACAGTTACAAAGTCAGCCTTCTATCACCTGAAGAACATTTCCAGGATTTAAGGACTAATGTCCCAACAAGATCTAGAGAAACTCATCCATGCAACAGTCTTAACAGGTCTGCCTAAAAAGTCAATCAGACAGCTGCAGCTGATCCAGAACGCTGCTGCTGGTGTTCTCACTAAAACCAGGAAGATAGAGCACATCACCCCAGTTCTAAAGTCCTTCCACTGGCTCCCTGCAGCTCAGAGAATAGACTTTAAAATACTTCTGGTAGTTTATAAATCACTGAACAGCTTAGCACCAAAATACATTAAAGACCTGTTGTCATTGTTTCAACCTTCCAGACCACTCAGGTCTTGTGGATCTAGTCTGCTCTGCATCCCCAGAACCAACCATGGAGAAGCAGCTTTCAGTTTTTATGCTCCGCAAATCTAGAACAAATTTCCAGAAAACCGCAAAACAGTCGAAACACTGAGTTCCTCTAAATCAAGGTTAAAAACCCACCTGTTTAGAGCTGCCTTTGATTAGTAGTAAGTAGAAGATTGATCAGTATATTTGATGTGTATTTGTTTGATGAGATTGATGATGGCGTTTGACAAAATATGTTTATTGCTTGATTCATAATTGGCTATAGTATGATGATTTTATGTTGCAAAGCACCTTGAACTGCCTTGTTGCAAATAAACTTGACTTCTCTTTAATGGCCATCTGTCATGGTTCTTGATAATTTCACTCACCTGTTCCTGCAGTATTTATACCCGGGGTGTCTAAGCTGTGGCACGGAGGTCATTCATGGCCCTTGAATTCAAATTAAGAATGGTTCAAGTTTCACTGACCAGTACAGTCAGCATTTTTGTAAACATTGACCCATTTTCTGTTCTGGTTGCTGATAACAGCCTGATAGTTGACCCTAAAATTTCAAAACTCTTAATACCTTCATCCATCCATCATCTATACCAAGGCTGGCTACACCCTGGACAGGTCCCCAGTCCATCACAGGGCCACACAGAGACACACAGGACAAATAACCATGCACTTCAATTTTTAAAATGACAATAACATAGGCTATTCAGCTGCATTTAATATTCATTCAGTTTAATTACTATTCAACAAGCTGAACAGAGAATCCACATCCCATCACAGAAGCGGATGAACACCTCTAACCTCTAAAAACCACCGACTGTGGCCCCAATAATTACATATACACAATGGAAATAAATGACTCCACTTAAATTATGAACGATTCACCTGCTTTGGTCTGAACGTACACCCTCACAACTTCCTCCTGGTCTACATCTGGAGGAGAAATCTGTGCTAGAGTTTAGATCGGGCCTAAAAAAATCCAACCCGACCCAGACCGAGTTCATAGACATTGCGTCCAAACCTGATCCAATCCGACTGATTAACTTTAATTAGAGGCCCAAAGCTGAATTAAACCCGACATATTATATAAATAATATTTTGCTGCTTTTGTTTTTAGACCACCATTTGAGTTAGAAGTGTAACTTTTTAAATTTTTTGGTTTCATTTAATATGTTCCAGCTCTATTTTGTCGCTTGTTGTAACCGCAGGGTGAGTCAAGTCAAGTCTGGGATGTGTGACTGATAGGAGCGGCGCAGGACGGGGCTGCGTGTGCTTGTTACAGTCTAATCAGCTTCTTCACCTTTCTTTCTTTCCTCAGCAGAGTAAACTGCCTACTCTTCTATTTAAGACTATAAATAAATTAACAAAACATAACGTTCTCGTTTAGTTTTCTCTCTTCTGTATGTACCGTAGGGCTTATTAAACCCGACCTGACCATCAAGCAAATATTTTTGCCACGCCCGACTTTTAGGTCAGTCTCGGCCTGTATATCTAAACTAATCTGTGCTCCAAGCGCCACTTCAGCCAAAGTTTTGAATGTGCTTGCCATTACTCTTCAACGTGCTGTCAGCTCCCAATCAGCGAGATGCATTTAGTTCAGGTAAGACATGATGTTCAGATGGGATTTTTAGTTTTTACTGATTGATTTAGTTGCCTCTGCGATGTACTCTGTGCGTAAAGCTGAAAATGTCTGCGCGTCTGCATCAAGTGCTCAGGGTGTGAAATGTAATCTGTCAAAACAACTTCAGATTTTTCTGTCATTTAAAATAAAAAAAAAAACAAAAAAACAGTTAAATATGGAAAATATTCCTTCAACTCCTGTACCTAATGGCAATATAGAGATTAATTAACCTAACAGACATGTTTTTGGACTGTGGGAGGAAGCCAGAGTACCTGGAGAGAACCCGTTATTGCACGGGGAGAAATTGCTTGCAGAAAGTTCTTCTTGCTGCAAGGCAACGGTGCTACCAACTGCCCCACCGCGCAGCCTGGCATGAAGACAATGATGGAAAAATTATTTCTGTCGAATGAAAGAAGTATTTTTTCAATTTGTAGAACAAAAAAATGAAAAAAGATAAAAGAAAAAACTGAGGAAAACAGCCTCAGTAACAGAGTTTAAGAACTGCATGGTTTCAACAACAGTACATACAAACAATAAATACACCACTAAAAGCTTTAAAATTATAGTAATTACAGCTATTAATGGTTTGCTTTGGTATTTATGCAACGAAGGCAGTTTTTTTGATGTGACACAGTCAAGAAGTCATGATCGTCCCAAACATTTCCTTCTGAACATCTGGCACTAAATAAAAATAAGCGAGTGTCTGGAATGAAAGATCCCAGATTTTCAAGTAACTGAAGACTAAAGTTTAAGCCCTATTGTTCCAGTGCTCACTGGTGGAGACAAATGGCTTTTTACAAGTTCACTACACTCATCTATCATCAGGTTATATGAGAGATGGAGGCAACGAAGAGGCCAGAGGAAGAAACATTAGTAAAATAAAAAACTGAAATGCCTCGGTTACTGTGTCTACCCATCTCACTGACATTTTCTGCCTCATTAATTTGCTTTTTGTCTGTTTTTTTCCTCCCTCCATCATGTGGGAAGGAAACTCTCCACTCCGTGCCACTCGGAAAGTCGCTGTTGCCAACAACAATAGTGCAGGACGGCCCAGACGCACTGAGAGACAGAAGGACATATAAATACTTCCCCGTGACTGGAATAGTTCGGGATGGCTGGAGGTGGAGAACGGTCCCACTGTGGTGTTCCAGAGGGCAAAGTATGGATGGGTGAAAGAAAAATAAGGGATTATATTTTGAGTTCAGAGGGCAGTAAGAACCAGAACTTCATCAATTCTCATTAGTTTAAAACAAAGACAAAGTGGCCTCCAAGCTTTTTCCCATGGAGGCCAAAATCACCAAGTTTAGAGTACTCAAGAGCCTCAAAAATCAGATTTCTTTTTTTTTTTAAATACAGGAATTTTAAAAATAATTGTACTGTCAATTTATCTAATTATTGTGTATATCCACCTGTCTTTGCAGGGTTGCAGGAGGGCTGGCGCACCCAGACTCTTCACCTTGAGGGGATACACTAAGGAGTTCTCGACTGTGAGAGAGAATTTAATAGCTTTTGATGATGTAGATTTTGTGCCAATAAAATGGCAATTAAACACCTTTATATTGATCCCTGATGTATCATAGAGACGTGTAAAGAAAAAATGTGGCTATTATCTCCATTCTTTCTCATCAGTGCTTTTAATTACAAGAAAATGCTGTAATTTCTGTTGGGTTTTTTTTGGTATTTATGGATTTACGGAGACAACTGTGGAATACTGTGTATATCTATTTATGCTTTTAATAATTACATGATATTTGTATAAATTAGTTATAGGATTGCCAAAATGTAGGGCCAGGACTTTAACACCTTAATTTCGATCAACTGATTACTTAGATTTTAAACACGTTGATCACATTTTTTTAAAAATGCTAAGGTTCCGGCTGGAACTTTTGTATCCACATGTTTCTGGTACGCTTGTAAATTTGAAGCACAAGCGACAATCCCAAACAATAACGATTTTAACAGAATTAATCCCATTTTTTACGTACAAAGGTCCTGCCTGGAACCTTTGTATTCACGCATTTCTGGTACACCCATAAAGCTGACGTACAAGCAGCATCCGCAAACAGCGGTGGACAGCGAAGCCGCTTCTCTTGTCTTACTGGGGGCTAATTTTTGCCTAAAAAAAAAAACGATCTGATGGTTGTTTAAAAAGCAGTCTGCCAATCAGCGAAGCTATTCAAGGCTAAAATAGCATCTCAGTGCTAAACATGTAGCAGCAGCACAGACGTCCCCAATGCTAATGTCAGCGTCCACAGTTCTAAAGAAGCTCCATGAATGATCAGGGGTTCCTGAAACACTTTAAAGCTGAATGGGTTTAACAGCACTTTGCTCCAATCTGATGGTTGAATAACTTAAATAAAAGCAATAAATATCTTTGCTGTTGAGCTCATATGTCTATTTATTCAATAATTTAGCAGCAAAAAAAGGTTTTTGAATTCAAAATGTTACTTATTTTGTCGATATATTGTTTTCAATTAGATTAATATCGACCCTGAAATTACCTCGATTAAAAACTGTACCAAACTGTAGTTAAATTATGAAATAAAATGTGAACCGAGTAAGTTTTTAAGATTATTAAAGTATTGACTTATGTCTGAAGGTTTATAGTCTTGCTGAGCTTCAGCTGTTATATGGATTAAATGTCCATAATGACTCCTCAATTTTAAAGCATTAAATGCATGATTGAAAAAAGGAACATTAATTTAAGTTACAAGTTTCAACAAGTTTCTATTTCAGATTTGTTTTTTGTTTTTTTGACGTTCCAAATTGCCCCAGAAATGTGTGCGTTCACAGAGGAGGTCAAGCAGTAGGGGAGCACTTTATATCAAAGCGTAAGAGGCTAAGCTAGCTTAGTTTTGGTACAATCACTCCCTCGTGACCCAGAGTGTGTATAACGGTGCTTAAATTGTTCCAGCATGATCATAACAATGTCATCAGAAGCTTGGGAAAGCCTGAGAACAGGCGAACAGCGTTCCAGGAGGCCGTTCGCTGCCAAGCGCCGCTCAGCTTGCAAGCACTACGTGTTTTAAACTGTGTGTGTGATGGATGTTTGAATGCTTGTGTAAACGTACGTGGTAGCGTCACACCACTCATGCTCCTCGTGTGCATTTACTGTTTATGTGTGAAAGCCAGAATTATAGAAATCTTAGAGGCTGAAATTCCTCGGTTTGCTTCCAGAGTTTCATTCACCGTCTGCGAGGTCAGGGCCATAAAACGCACACGTGCACAGAGACACGCACGGGCAGCTAAAAGGGTAGCCGGTGCAACGCTGATGAACCGCGTCAGGATAAATCCAACGGTCCCGAAATAATACGAGGACGGCCACAAAAATGTCAGCAGTCTACTTAACCCCCTGGAAGTGCAGTGATGGAGAACAACACGGAGAGAAAACTGACCGACGGATAAACAGAGAGAGAGTGAATAAAAGGTGACCAGAGTCAGCAGGCAAGGAAGGAAAAACAACGAGCAAGAGTCAGGATCCCACTGAGGGTCAAGAATCAACCAGTGTGGGGTTCTCAGATCCACTAAAAGAAGAATAACCTCCTAAAAATGACTAAAAATGACAAAAACAAAAATGCATATTTTCGCCTTAGATATTATAACAGATAGAAAACAGTATTTACAAAGTGGTACAAATGGTTGGTGATGCTCTGTGTTACGCAGGTACAAGGGCTGCAGCTAACGACTATACTATATTGATTATTTTGACGATTAATCGAATAAGATTTGCCACATTCTGCAGATTTTGCACTTAACCTCTTAAACTTACTTTATACAGTATTAAAAATACATAAAAATGCAAATAAAGAAATAATTAAATTCCTTTTTTAAATGAGGAAAATAAACATTTTATTGCCTAAAATGCAACAGCAGCAGTCCTTTAGTGTATGGTTGATCATTTGTATTAAAAGATGCATCTGCAGCTAAAAAAAATGACATCAACATGTGAAATTAATAGAGTAGGGCTGATCTATTGACTATTTTTTGATTAACCAAGTAATAATTGGATAGAAAAAGCTGATTTTGAGTTGGTAGATTTTTTTTTTTCCTTTTTACAGAATTTGAACCAGGTGAACTTTGCTATTTTAGGAGTTTTCAGTGGAACGTATTTACAAACAAAGAAGGTTTTTTTGATCCTAAATGCAAAATATATATATTTTGGGCTTAATTACTGCTCAGAGTGTGTTGTTCTCTCACCAAAAGGCCTTTTTTTTTTAGAGTCTGTACACTCCAGATAACGATTAATCGATGACCAAATTAGTTGATGATTATTTCAATAATCACGATTAATCCGATAAACTGTTTCAGCCCCAGCAGGTACAGAGACGCCCCTTGAAAACGTTCAGAAAGGGAAACTCATTCATCACACGGAGTGAAACATTTCAGGCCTTTGTTTCCTGTAATTTTAAAGATTATGGCTTACAAATCAGGAAAACCCAAAATTCAGCGTCTCAAGACATCTGCTTCCCAGCTGGACGTGGATGAGTGCTGTTTGGCGACTGTCAGCCGAAACCGGGTTGTTTATGCTTTTAGATCTTTGATTAAATGTTGCAGAACCGACAAAACCGCTTTGATTTGACTGCGTTCACCTTCACAGGGCGGCGGTTCAGACAGGAAAATCAAGTATTGCTTGATAAATTCAAAGCACTTTTTATTCCCTAAAGACAGATATTGAATTAAGGAGTGTAATTTATTTGTATATTTTCACACAGTTATGAGTTGTGCTGTTTATGTTGACTCGGTAGAGTAAAAAAAAAAAAAAAAATTAAATTTAAGGATTTTCTTTCTACATTTTATTTTCCACTTCTTCTCTTGGGTATAAATGACAACATTTGTGTTTTAAAATGCTGTATTTTTATTTATTTTTTTTTTTTAAATATGTCATTTCTGTCCATCGCATTATTTCTTGGCGTAAAGGGTTCGCGTTTTGCAGAACCGTTGGAAAATCCTGGTTTTATTTGTCGCCCATAACCTGCTATAAAAACGCGGCTTGGTCGGTCATCCGAATGAAACCGCTGTGGCGACAAAGTTCAACCCGGATCGGGTTTTACTGCGATGCAACAATCGCGCTCCATCGGTCGATTTAAGATCTGGAAAGTGAACAGGGTGTTTTACCCCCTCCCCCCCTTTTTTTTTTTTTTTTTTTTTTTTTCCCTAAACTGATCTGCAGGAAACAATATAATGTTTTCAGTGTTTTGGCACCAAGACTGCACTCCCACAACAGGCGCTTGTCGGTTTCTGTTTTCCCCATTGAAACTGCAGCCTTCCAGGAACTGCTTGCCCTGCTGCCTCAACGCTTCAGACTCTCCGCCCCTCCAGACTCTCGTTACCTCTCCCCAAGCCCAGATTTCTCACCCGCCTCCCACAAAGGCACACCCTCCCCGCTGTAACCCTAAACTCGCCCCCTTTCCCTTCGTCTCCACCGCTGGGCTCACCCCTGAACCAGCCCGCTGACCTGACCTTGCCCTCCACATTTCAGCTCTCCGGTTACTTCGCACCGAGGTGAGCTGCAGGCCTCGAGCGAAGAAAAATTAATTATGAGAATAGAGTCATAATGTTAGCGGAGTAAAGCCGTGAAATCAGCAGGAAAGAGTTATAAAGATCTGACGGGATGAGCTCGTCGGGTTCGTGAGTCTTTCTTCAAAATAGACGCGTTTGCTCAATCGCCCCAAAGTCCGGCTGCTGATCATTTATTTTGGAAAAGTTAAGCGCTGCTCGTGAAACTGATTCCAAAGTTTGACTTCACAAGATGATCAACATTTCTCATTTTAAAATGTTTTTTGTGTGTGTGTGTTGGGCGTTCTCATAATAATACGACTTCGTTTTCCTAATGTTGCGACTTTTTTCTGTTCATACTATGACTTTATTCTGATTTCATTTTCGTCCGTTAACAGTTTTTTCTCGTAATGTTACGACTTTTCTCTTGTGTCATTCCTACTTAGTCTTGTGACTTTACTCTTGTATTATTATTGTTGTATTATTACGACTTTATTTTTGTATTATAACTATTCTGGCAATATGAATTTCTTATATGAATTCTGGTAATATACTTTACTATCATTATCTTGACATTATTGTCATGCAACTTCATTTTCATATTATGACGACTTTATTCTGGTAGTATGATGACTATTCTCATATTATACAACTTTTTTCTCATTATTATGACTTTTTTCTGGTATTATTTTGACTTTATTCTCATATTATTACGACTGTCATAGTTCAAACAACTTTATACTCATAATATTAGAACTTTATTCACTTTATTTTGGTATTATTACAACTTTATTCTGGTAATATTATGACTTTATTGTCGTATTATTACGACTTTATTCTCCTACGACTTTATTATTGTATTATAACTTTATTATTGTATTATTTTGAGTTTGTCATATGAATTTATTTTTGAATTATTAGGACTTTAATCTCATAATCTGACTTTATTCTTGTATTATTACGACTTTAATGTCGTATTATTACGACTTTATTCTCATAATTTAAAAAAATAAATAAATAAATTTAGCCTGGCCATAATATTCCGTTGCAGTTACACGCAACACGTGCACATCCAGACCAAGACAAGAACTTACTAAGCAACATCTAGAAACTGAGTATTAGGATGGTATTTATCTGCTAATTTACCTGGAACCTTGAATCTGCTGTTTATCTACATTAATGTATATTAATGTTCACCAATTAGTCCTTTAATGTCTTATGTTAAAACACCAAAAACTTCAGATTAGAGAGGAAAAATGGACACTAAAGGGAAGACTCGTAATTTTTCTCAGAAGCAGTGGCCATATGGGCGGTTGCCCAGGGCACTATTAGAATGTGGGTGGGAGAAGGTTTGGCGGTGCATCAGTCAATGTGCCCCTTGATTGCTGCTGAGAACAGGTAGGCAAATTTACAAGCTTTGTGGAAAACTCTGCTGTATTTAATCCCACCTGAGAATTTAGATGATTTTATGGATTTTCATTTGACTTGGGGGCAGCAGAGGGAGGAACCTCGAGCATCATGTAGCGACAGGGTTTGTGTGACACTAAAACTCAGGAAGATTTTCCTAATTTATGATCGACACCTAATATGATTGAGACATAAATAAAAAATAGTCTTTGTAGCTCTCCAGGAAGTAATAAAAATGAATTTCTCGGTCCCCATCGACACTTCATTTCACTTTCATATTGGACTGTATTGCCTCTCTTCCTCCGTGGTCGCTGAAAGGTCATACAGAAGAGTCAGGAAACATCCGTTGGGTTTCTCTCCCAGTTCACAACCCTCCCTTCTCCAATATATTCACACATTCTGAGCAGTTACCACCTTCTCAGATGTTGGAGAGCAAAAGGTCTTATGGATTCTGGGAATCCTCCAGTGTCGTACACACAGACGCCCACAGCCCCGGCTCTCCAGCTGACCCGTTTCCTCTTTCTCCTTCCTCTCAGAGCGTTTTTGCATTGCATGCAGGATCACGAGCAGGTACAAGACAAACATGGTTCTTCCCCGAACTAACACAATGAAATGGAAAACCAGAGATTTGTCTTTTATCTGGTCCCCTCTCTCTCACATACACACAGTTTAACACGGCTCCAGAGTGCTGACCTGCGAGTACCTCGGCGAAGTCAGCCAATAAAGCACAGAGGAATTGTTGGAACGCGAGTTAACATTGCAGCGGTTTGTTTGGATAACCTCTTACTGAGCAGAACCAACACACACACACACACACACTCTTAGTACAGCACAGTATTTTACATTTACAACTCTAAATGCGTAAGACGTTGCCCTCTGCAGGTTCAAGCTGGGCCAGATTCTGCTTCTTCTATCAGCTTACCGGTCAACCGAACACCAGGACGACATGTTCCGCCATCAAACAGGTAGGGAAGTGGCTGAAACCAAGGCGAGAGGGGTGAAGGTCTGTAACTTTTGGAAACATCTTAATTACAAATTGGGAAACCAGGAAAATACTGGTACACAGAGAAGGAATCTTTCTTACTTCCATCGTCTACCATCAGTTCAAACGGGTTATTAGTTAAAGGGATCCACGACGGGCTGAACCGGTTGGCCTAAACATGCTGTCATTTTCCTAATAACCTAAAAGTTACTCAAGACACATTTTAAAACTCATTCAAAAATTACATGCCTTGATTATAGTTTTCATCTACGACGGCGGCCGTTTTTTCACCGGCGCAACGCATGCCGGGCCGATGACGCCGGTAGGTTATGGTGGACTGGAGCCTGTAAACGAAACACGTCAAGCCTCTCTCTGTCACGGAGGCTGTCAAAGGCAGCCCCCAAAATGTCTGGACTGAGGCAAAGTCCCTCAAAGTTTTCGTGTGCCGTTGTACGCCGCAAAAACACTAAATCTTACCAAGTATTTCTGGTCTAGTTTCTAGTGCAAATATACATTGTTAAATTATTTCACTTATAACTAGAACTTTTTCATCAATATTAAGGAATGACTGACTTAAAACAAGCTCCTATATCTGCTGAAAAGTTACTTATAAGTTGGTTTTGTCTTATTTCAGGTGTAATATTTTGTGTTTTTGCAGAGTATCACCTGATGTCCCTGAAGTGGAGAAATGTAAACAAGCGTAAAAGAGAACAGAAAGCAAGTTAATACTGGTGTTTAGTGACTGAATTTGACTGAGAATAAATGTCGAATAACCTGATTTACGTCTTTCTGCCAGTGGAACAAGATATTTCCCCCATATTAACTTAAAATGTCTGGCTCCACTGGCAGATTATTTCACTTATAACTAGAACTGTTTCATCAATATTAAGGAATTATTGACTTAAAACCAGCTCCTATATCTGCTGGAAAGTTACTTATAAGTTAGTTTTGTCTTATTTCAGGTGTATTCAAGATATTTGCACTAGAAGCTAGATTAAAAATACTTGGTTATGTTTTTGCAGTGTGCATGAGATACATGATCGGCTAGAGCTAAGATCATTACCAGGAGCAAACTGGGAGATAATGAATGGATCTTTATGTGTTTGTAACAAACCATTCTACTATATTAGAGAAAATGTTTTGATCACGAAGCTTACCGTAAACGGCTCGAGTTGGCATCTGCAGCTCTTTGCTCTGCTTTTCAGTTGGCATTTCCAAGCAGCAGCAGCCGCACAAACACCAGCGTTTTAGGCCAAGTGTCTCCTCTTCCTCCGTTTGGTCTTCCTCATCTTCATTTCCCCTGGTCGTTTCTGTATTTCCTTATACTTCAACGCACTCCAGTTCAAATTAAAAAGGCTGAACGTTACTTATCGCTTAAAAATGACTGTTCTGTCTGGATGGAGCTAGCTTCATAGCACTTAACATACGTCATCTACCCAGGATGTTTCGGAGCATAAAATAACATCCATGTGACAATATTTTACTTACATTTTTAAAAACTAAACAGACTATAGTAACTTCACTAGATTGTTTTTACATCTGAAATGTTTCTTAAATAAAATCTATTGTTAAAGTACTCTTTAAAGTACTGAAACAACGCGAATTGTTAAGGCTCAACCAAATGATCACAGTATTCTGTCAATTCAACGACTGTTTCCTGTCTGAGCTATGAAGCTAGAAGGTCCAGAAAACCCCCAAATCCACAGTTCACAGTACCTCCTGGTGGATCCAAAGGCCAGGAATGTTCTTGGTCTGTACACGAGTCTCCTCCACCTCACTAGTATCACCTTGGACCACCTTTTCTCTGAAGAACTTCCTAAATTCCTTATGTCATATATGCAACAAAGCATTGGAAGCATTCCCAAGAGGTTTTGGTCCAAACTGACCTGAAAGTGTCACAGCTGTCGTTGCAGATTTGTCAGCTTGACATCCACGGTGTAAATCTCTCGTTCCTCCACATCCTAAACGTGCTCTGATCCGGTGACTGAAGGCTTTTATCTTGCTGGAGACAGCCATCAGAAATTGTGGTAATGAAGGGACGAACATGGTCAAGTCAAGTTTATTTGTGTAGCACATTTCAGCAGCAAGGCAGCTGAAAGTGCTTCACATCATAAAAACATCAATCAAGTATTCAGCAAATCATTAAAATCATCAGCAAAAATATTGATCAATGATCCACTTACTTTATTTAACTGATTTACACTTCCACCCTATGGAGAATCGAGCCTATCTTTTCCGGATTTGTTTGCAGATTTATGGTCCAGACTACGAATCAAAGGCAGCTCTAAACAGATGGGTTTTTCGCCGTGATTTAAAGGAACTCAGTGTTTTGGCTGTTTTGCAGTTTTCTGGAAGTTTGTTCCAGATTTGTGGAGCATAAAAACTGAAAGCTGCTTCTCCATGTTTTGTTCTGTTTCTGGGGATGCAGAGCAGACCAGAACCAGAAGACCGGAGTGGTCTGGAAGGTTGATACAACAGGTCTTTAATGTATTTTGGTGCTAAGCTGTTCAGTGATTTATAAACTACCAGAAGTATTTTAAAGTCTGTTCTCTGAACGACAGGGAGCCAGTGGAAGGACTTTAGAACTGGAGTGATGTACTCTATCTTCCTGGTCTTAGTGGGAACATGAGCAGCAGCGTTCTGGATCAGCTGCAGCTGTCTGGTTGATTTTTTTTAGGCAGACCTATGAAGACAATATTGCAGTAATCAATGCGACTAAAGACAAACGGATGGATGAGTTTCTCTAAATCTTGTTGAGACATTAGTCCTTTATTCCTGGAAATGTTCTGCAGGCGATAGAAGGCTGAATTTGTAACTGTTTTATGTGTCAGCAACGATTTTCAGTAAGGCTGTGGGTGGCACAAGGTGTGTCAAGAAAATATTCACCTTACCATTACCATCATGAGTCTAATCCATTAGCACAAGGGAAGATGGCTCCATACCAAGACATTTTTGTCCCCACAGTTGCTGCCCTTTGGGGAGTTACTCTTCTTCACACCCATCATCTGTAAGCCTGAGAAACGGTTGAGCATGAAAATCCCAGCAGATCAACACTTTGTGAAATACTCAACAACTTATGCAACATTCCAGGTCATTAAATGTTCCTTTTTTCCTCCATTCTGGTCTCAGTTGGACCTTCAGCAAGTTGCTATGTCCGCACAGCAGGTCTTGATTACTAATTAAATGAGACCATGATCAGACTAATGTGTGAACAGTTCAGGGCCCCAAAGCGAGCCGCATGGGCAGAAAAAGAAGTAATAATGGATGGAGGCGATCGATTTTAAAGTTTATTCAGCAATGGGAGCCGACAGAATTGCCTCAAAACCATAACAAGATAAATGAAACAAATAAAAAGACAACAAAACTAATCGAGATGAGAATTCGGTAGAGAAGTCTGGATGTGGAGCAGGAGTGGTGGCGCTTCAGAGACACAGACTTATAATTTCCTGCCATTGTTTACGTCCAGATTTATCGCGTCTGGCTTCTTCTGTTGCAGAGTTATGACGCATGTCGTGATGACATAAATGGCGTAAAAATCGGATATATTCAGAAATGGCCGTTCAGACGGCGGACGCTTGGAAAACAATTGTATCCGATTTAACACCACATATGGAAGTGGCACAGATCGGATTTTTTGGGTCGCATTTGGCTGCTGTGTGACCGTCGCCTCAATGCCTAAAGGCCTCCCGCTGCTGCCATGTGACTGGCTGTGGTAACTGGCAACGATTGAACCATTTAACTCCTCATTATGTCCAACGTCTGTTTTAAAACGCATTTTTTGTGCTGGCACTGAGATCTGCGATCCTCAATGTTTACCCACCGGAGTCCTTATCCAGAATATGAAATTGAAACATTCATATGTAAAAAATTGTTTAATATCCTCTAGTTTTTGCTCAGGACATGGGTTTGTTTTGTTATTCTGGATATGGTAGCGTGTGCCTGAGAGAAAAGTCCTTCTCCGCCTGCTGTGTGTGGATTTACGGGTCTCTGGGCTCCCACTAAAAACCGAATCTTCTTTACCTTTTACCTCAGCACGACCCTTGACTCAGACTGTGCGTGCATGGATAGACGTGCTCTGTGTGTGCGAACGCTGTGCTAACAATGTCATCCTTACCTCAGCCTGACCTCTGCACACATGAGCGCAGTGTAAAGCCTGACAGTTATCACCTCTTTAACTCACAGACTCAGGACTCACTTTCTTTACAATCTCTGTGTGGATGCTTTTATGTAAGGACACCACATCAGGATTATAGTTACTTCTCACCTAATCCCAACCCTGACCTATCAATAAAAACCCTCTTTCACAATATAAAGCATCGTAATGGTCGTATTTTTCACTTTATACCTCAAAGGACCATTCTGAGATTTTGAAAATGTTTGCACATTAATCATCTGCAGATGACATGAGAGAGCAGAGTCACCCAAATCATGCATGTGTGCCTCATAGATCATCTGGTGCACCTCATCAAACACTAGAACAATCTCTGCACCAGCGGCTACCAGAACGGCCCGGTTCGTCTCTGCCGTCGTTTCTTTTATACACAAAAACATTCAAGTTTCCACAGGGATCAGCAACAATCTTGCTTTTTTTTTTTTTTTTTTAAGAGACTTTGCTTCAAATTAGCAGTGAGTAAAAAGAAAAAGGTGTTGTGGGTCCAAAATAACTGTGGGTGCTGCTCTGAGTCCGTTTCCATCGGTTTGCAGGTCTTCAAAGTGGATATTCTGTTGTCTTTGACGGCTTCTGTCTGAGGAGCTGAAGTCTCGTCTGGAACAGCGCCGTTTCAGGAAGTGGCCCAAATGTGTGGTTCATCTTTTAAGCCCTGTTTTTGTTTTCGTTTGCGTTGTGTGCCAGCAGACTGGTAGACAGCTTGTTTTCTGGATGGACAGCGGTTTTATCTTGGGTCAGCCGCGGACTGAGCCGCCCTAAAAGCGGCCCTAGCTGTTTCTGTCTGTGCACTTGTTGCTGTCAGCATGTATGCGGAGTTTACCGGTGTGTGTGGGTCTGTTTGTGTCGTTGGGTTTGTGTTTAAAAGGTGTTTGTCTGCTTCCAGTCTTTCGCTTGAGACGTTTAGTGCAGATTTTAAAAGTGTTTGTGTTTGTTACAGGTTGAAAAACGCTGTTTCACCAGAACGTTTAACTTAAAAACAGTTGTAGTGTAACCTGAGACTCATTTAATTGATCCACTTTTCTTATTTTCAGTCAGAATCGTTAGATGAAAACTGCATTAATCAGACTGTTTAGTTGACATTGTTGTTCTGTGGTGAATGGAGCTGTGCTGACGTGGCTTCTTTTGGGTTTCCAGTGTATGAAGACCTGCTGGTTCTTGTCTTGATAGGTTCAGATTTTTTTTTTTTTTTTTGCTTTGTTTTAAAAACAGAAACAAATCAGGTGTAGGTTATTTGTTGGAGATTGTATTTTTAAATCTGACATAAAGGGAATGAATTAGAAAAAATGTATTCCCATTTATGTATTAAAGTGTATTTCCCAACTATTTATTTGATTTTCACCAAACTAAAGGCATCCATCCATCATCTGTTGTTTATCTGAGATGGCATCGCGGGGAAAACTAAAAACCATTAAAAACTAACATATGGTTGATGCATTTATAGACTGAAAATGATGTGAGTTCTTAGTTTTAGTTTTGATGCATACAATGACTAGCAAAACACATTTTTCCCTATTTGACCTGCAACTAACCAGTCAGAGCTGAACAAGAGTCGTGGCCAATTCTGCTGATTAACCGGTGCATCTTTAATATTCTTTTATCAGATGGATTATATTGATCTGTATTTAATTAGACTATATGATTAGATTATACTGCAATGAAATGTGTTGATTTCAACTGAATTTGGACTGAATGGGATTGGATAGAATTTGGATTGGCAAAGTGCCTTAAGATGAGAGATTTAAACTCTGAGCCATGACTGTCATTTTTTAGGGAGCAAACGTTTTATGGCCTCAGTTTGGATGTGAAAGTAGCTTAAATAGGATACATTAGGGTAAATAAGTCTGTCCAGAGGAGATCAGTCTTTATTACTGATTTAGTGAACATCTTTAACTTTCCTTTTTTACAGCCACGTCCAAAATGCCTGTTAGGACATCAGCAAAACAGGTCAGCATGAATGTATTCATATTTTTGCAGATAAAGTGAAGTTTTATTGCTAAAAAACAAGTTGGGTAGCTAGCCTATCGCTGAGAAAGTAGTGATTGCAGACATGGACATTAGTAGACGCCGCTCTTCCTGAACGCAGACGTAGATTTACAGCGTTGTTCTGTTAGCCATTTACATTTTACACCTTTATGAATGACAAGCTTTGGCACTCGATAATAACCCTTTTCCTTTTCTTTGTTAGAATGACCAACGCAGCCGTAAAATACACAAAACATGAGCATTTTTTTCAAACGACAGCTCCTCAGCTACTTCACTTCCTGCCCTCCATCTGTATTCCATGGCACAGCTAGGTGACGTCATGTGAAACCAACCTATAACATTAGCTGGTGTTAGCATACCGCAATATTTATTTAGAATTAGCCAACATTTGCAAATTATGCACTTTATTACAAATTATTTGATCTGATCTAGCAGTGTTTAAAAAAATCGTTGGGGTATTATTCACTCTTATGTTATTTTCCCATGGCAGAGGAAATGTTTGTGTACCGGTCTCTCTGAAAGGTTTCAAACTACGCAAGGCTAGGCTAGGCTAGGCTTCCAAACGCTAACCTTTGGGAACTTCCAGGAAATTTAAAAGAGAAAATGAAAGTTATATTTATGGGAAGTGTAGGTTTTAATTTACCAACATAGTTAGTTTAATTTAATTTCCCTTTGGGATAAATGAAGTATTTTTGAATTTGAATTGAACTGAATAGAAAAACAGGTGGTTTTTTTTGGTAATTACTTCAATTTTTGATCTGTCAGTGATGCCTAAACTGTAGGCTCCCTTAATAACAGCAAATCATCACAGAAAGTCTTTAAGTTTAGGAGGCTAAACTAATCTAAATTATTTTTTTGGCAGCCAGGAGTTAATTTTGACCTGGGCTAGCATTGTTCAATACTAGCCATCAATGGGGGGTTCAGACAAAAAAATAAATCATCAATAAAGTGAAAATGGATTCATTTGGCTTAATTTTTTTGGTCAACATTGGACTCTGTAAACGATTTTTCATCCTTTTACAAAGATTAAACTTTTTCGTCCAACCGAATATTTGACTTTCAAAGCGCCGGGTGTACCGTGACTCCCCAACCAACACGTGGACACATGGATGCTGTGTTCAAGGTGGAAAATAAGCAACACTGTTCAGGGTAAAAAAAAAAAAAAAAAAAAAAAAAAAAAAAGACTCAAAAACAGTAACGTCTGTAAGGAGAGCACCGTAAGGTATGTCAAGATGTTGGCAGTACATGCCAGCTAATGTTTTCTCATCTTTTCAGGACTAAATAGCGCTGCTTTTTGTGATAGTTTTAGCAGATACCAAATGCAGCCTTGAGTGGGGTTCTTCAGCTCCGGTGGTGAACATTATAGTCTTCACCATGGTGTCTTTTTGGCCTCAAATGCAGTTTAATGAGAGACGGTCTGACCACAGAGACTTCACAGATATCCGATTTTATATTACCTTTACATACAATCTATGCATGTGTGTTGTGCTTCCTTCTACCCTCTAAATGCTGCTATGCCCATATAGCACAAAGCGATGTGTATTTTAGTCTAATTACCGTGCATGTGTGTGTGGAACGTCTCTGGAACATTTCTAATACGGTGTGACCATGGACGCTTTTCAGATGAACCCATGGTGTCATCTTCCCTTTCTCTTGGTAAAAAGCAGACAGCCTTTCGCACACGATGAGCACACTTAAGTACTTGCACTCATCGCATGTTGGCGGCAGTTTTACTCTGGAACAGATAACTTAATAAATTGGAACATTTCTTGCAATATCCATCTGGTTTGAGATAAATTTGCTTCAATATCCTGCTCATGGACATATAAATGAAGGTAAAACTAAGCTCTTAGCCTCCTGAAATGTGAAATGTTTTCATGACTACAAGACTTCGGTGATATTTTATGATATTTTTACAGACTACCGCCTACATCATTGTAATGCTTTGACTTCAAAGCTTAACATGCAATAATTACATGTGATCTTAGTGACGTGGTGTTATTTTTTTTATTTATTTATTTTTTTTAAGCAGTCTTGTAATTATCCAATAGAGGAATGAAAAAGTCCAGAGTCAGCAGAAACTGTGTGAGACGGCGCTCATATTTAAGAGAACGTTTTTGTTAAGTCTCTCTCATAAGGTCTGGGCAGGAAAAAGCAGATTATGTCATTATCCAATTTTATACCCAGGATTTGCAGTGAAGTCTTAATTTGCTTATTTAAAACCAATTTGAGCAAATTTACAAAGATGCAGAACAGGCAAAACAAACTACAGGTTTTGGAAATGCTGTCAGTTCTCTCAGATGTGGTCTTTTCAAACTCTGATTCACTTAGCTTCATCTAACAGTTTGAAACATTTAAAACCAGAAAGTTATGTGCACTCCATAAAAATAAATTACATTTTGTTCCCACCGTCTGCCATTAAATCAGTCGAAACTTTCCCTGTTTTATGTCAGCTATGATTATTAAAATGATTTCAATTCATTAAATGCCCATAAAATGAGAGAGAAATTTTGTTCCTAACTTTCTGGCAGATGCCTCTCCAGGGCCAGGATTCACAAGAAACATGTGCAGAGAGCAGTTGAAACACAAGTCCTTAAACATTAAAACATTCAAAGCAAACCTCTCAGTTTATGAAGCTAAATAACTTTTTCTGGAGGTTGTGTCCAGATATGATTAACTGGACCTGCAGCCAGATATGGCTACGTTCACACAGCATGCCCTGAGGCTCAATTTAGCTGAAATCTAAATTTTTTTCTTTTGCGTGGTTGTTCATACTACGATCTAGAGAAACTCATCCATACGATTATCTTTAACCACAATGATTACTGCAACAGTGTCTTAACAGGTCTGCCTAAAAAAATCAATCAGACAGTTGCGACCAGAAAATAATGGCCATCTTCCCTTGTGCTAATGGATTAGACTCATGGTGGTAATGGTAAGGTGAATATTTTCTTGACACACCTTGTGCCACCCACAGCCTTACTGAAAATCGTTGCTGACACATAAAACAGTTACAAATTCAGCCTTCTATCGCCTGCAGAACATTTCCAGGATTAAAGGACTAATGTCTCAACAAGATTTAGAGAAACTCATCCATCCGTTTGTCTTTAGTCGCATTGATTACTGCAATATTGTCTTCATAGGTCTGCCTAAAAAAATCAACCAGACAGCTGCAGCTGATCCAGAACGCTGCTGCTCATGTTCCCACTAAAACCAGGAAAATACAGCATATCACCCCAGTTCTAAAGTCCTTCCACTGGCTCCCTGCAGCTCAGAGAACAGGCTTTAAAATACTTCCGTTAGTTTATAAATCACTGAATGGCTTAGCACCAAAATACATTAAAGACCTGTTGTCGTTGCATCAACCTTCCAGACCACTCAGGTCTTCTGGTTCTGGTCTACTCTGCATCATCAGAACCAGAATCAAACATGGAGAAGCAGCTTTCAGTTTTTATGCTCCACTAATCTGGAGCAAACTTCCAGAAAACTGCAAAACAGTCGACACACTGAGTTCCTTTAAATCAAAGCTAAAAACCCACCTGTTTGGAGCTGCCTTTGGTTAGTAGTCTGGACCATAAATCTGCAAACAAATCTGGATAAGATAGGCTCGGTTCTCCAAAGGGTGGAAGTGTGAGTGTAAATCAGTTAAATAAAGTAAGTGGATCACTGATCAGTTTTTTAAAACTATATTTGCTTGATGAACCCTATGATTTTGATGGATTGATGTTTTCCCGATGATTTTCATGCTTTCGATAATTTTGCTGTAAACTTGATATTTGTATGATATGAAGCACTTTGAACTGCCCTCCTGTTGAAATGTGCGACACAAATAAACTTGAACTTTAATGCGATCGCA